>VYXD01002177.1:134252-213329 GCA_013397195.1 Hylia prasina | reverse complement strand
GCCGCCCCCGGCCGCGCCGCCCGCCGCCTGCACCGGGCCGGTGCTGGCGCGGCTGCAGGGCCGCGAGTTCGAGTTCCTCATGCGGCAGCCGGCCGTCACCATAGGCCGCAACTCCTCGCAGGGCTCGGTGGACGTCAACATGGGGCACTCCAGCTTCATCTCGCGGCGGCACCTGCAGCTCAGCTTCCAGGAGCCGCACTTCTACCTGCGCTGCCTCGGCAAGAACGGCGTCTTCGTGGACGGCGCCTTCCAGCGCCGCGGCGGCCCGGCCCTGCAGCTCCCGCCGCAGTGAGTGCCGGGGGCCGGGGGCGGCGGGGCCGGGCCCGCTCCGCGGGGCAGGAACGGCCCCGGGGGGCGGAGAGGGACCCTCTGTCCCGGGGAGGGGACGAGGGGCTGGGCGGAGCGGGGGCACCTTCGAAGAGCGGACGGTGAGGGGTCCCTCGCCCCACGGAGCAGACGGTGAGCTGCCCGTGTCCCATGCAGGGGATGTGTGTCTGCCAGGAGAAAGGCCTGAAGTGATGGTGAGGAGCCACCGCTAATGAAGGAAAGAGGGGTCAAGGGTCCCCCTGCCCACCAGAGGTCTCAGGGAGTGGTGCAAGTCTGCCTCTGAAGAAGGTGGAGGGCATGAATTGGAGGGTGGAGCAATGAAGGGATCCCACTGGTCACTGAGAGCCTTAGGGGACAGTGAAGGTCTCCTCACTTGAAGTTGGATACAGTGGGTGAGGAGCACTCACCTGGTGGAGGGCCTGAGTTGGTGGTGAGGAACATCTGAAGTCCCTTCCCATCACCATCATGCTGGCATGTCCTCACCATCCCGGCCTGGCTGCTGTCCGTGGCTGAGAAACAGGATGATGTTCATTGGGACTGGGGCTGCTGCTTCTGGGGGAACCATGTCTGGGGGAAAGCGTGAAGAAGTGTGAGCCACTCGCTGCAGGGTGTCCCCCATGGTCATCATCTGATCTCCATGCTTGCCTGCAGACAGACTCATGTTCAACTGGTGGCTCTTAAGGGTTTCAAAAAGAGAAAATGGAAAGACTCTCAGTGGGCTAAAACTTGCTACACCCAAGGCTTGTCTTCCTTGGAAAAGATCTAGCAGAAAAAAGCTGGAAACCACTTTGGCCAAAATTGCTTACTTAAGGGTTGGCAAGTTAGGTGTTGTTCCTGGTGTTTGGCTGGAGCAGCAGAAGAAGAGGAGTCAGGCCAGGCTGGGAATGATGCTGCTCACCAGGACAGCAGGTGCCCGAGGTGTCTTTGCTTACTTAAGGAAGGGGAGAAGGGTATGCTGTGCTACCATGGTCTGCGTTCTGTTAAATTCTCTTGCAGAAAGAAGAAGGAGGTTGATGTTAATCTATTTCTTCCTCTGAAAACATTGTTTATAATTGCTGAGTACTGTCCAGTGCTTCACCCCAGGGCAGCAGCATGATAGTGATGTAATTCCTGTGTGCATCTCCTCAGGTTGTTCCAGGCTCACTGTGCCTAATCCCATCTCTGAGTGCACTGTAAAGGCAGGAGATTGGAGGTCTGTTGTTTGTATAAAACATCTGTTTTCATCTGTCACGTTTTTGCTTTGGTACTGTTTACCTCCAGCACCAGGGTCCTGGAGTTATCCGTCTCTCACCAGCCTGTCGCTCAGGGGAGGGTTTTTTAATTACTCATTTCCTCTGCAGGCTGCTTCATTTTGTACTTAGTAATTTAGTTATAGCTCCCTAGCTGCTCACTCTCTGAGGCGTTTTGGTTTCTAACGTGTTTCATTTTCTAAAAGGGATGTCCTTTAGTGTCTGGTTAATTAATTGGGCTTTGTAAAACAAGACCACCCGAAGCCCTGGGCACTTCTGTTGTCATTCCCTCTGGCTCTGCTATCTGTGCAAGCTCTCTCCTCCCTGTCATTCTGTTTCTTCACTTGGTTAATCATAAGCATTGTGACAGAAAACTATGTCAAACAGCAACCTCGTTGTTTATTTCTCTGCCCTTTCTTTTGCTCCTGACTCCTGGAATGGGAATGGCAACTTTCCTTCTGCATTGCTTTAAAGGGAGGAGTTTAATGTACACTTATGAACTCTACACAATAAGGCATCCTCGTAGCTTGGCTGCTGTTGGAGCTACATAAATAAACTTGGTGCTCCTCCCTTTCTGACTTCCAGAGTAAGAAAATGTTTTTCATCAATCTAAAGGAATTTGCCCCCTTGCTTCAGTCAGGTAAACAACTCCTTACTGGCCAGTCAAGGGTTTGTAACCCAGACCAGGAAAAAGAAAATCTTGTTGAGGCTTGGTGTACACAGTCTTGATTAAGGCTTGAAATGTCTGCTGTTATCTCGTTATCTCCACTCTTGAAAAATCAGACAGTTCTCTCCCAGTCACCCTCTCTCACACACACACACACACACAAAATCTCTCCCCAGTAAATCATAAAGCGCCATTTCTTTTCTGTAGAGAAGCCTGTGTGCTTACTGCCAGCTAATGTTGTCAGGAGGAGGACAAAGTGAGGACAGGTTGTAGTACACAGACTTTACACAGTGTTTTCTGCACGTTATGGTAACACTCCTGCCGCGTTTGATACAGCCACACCTTTTCCGTGTACCAGCAGCGTGTGCAGTTTATGTTAAATTTCAGGAACTAGTGATCATTCCATCCAGTGTTTTAGAGGGCGATCCTTGTGATGTGGGGAGCTCTTGCTGGTAATATTCTAAAAAGCAGTTGTTTGAGTGGTTGTCCTCCCTTTCCCCCCCACACCTGTAAAATATGGCAGAAATGTGCAAAGTGCTGTTTTCCTTTGGACCACTGCAGTCACTGCTGCTGTTACATTACAAGCAAAGGAAATGCTTGTGCATCATGAGATCATGAATGGAAGCAGAGGGTTCCAGGAAAAAGTCTCTTTCAGTTCTAGTTCATACTGTTCATTAAAAAATAGATGGTGAGCTCATAATTTCTGTTTTCTGAGGTTCCTTCTCACTTTACTATTTCTATGTAGAACTTCTCTTTTCTAAGTTTTCTGAGTTTAGAAGTAATTCCTGAAATGTACAGAGGATCTTGTCAGGAGGGGTGGGAAAGGAGGAAAGAGGGGGAGTTTGAGACCTCTCTTGAAGGCTGTACTTACCTCCTGTCTCAACAGCCCTACTCAAAATCAAGAGCTTTTGAAAAGCTTTGTATCACTTCCTCCATCAACGTGGTGTGTGTGGATTCTCTGCTGTAACCAGGATTTTACTGCTGGGCAGGAGTATCATATTCCACAGCTGTGTTGTTATGGGAGGTTGTATTTCACAGATGTGATGACATAACTATACAGTATAATTAAACAGTAATAACCAACAAAGAGGACATTTCCTAGAGGTTAATGACAGTTAGGAACAAAGTGGGTGGAAGAGTGGAGAGCCTATGGTACAGCTGAAGATCCTTAATCAGTTTAATTAAGAAGTGCCACACTACAGCAGACATTACAAATATAAATCAAGATTAAGTGATGGAAGTACTTACATCAAAAATAAGTGCTTCAAATCAAATTAAGGATTTGGTAGAAACTCTTTTTATAGCGCTTGTGATTTTTTTTAGCTGTGCTGGTGGGAGTTGGAAATCTGTAGATAAATATCTGGGTGTTTTTCTATAAGAAAGAGAGGACCTCAAAACTACCAGGAGAATGTGCACTAGATTTTAAAAATTATTGATACCAGCAAAAGTGTAAGATAGAGCAGGAACCATTAACTGGAGTATTTTTTCCTGTTAAAGACAGTAATTCCTTCAGATTTATGGTATAATCAGGTGCTTACAGGATCAGGTTAATGATGAATTATTAACTTTTTCTTTGTTGTCTTAAAATTGACTCAGTTTTAAAAATAACTGGCAATAACAAGCTAAGCACTTCCAGTAACTAAAATAAGCATTTGTTTAGTTAGTTATTTATTTTGTCCCCCAGAACAGAAGGAACTGTAACAGTTGAAAGTTAAACTTGCTAACCTGAATTTTAAGTGGCCATGAGTCAGGTCTGCAGATGCTCCTAAATAGAAAAGTTCCACTGACTAAACCTGCAAATGTTGCTAGAGCATAGCCTGATAATAGCACTTGAATTTTTTGAACTGTGAGCTCAATAGATTGGAAAATGATGCTTGTCTGGGAATGTTTCATGGGATATTTGCTTATTGCTTCTGTGACCATTTAGAATTCTTGCAGTAGTGTAATTAATGGAGCCTGAAGTCGGTGTTTTTCAGTGTAAATGGGTTCTTTCAGTATGAGGTTTCTAAGCATAAAAACAAGTTTTTAAACCTGTAGTTCTTTTAGCATTTAGGAAATAAATGGGGGGGCTTTTTTAGCTTGAGAATAAATACAAGGGAAGTAAATATATGGATGTATGAAATCAAATTAAAACATGGGGTTAAAATAATAATAAAAAAAACTTATATAAGCCTCATTATAAATTGAAACCTTACCATGCATGTCAAGTTTTATTAAGAGCATGCTGCTTTATTTATAATGGGATTTTTCTAGGTGCTCAATAAACTTGACAAAAATAAATAGTCCAATACTCTGACCACACACCAAGGTGCTGATCCTGCAGAATTTTACACGTGCATTAATCTTAAGTTCCCTTTGGTGTTTGGGTAGTGGGGGTGTCTCAGCAACCGGGGTTTAGCAGCCAGAAAATGCAGAATTAGATCCAGTTTCTAAGGGACATGGCTGTACAGTCAAGTTTTAAAAAACGCCATATCCTGAAAAATGGAGATGTGCACAATGCCCTGCAGTGTTTTGGTGACCTCACCAGCCACTCGAGCTCCATTCTTGTGGTTGGAATGATTCCATCACGGTGGGTACAAGGGAGGGTGTCCTTACATCTGGGGGCAGCTGCACACCCTGTGTACGCACACCAAGGAAATGCTTTGACCACATAATCACGACTGCAGAACTAGTTGTTTCTGAAATGCTGCATATGTATGTTATCTCTGGTAACTCCTCAGGTAGTTTAGCTTCTTAAATATTGCCTTATCTGCATTTGCAACTGGTTTGGGTTTGGTGTTTTTTTGTTCTTTGTTTGAAATAAGCTGTTTGCTGTGCTACAGCTTGTGGATGGTGGTTTTACTCTTGCTAGAAACCCTTTAAAGATTTGCTTTCTTAGTGCTTCATCTTGTATTTTTCATGCTCTTACTTAATTTCAAAGACTGTCTTTGAGAACAGGTTTTTTTTGTTGCACAGCGAGATGTGATAAAGGATTACTTGATTTTAATTACGGAATTCATGTCAAGTAATAATTTTTGGCTAAGCAGCTCAATTTGTCATGAGTTATATTAAACGTTTAAGGAAAAGTTTCTCTCATGTGAAACTGCTGCTCAATTTGTTGATTCAAAAATAGCTGTGCTGTAAGTCAGGTTGTGAATATAAACTAAGGTTATGCAAAACTCGGTGTATGTCCTTATGGATTCTTTTAAACCAGGCTTGGTTCAGCTTAGCTGATGCGTTGATTATGAAAAGATTAATCTAACAAGAACATGCCACACTTGTCTTGTACAGTTTTGTTTGGAGTCTCGGCTATAAAGCCATAAATGTGGATTCAAGTTGTGCTGGTGTAACTTCTTTGTGCAAGCAAACTCTTAATCATGGCACGTATCCTTAGGTGACTGTGGATTCCTTCCTGTGGGTACTGTTGTTTTTTCATATAAATCTAGAGGATGAACGAATGTGAAAGTTTTTGCTTTTCTGGAAATGGGGAATAAAAATGATGAAATCTGTAGTAATTCATATCCTAGTAATTTTGGTGCCAGCTGTGTGAGCGTACTCGCTGCAGAGCATCTGTCCTGGTAACAAATCAACATAACGCTGTTTGCTTTGTTGGTTACCCTCCCTCTCCAGAAAACGTGACAGGCAGCCTTGCAGTGAATAACTGAAAGCATAAATGACAGCCAGATTAATGTGCCTGTTGTCTTTGTAAGCGAGCTCCCAGGAACTGCTCCGCTGGCCATTTGGCGTCAGGGCTGTTCTGTGGGACGCCAAATTCTCTCTCTCGGCCTTGCAGTTTCCTGGAGGAGTAGATGTGGCAACAGGATGTTGGTGGAGAACAGGGAACTCCTTGAATTTGCCACTTGTGCCACGCAAATAAAGGCTGATTGCTGGCCCAGGTGTGGTAATTAGTGTCTGTTATTGGGAGGAGTTGGTGCAGCCGTGGCAGGGAGCAGAGCCAGCGAGGGTTTGGGGGCTGCTCCCTGGCAGCGTGGGGTGACAGAGGGGACACAGGCTGCTGAAGATCTCCTTAAACCACTCAGAGATCTGACAGTTCCCTGCAGCTGGCTTTCCTATTCTGGGGGGATCTCTGCCAGCACTCAGCTCCCTATCAGCTCCTCTGGCATGTGGTGATTTACTCTGAGCTCCTTCTAGCCCAGTGGCTGAGCAGTGTCTGGGTGTTCTGCCATCAGAGGGGCTCCGTAGCCAGAAATGCTCCACACCTCACTGCTGGTTAGACGTGGATGAGACAGCTTCCCTTTCCAATCCAAGTGGAAGTGTGGTTAAAAAAAAGAAAAATCGTGTGCTTTTGAGCTGCTGATGTTAATAAAAAGGGAGAAAATTTCTCTTCTGCTTTTAGTAGATTCTTTCCTTTTCCTTAACAGCCATGCCGAGCACAGAGGCTTCTCTCTCATGGAGCCATGCCCAACACCAGCTTTGTTTTATTATCTTTGGTTCAGTCCCTGCACATCCAGGAGTTTCCTGAGGCTGCAGACTCATGACGGGGCCTATCCAGTGTAAAGAAAGAAAAGTATAGCAGTGATGTGCTGTAAAGCTTAGTGCACAGTGTATTGGGTAGTGAAGGTCTTTGTTCTCTTACATTTGCATATGCTTTGCAACAAATGCCTTAGAAGCCCCCTGAGCTTGTGCAGTGTTTTCTGACAGGTAAACTTAGGTTAAAATGTTGTTTTATGCATCTGAAATGGCTGATGGGCCCTGATGTAACTGACTGCAAGACTGAAACCAGGGAATATGTGGGGCTGAAGGTCTGGGTGTCACTTTTGCAGTGATTTTTTTTTTCTTTGCCAAATTTGCAAGATGAAAAAGCTGAAGCATTTTTTTCTGTCTGCTGAATGTGAGCTATGAAAAGACATCTTGATGTACTTCCAGACATGGTTAATTGACTAATTGTGAGTACAAATTATTGTCTGGTCTTAATGCATTCACTTCAGTCAATAATTCAGTATTAATCACTGAACTGTTTTTTCAAGTATTTATAAGTCTCCCTATTTCAGTTGACTGCAGACTTCTCATAAAAGCAGATTGATGAGATGCTTATAGAGCAGATGAATTTCTCCGTTAAGTAAATGTGAGTGAAAATTTCCATCCAATTGTATATTCTTTGTTTTCATAAAAAATCCAATTTTACTAATGTCTATTCACTCTTGTCCACAAATGTTTTTTGCTAGTAATGCACATCTTTGATTTCTTCAGAACAGCTCAGTAAATGCATGTGTGTGTTCCTTCTGCATGGCACTTAATTTTTATGAAATACATATTTTATTGGACAGTAAAACATTTAAATATCTTAATGGCCTAATTAATACTCTGTATCCACTTCTGTCATGTGTATTTTGCTCTTCGTTATCCTTCTGCTCCTTTTTTTCATGTCCTCTTGCATTTTTTATCATAAAAATTTCAAGCAATCTTGAGAGAGCAGTCTATTACAAGACTGTTCTTTGAATATTCAGCAACTCTTAAGATTTGATTGATAGTCCCTTCCCTCCCATCCTATCTATTTTTAGTAACTTAAAAGCGAGTTTAATTTCTTGGGTTGTCGTTTGTTGTGCATGTGCAATTTACTTTGGTGGTTTTCCTCCCTCCTTTAAATGTACCAGATATGTAATTTTCATGTTCTTTGAGGACATCTTGACAGTTGGGGAGAAATAATGTAGAAGTTAATTAGGAGCTCTGCCTTAGCTGAAGGAGCAAAGATGGACAGTCTTTGTCTGGTTCTGTTAATATATGCTGTGTGATTAGGATAGGAGGAGAAGTGGAAAGAAACTTTAAGCACATTGTTGCCACTTATTATCCTGCTCCAAGAATCTTCTAGCATAAGAGCCTGCTTTCATATGCAAGTACAATCCACTCCATCTTTTAGGACAGAATGAGGAGACAAAAAGCCTTGCAGAGGTGGTGTAAACACTGTGGAAAAGGCTGTCCCTCCCTCTCCCTCTGAAATACGACCTTGGAGCTGTACCCCTTTTTTCTGCTTCGTGCCACTTCAAGGAGAGCCTTGGGAAATCTTCCCACACAAACTGTTTTAATCTTCTATCTCCCTTTAGGCCACGTACAGAAGCCACCAACACTTTGTCTAAGCAGGACTGGACTCCCTGCAGAGCCAGTTTGTGCACTTGCTAAAGGAATTGTTCTTGAGCAACTTCGGGCCTTTCCTCTCTCGAGGGCATAAGAACTCTGGACTCTTACACACTCGGAATCCTGATTGCGTGGGAGGAGAAAAGGACTAGACACAGAAAGCAAATTTTGTTTTTACCTGATGGGTAGACCAAAAATGATTTTGCTTTTCATATTCAGTTTGAGGCGTAGCCCAAGCTAGTAAGGGTAGGCTTTTGGTGTGGGAGATGTGCCAACTGCTATTTATTTATTGATCTCTTTGCTTTTTTTAATTGTCTCATGGCTGGCGTAACGTGGTGCTGGTGGCTGCCTGCCCACCATGCATAAAGGGGTGCTGGCTGTCAACAAGCCTGGCAGTTGGGTGGCTTTGCCTCCTTCTGCCTTGTCCATTCAGCTGGATAATTACTGTAGCTCTTCTTTTCCCATGTCTCCCTCAGACACTGCCTAATGAGACAAGATAATGAAACTCTGTTAGTCCTGGGAAGACCTGCAAAGGAAGTCAAAGGCTGGCATATGCTTTGCTGCTAATGCCTTTATGGACTATTAAGGCAAGCACTGAAGTTTCCTTCAGGCATAGGAAGTCTTAGGAGAAAATTCCTGATTGCTACTGGTTCAATAAAAGAATTGCTATCATTTTTTTGTGTGTGTTTTGTGTAAACAAGGCATATGGAGACTGGCTGTTGAAAATAGGCACAATTGAGTAGTTTAGACTTGCACATCATCTGTTTACAGTTGTGTAAAAATCGCTGCAAACAGCCACGGGATGAAGTTGGGAAACAGGTTTGTTTTGGTGGATATTGATTTGGAATCTGAGGGCTCTTGTCACCAAGTGGGTGCATCGTCTTCTCCAAGAGCTACAGTTACTTTTCAGTTCTTCCTGCTTTGTTCTCCTTTGCAAGAATGAGAATTCCTATTAAAAAACCTTTAGCAGAAAACAGCCAGAATTCTGTTCCCTAAAAAGCTGATACTGCAAACTATGAAGTTCATATAAATCTTCCAGGTAAGGCACATCCATTCAACTAAAATGTTTCCCTCATTTTATATATTCTCGTGAAGCAAAGGAAAGGGACTGTTAAACTATGCCAGTAATATGACAAGATAACTCTCTAAAATTTCCCTGATTTAAAAATAATGAAACCACTGGGGTGACAACTTCCACATATGCTGTGTTTTGCAGGAGTCATTGTCACTTCAGTTGGTTAAACTCTTTTCAAGGATTAAACCCTCAGCACAGTTGTATATACTGGCAGGATTTAAAATATGTTAGAAATCTTGTGATTGTTTTTTATTGTTTGCTGTCTTAACCACGTCCTGCTAGGTGGTCTTCCACAAGTACATCAACATCTGAATCATAGTAAAGTTACTCTCTTTTTTAGTAGGAGGGAAGGTTGTGCCTGGAATTGTCTTTTAGCCTTTATTTTAAATGCCAGTATTTGGAAAGATGCAGGTGGATGTCACTTTGTAGACACTTGTGTAAGAGGCTCTCTGTTGCCCCAAATGTTTATTTGGCTCTGAGTCTAGAAGTTGTCAGCTTTTAAAACATTTAAACTACCCTCAGTGCTGTTTTAAAAGAGTAATCCTGGCTTCCTCTACTGGGTATTGAATGGATTGTGAAATGTCTTCAGAGGGAGTGGAATGGACTTATGTGAACATTTTGCGAAGTTTTAACTCCATATGGGTAGTTTTTTATAAAGTATATAAATAGTACATTAGCTTTTCCAAATCACTTTCTAAATGAACTGAACCAGCCTCAAAGGAAAATACATCATAGTTGTGCTCTGTGTGTTAGAGCCCTCTTAGAGAGTCTGACTGAATTCAGAGGTTAGTACCATCCCACACACAGGCTTTTTCTGGCATATATATGTGGAAATTAGGTTTTTTTCCCTGAGCTTTACTGAGGTGATTTTGTTTTGCACAGCCTTTTCTAATGTCTTTATAGGTAGTTCCCTGGCTTTGGAAGGGTGAGTCTGCTAAATGACTTGTGTGAGACCTTTCATGGTCCTGGGCTGGCTACTTGAAAGCAAACCCTACTATGATGAATGGTCCATTAGAAGAAAGTTGATGGCATTGTAAATGAGATTTTACATGAGAATCAAACTGCTCTAGTGTATCCAGCAAAGATGCTGAAACAAGTGCCTCTCTCTGAAAAGGTTATTAGGAGATTTTATGGACTGCTATTTTCAAATGGTTAGTTTCCCCTTATTCTCCAGGGTACAAAGATTTCCCAAGAGTCTGGATACTTTTAGTAGTAATAAAGGACGAGTCTTCTCGAGGAAATGGGAGTTAGGATGAAAGTGGGGGTAGAATTGAAGTTGCTGCTTGCCTGTAGCAGCAGTGGCCAGACTTGTGTGCTGAAAGGGGCAGCAGGATCTGCAGCCAGCTGAAAGTTCCATGGCAGTAAAGCAAAGATTTAAAATTCTTGGTATTGAGTGAGGTATGGAAATGAATAACCAGTGCTCCTTATAGAGGCCAACTGTGGCCCTGCAGTTAGTTCCATACTGTCAGTACATATTTAATTCTTGGTGTACTGTTTAATTTCTTATTGAAAACAGAACCCTGTATAGAAGCTGGTATAGGGAAGTTCCTCTGAGCGTGGGTGCAGGTGGGGCTTTTTTTTGGCACTGAGGTAGGTGTTAATTGTGGTTTATGATTGAGGGGGAAACGTAGTTGAGTGTTTCTGTCAAGATGAGCAAAGAAGGAAAATAGTTAATATTGACCTTTTTCATTTTAACCAAGATCAGGGGGACCAGCAGAGGCTTGGAAAGCCTCTCAGAAGGGCTCTTGAATTTCACAGAAGCAGGGAAGGAATGAGAGAGGTGGTGGTAGAGGCTGAGTCACATCTTGTGGTCTGTACTGTGGTAGAATGGAAGCCAGACTTAGGCTGTTATCTCAAGGTTTATCTTGGAGCAGGGAAAAATTGAGTGTGAATGGGGGCTAGACAGCCTTTTCTGGTGCACTACACCAGAAAATGGGTAACTGTGTGTGTATTCCAGAGCTGGTGTTGAGCATTTCTGTGACATCTCTGAAAAGCAAAGTCAGACTCACTGCCTGGTGCTGCCAGAGTAGCCACAGCCCAGGAGTCTTGAAGTAGCCAGGGGCTACATCTTGTCATTGGGATTGGGAGCTGTGGTTTGGCAGTGCTCCCTTAGGACTGGGGAAAGTGGGAAATGAGAAATCCTACAGGAAGGTGAGACACCTCAAACCTCTGAGCCCTTGCAAGGGCTGAGCAAAACGTGCTCCTGATCCAGGACTGTGCAGTGTCTGCCATTTCAGCCTTACAGTGTAGAATTTGATGTCTGATGAAGGATCGATGCAGGATGAAGTGGCCAGAGCAGAACACAGAATTAAATGTCATCCTGCTTTGTTTCATAAGAGTTGCCTTTCACTGTGCACTTGAATTAACTTAGTGGGACAGCAAGTTACCATGGGAGTGGATGGACCAACCTTGTTTATCACTGTACTGTATTTTTCCAATACCATAAAACCTTGCCTGCTGTCAAGCACACACTTGAAGTATATTTATCTCCACTGAGTGCTTTTCTCTTTGAAACTTCTGTTCCACTCCACAGTTCTGCCAATTTGATCTGTACTTCAGCTTTGTTTAATGGCTGTTACCTGGTAGGGTTGGGATTTTGTTTTGGTTCGGCATTTTTCCTTTAAAACATTGCATTGGGATCTAAAATGAAGCTGCTTTAGAAGGGAACACTCTGATATGTTTTTTTTTTTTTTAACCAGTGTTGTTAGAGTGACAACCATATAAACAAAGCTCTGTGTCCTCTGAACAAGCCCCAAACTTCTGGGAATGCAGAGTCCTCCAGGGCTTTGTGGAGATGCTGCCTTAAGACATGTCTTAGCTCTCAGTCAGAGCAGGAGTGACAAGTGTGATGTTGATTCTTCCAAGATGGACACTGGCTGAACAGGAATGAAATCCCCACTTTCTTTCAGCCTGTTTTAGACAGGTACATAGAGGCCAGTGATGACTGGAAGTTGTTCAGGAGGGTTTGTAGAGCTATTAGCTCTGTCACCCAGTCTAAACAGCTACCCAACCCCATGATAAACGAGGTTAAAATCGTTAGAGAGATCCTGTAAGTCCTAAATATATGTTTACCACGTGAGCCAGGTGGGCTGCACTTATAGAGAGAAACAATTGATCCTGCTGCCCCTGTGTTGATTTTTGTGGCTCTAGCATGTGTGGTAAGCAGGAGAGGAGTTAATTTTAGCTTGATTAGCAACACAGAAGGGAATCAAGATGACTGTTGTAAATGGCAGTGGGATGAGATCAATGAGGGTAGTTTATTTCCATGCATCTGAGTGGGTGTTCTAAGCAATGTAATTTCTCTTTTTTGTTTGTTTTTAAGAGAACCAAGAATGTTAATGCATTTAGTCCTTGAAATCCTTTTGTGGCTGCAGTCCTGGATACTTAAATGTTGTTGCATGGTCATTGCTTTAAATGAACACCAGCTGCTTGTGTGCTGTTCCCCAGCAGTTCTTTGTTCCTCTGCTCCCTGTTACCTGGCTCAGCAGCAAGTGGCAAGTGATTCTCGGTACTGCACTCTCCGTTTTTCTCCTACTCACCTTTGTTTATAATCTGGAGCATGTTCCCAACTGTTTATGATTAAACATTGCTCAAACAGCCAGGTTAAGATTTATTGACACAAAGGAGGCTGGGAGGAGGGAGTGGCTGGCTGGTCATCTGTGTCTACCTGCAGCTGATAGTGATGTTATTGACGATGTCCACGTGCCTGTGCAGTGGCCGTGGTGTGTCCCAGAGGCTGCTGGCCAAAAACACTGGCAAGGCACTGATCCCTGGCAGCACAGCCTTCTTCCCTTTGTGTGGCACAGTAAAAGCTCGAGCAAGGCAGTTCGTGTAGGTGATGCACTCCTTCCTCTTCAGCTTGGCCTTCTGGAAACGTCCCAGGGCTCTTGAGGAGGGGACCTCTGTTTTTCTCTTGGTGGGAGAAGCTTGCTGATTTCCACTGAGAGAAATCAGGATTTGAAACACGCTAAAGGGGTTGTGACCTACGGGAGTTTTAAGCAGTGATCCTTTTAAAAGAGACAACTTGAAAAGCAGTGCTGTTACATGGAATGCAAGGAAGTTCAAAATGGAAGACTGGAAATAAGCACTACTTAGGAAAATAAATTAAAATAATGAAATATTAGAGTTATAAAGAGACTGAGTTCATTAAAAAAAGCCTTCTCTGAAACTAAAACTGTTTCCTGGCCCCTCTTAGCTGTGTACAAACCAGATAACTATCTAGCTTTTGTAGTGTCTATATGTAGCATGTTAAGTTTTGCTTATTTACTTTCAAGTCACAGCTACTGATAATTTTCAAGTTTTAAGAAAAAATTAAAATGCAATTTTGACAGTATACTAAAGCAATAATAGATTGATCAGCCTAACATGGAAAGGGATTTTTGCACTTAAAAGATTTGATGATACAAGTGAGGTACACACACGTGTTGCACGTAATTTACATTTTCTCTGAAGATCAAATATTTCTTGGCTGGTGCAGAAATGGTTAAGATAGGATCTAGACCTCCACAGGCTGGAATACCTGATTAGAGCAGCCGTGGTACACAGGCTGTTGTGTGTTATATAGAGTCTCTTACCTCTCCTTATTTTTATGTATACAACCACACACACAACAAAATAACATAATAGGCTCGCTGTGTGTTACAGATGGTATCAGGCGTCTGCAGTGCTGATAGTGAAACTTTCTGGTGCTGGCAGCCAACTTCATTTAAATAAAAGCCTCGTCTGCTCTTTGTGCCAGCCCACTTCTTCGGTGGCAAACTTTCATATCAGGTTTTTGATGTCAGGCCACTCGTTCTGACACATAAAAGACCTCCCTGTTCCCAGACTTCAAAATAAACACCAGCTTTATGGTTAATTTTAGCCTTTAAGGACATCTTTACTAAATGTTCTCTGCAGGCCTGTTAACACCCCTGGGAATGCAACTGCAGGGCTTTTCAGCATGGAAAAGCTGAAAGGCAGAATAAATGAGAGAGTGGAATTGTCTGGCAGAGTGTGGTGCTGGGTGAAGATGTGGTTTGCCATATGACACACAGAAAAAAGTTCACTGTAACTTAACTGTGCTCAGAGACATGAAGCTGTTTATAGTAAGGACCAGACAGCAGAACAGAGCAGCTTCTGTAGTGCTGTGGTGGAAGCGGGGCCAGAATTCACCCTGGAGAGCCTTCAGTAAAAAAAATCAAACAAAACCTCTACCCAATATTGATCAAAAGGTAGATGTCAGTGATGCAGATTAATCTATACTGATACAAAATCACATCTGATTTTTGTGGGTGTAGGCAAGACCTTCCAAGGCTCCTACATTTAGCACCTTGGCAGACTTGAGTTAGCTCTTCACTGGCTGTACTCCATGAAATCTGCCCTGTGTGCTGCTGACCTGCAGTGTGCTGGTGTGCAGAGGAATTGGAGCACTCGGGAAGGAGCAGGAATTTGTCTTCTGATAGCCAGCCCTGTGCCCAGCGCTCCTGGTTTGGAATGAATGGCATATTTTGAAGCTGACTCCAATGTTTTGAAATGTGAAGCTGCAGGAGGTCCAATTACAGCACCACCTCTTTGTTTCTCTCTGCCCGGTGGACGGGCACCCAGTACCAACCAAGCTGTGTTGTCATGAGTATTTAAGAGGTGACTTTAGTGTTGGGCTTTAACAGAGACCCTTCTCCTTAATGATGTTTGTTATAAAAGCCTATTAATTATATACTTTTGATTATACCAAAGCTTGGTTTCTGACATCATCTTGCTTATCATTTGTCTGGAAATAATTATCAAGGGATTTTTTGATGAATTTTAATATTTTAAGGTTGAGTAGTTGAGGCTTTTTATGTTTTAAATAGATAAGTGAATTAATCCCTAGTCAGGTGTGGATTGAGTTTGTAAATAACTGGTGATAGTGGTGGTATTTTGAGAATATCCTTCAGCTTTTTTTTGCGGGCAATAAGGTGAATGAGCAGACACTTAGAGCTGGCTTATAGTCGCTGCTGAAGAACTTTCAGAAAGGTCATTTTTGAAAATGCACATTCCTTACCATTTGCACTTTGATGGCTCTCTGGAGGAGATTGGAGCAGCTTCTGGTAGGTTTTGGGGGTTTTTTTGACATTGGAATGAGCAGGATTATTTTAAGATGAGTCCTGCCAAGCAGGGGATAGTAGAATCTGGAGAAGACCTGTCGATAATGTTAATTCTCCAGGCAGGGTGGCAACTTCAGAGGAAGCCTCCTGCTATTCCTGCTGGCTCTCCATTAGCAGATTGAAACACCCTTCTCAGCAGTTTTGGCAGTTTCTCCCCTGTTCTTCTGTGAGCTGCTATTTTGATACTCCATTAATTTATTCCCTGACCTTGTTGCTGTGTTTCATTACACTGAAAAAGTGGCACCTGTAATATCTTACCTGGTTTGCTCTTTTTTTCCCTTTTCTGCACTGTTTTACTCAAAGGGGAGAATCTGAAAGTGAAGCTGTGCTTGATGTCTCAAATAATTTTCAAAGAATGAAATCAGAACATTAATAAAGAGATGTAAGGAATGTAAAATAAAGACATATATACAAAAGTACAGCTCTTGATTCTTCACTGCTAATTCTCCAGTGTGAAACAGCCTCCAATGTTCTCACTTGAATGAAAAATTAACTCAATTTATCCATTTGCTCTCTGACAGCAATTAAAAGGATTGCTAAGAAAGATAAGGAATTGTGGGGAAGATGTGTAGAATAAAATCACTGTTGAAGTTTCACAGCACGATATCTATAGTGCAAACCCTCCTGAAAGTTTTACTTTTAGCATCCATTTGTTAGAGCCTAAAACCAAAATGCTTGTCGTCTTCTGTGTGCCTTTAAAGAAGATGATATATGAACCAAACCAGCATTTTGTGGTTCTTTGGGTTGGGTTTCTGGGATCTCTTTTCCTTTTTAGCCTTTCTTATCAGCCTGGGGGTGTTTATAGTCCTTCCCCCCCACCACCTGTTTGGCTGAGTTTCACTCGCTGCCTTTTCCTGGGATGGGCAGTGAGAGCTTGCTGTTCTCAGTGCTGTGAGGGGGGATGTCTGCAAGGACTGAGGGATCACAAATATTTTAGTCCATCTGTGTGTGCCTGCTGCTGGCAGGGAGAAGAATCCCAAAAGTTTGGCCAAACTTTGCTGTGAACACTGCTGCCTTCAAAAGGAGTTGGCTAAAATCCCTACTTGAAAATCTGCCTCTCTGTGGAAGTGTTTCTCAATTTGTTTGAACCTTGATGAAATGGCATAGAGGGAAGCCCTATGCAACTGTGCTCAATAGAAACATTCATAACAGCTAATTTACTTGGTGCTTTTAAGAGATGTAACTATTCATAAGTTGTGGTTTTGCCTGATGCTGCTGGTAGTATTTGTTTTAAGTAGATACACTTGCCTGCACACGCTCTTTGCCCATCTGAAATCTTGTCTAGCTGTGTTGGAAACTTCATTTTAAGCTTGGTGATCTGCAGTGTTAGGCAAATCCCAGTGTAACGTGGGTGCCTTCTCATTGAGGGAAAAAGTCCTTTGTCGTGCACACAATTCCAGCTAAACAGTAAAAAGGGGCATAAAGAAAAGGTCTTGTCTATGACCAAGAAATGGCAATTTTGAATTTTCCTGAAGCATTGTCCTTGTTCAGCCATCTTACTGCACTTGCTTTCTCAAGGCCATTCAGTGAATAAGCTCAGGAAGCACAAAGGTACTAAAAACATTGATTTTGCAGCATGCAGACCCTGTGTATCCCATCTGAGATAAAAAGATGAGTCCTCCTGCTCCTGCAGACAGGCCCTGCCAGTTGCCATGGGAGGACTGGCCATGGGAAGCTCCTATTGGAATGCAGAAAACATTTCTGCTCTTTGTTTTGTCCCCTTGTACACAGCTTAGTGACTTGGGGTTTGAAATAATTGAGCTGAATTTAAAAAAAAAAAAATGGTGACTTCTCTGATTCAGGAAGTTTTGAAAATTTCCAGCCTGAGAGTATCAGCATGTGGCTGATGTGATTTGCCTGATAAAGACCAGAGCTTTTCTCAAAATGAATGAATTGCAGTTTGTTTTCTGGAAGGAGAATGCAGTCTTCAGATCATGTAATGCTTGAATCTCAGTCTGTGGTTACATGCTCTGGCTTTTGTACAGTCTATTACAAATCTGCAACGTTTTTGCTGGTACCTTCTTCTCTCTTCTCTCTGCTTGATATTTTTCCCCTCCACCTTTTCTGTGTTGGTGATGCCATCTGGAAGGCAAGCTCAGGGGTCTGATCTGCCTGGCAACTTAAGGAGATGAATAATTATTCCAGCTACCTGGTTTGCCTTGTTGTGCAGAGGTTTGGGTGGTATTGTTGGCACATGGGTAATACTGAGAGAAAATGGCAGAAGGGAAGGAATGGTGGTGGAGTGAAGGAAATGCCTCTTACAGAGAATCAGATTTAGATTGTGTTAAAATAAATCTACATAAGATTTAGTGACACAATTGATATTTCTTTGGGGTGATTATTTTTAAGGCAGATGAAACCCGTGAGCCATCCACGTGAGACACAGAATTTACCCAGTTTCCCGTTACTCATCCCAGCAAGTCCAGGAAAGATGAGGATTTCCAGCTAACTCAGATGCATTTCAGGGGAAGGACAGAAAATCCTTCCAGTAATCTGGAATTACAGGGTAGTCAATAATAATTCCACTGAATTGGGTATGAGGAGATCCTGATGACTTCAGTGTGATTCTGCCTTTAGTAAAACTGGATTTACATTATTTCTACTACAGGAGCAATACCTAAAGCATGGGTAATGCCAGGGACCCCAAAACACTGATGATACTCTGCTACTTGTGCATCTGATGGAACATGGCAATGGAAATCGTTGCTGGAACTTTTTCTGGAAGAAGTTCCCCACAGAAGAAAATTTAAATTCATGAAGCAGAAGTAAGACCACTGTCTTTTGAATTGAACTAATTATTTCAAACATGAGCTCACTCACATATGCACACAGGCAGTTCTGGTGCAGTCTTGGCTGACAGATGAACTCCTTTGTGTATCTGCAGTGTTAAGCATGACAGCATATATTAAATACAGTGAGTGTGCTACAAAGCATGCAAGGCAAGTGATTTGTGAGCTCAGGGTAACTCTGAGGTTAGGAACCAGTCCTCCAGATCTAAACTCATGTGGTGACTTACAGAATAATTACGACCAGACATTACAATGGGTTGCTCTGTCACTGGAGCAGTGGGGGAGATCTCTGTACTCCTTTATTTGCAGATGATCTCAGTACTTTTTAAATCTAGTTTTCTGTCAGTTATGTTACAAAGAGTAACAGTGATTTTTCTAGCTTTTCCTCTCATTGAACAATAGTGGCTAATACCAGAGGCGTTTTTGCAGGCAGCTCTGCAGTTTATTTCCTTGTCCTGCTGTTTGGCCAAGTGCATGTCTTGCTTTTCTTCAGATTGCGTTGATTCATTACAGGAAGAACAAATTTGGATTCTGGACTTCACCATTTACTTGCAGACCCTTTGCTTATCTCTTCATGTATCCAACAAATGATTTTACCAGCCAGGAGGTGTTTCTCTGCATGTTTCATAAAGGATTTTATGGGTAGGTCTTCAATAGGATTTCTGTGCTAAAACTGCTCAGAGCAGTAGAGCAGTTGAAAGGGAACTAGCAAATGCTGTAAACTCTTTACTTTTTGATTGCAGTAATCTCTAAAATGAACCAAGAACTCTTAAAACTGTGGCAGTTACACTGCCTGTGTCCCGTAGCCTATAGAGATGTGTTAGGAAAAGCATTATAGTGACTCTTAAATTGCCATGGTGATAGGCACATGCTTGTTTTGTGATGTATGTTTAGACTAAAAGGAATAAAATATACCTGTCTTCTTTCCTCCACAACTCTGTGTAGCCTCAGTGCAATTAACTTTTTTATTTGGAATGGAGATAGCACTATCTAAGTGGATGATATAACTCGTTTCTTATTAGTATTGCTTACTAAGTGCTATTTAGGGGAAAAAATTGTAGGGTAGGGAGTGGAACGGGAAATGTTGGATGATTTTATTATTGTTATTATTTTATTGCAAAGGAGGGGTGAATAGTACCTAATCTCTGGTGACAGACAGCTTTCAGAGCTTGTTGTATGGTTTTATGATAATCACTCTAATATTCATTTTAATTCACTTGTGATTGAAAGGTGGTTTTTGTTGTTGTGCTTTTGCCCACCTTGCTGCTTCAGACAGCTTAGTCCCAGCAATATAATAATTTTGAGCCAAATAGTTGTGTTGATTATTCCCGTTGGGAAATAAGGGTCGAATTTATTTTTGTGAAGGTGGAGAACATTGATTTGGTTATTTTAGTTACTGAAATGGGAGACATCCTTCTCAATACTTTGCAGTTGAAGTGTTTTGTTTTGTACTAGGTGATGCATTGAGGCTTTGTGCTGTTGAAAAGCTGAAGTTCTGAAAAGCATTGCTGTCTCCTGGCAGAGTGCAGCATCACAGAGCAACAAGTCTTGGTCCATAAATACTCCCAGCTCAGTTGTTGCAGAGGTCACAGCAATTCTCAGAGCCTTGTTCCTGAAGAAATTAGAATCTCAGGTAGTTCTTGTCTGTTTGCTTATCTCTCTGTGGGCAGACCTTCAGGGCTTAGATATATATTTAGTTAAGTAAAGCAAACTGTTATCTTTTTCTAGCCAAATTTAGTTTCATTTTTGGTGCACAGGTGCTTAAACTTTCCCAGTGAGTCTTTTATGTTGTCCAAGGCACATCCTTTCACACTGCTTCAAAGGGTTTTGTGAATAGGGAGTGGATTTAGGATTGTCATAGATGCTGGGTTCTGGTTCTTTGCTTAGCTGCTTACAGGAGGTAATTGGGCACTTTTCTGTAATGGCTGCTCTGTACAGCACCTGCACATTGATTGTAGCCTGAAATTTTGGTATTTATGGTACACATTCACTGAAAGGCTGACAAGTATCCATCTTGCCCTCCAGCAGAATTATGTCAGGTATCTTGAAATAGCTGGTAATGGTAATAGCCTGACAGAGATGACTGACAGCTAATTCTCACTTGTACTGAGAATTTGGGAATTTCATGTGTGGAAATAGTACTGTATTCTTCGGGGTGAGCTATGTGTAATTGGCACAAAACAAATTATTTTCAGAGAAATTACAGGGAACAGAGAAACAGCTGTTTCATGGGGGTTGGTGGGGATTTTTTCTCTTTTACGAGGATTTTTGTGGGCATTCTTGGTCAAACTCTAGCCAATAATGGCATAGTTCTGTTATCATCATGACATGCTGCTGTAATTAGAGTTCTGGCTGGCCATCTTTGCTGAATCCAAGGTATTTACTGATTGTAGAGATAACTGCCTCATCCTCAAGAGTTGGCCTACTGTCCCCTCACAGTACAGAATCACAGAATTAGGTTGGAAAGGACCTTTAAGATCATTGAGCCCAGCCATTCTCCCAGCACTGCCAGTGGCACCACTGAACCATGTCCCAGGTGCCACATCCACACATCTTTTAAATCCCTCTGGGGACAGTGATTTTACCACTGCCTTGGGCAGCCTGTTCCAGTGCTTGACAACCCTTTAGGTGAAGAAACAGTTCCCAATGTTCAATTTAGGCACAACTTGAGGCCGCTTCTTCTTGTCCTGTTTGTTACTTGGGAGTAACAAACAATGCCTGACCCCACCTTGGCTGTCCCCTCCTGTCAGAGAGTTGTGCAGAGCCACAAGGTCCCCCCTGAGCCCCTTTCCTCAGCTGATCCTCATGGAGCTGTGCTGCAGACCCTTTCCCAGCTCTGTTCCCTTCTCTGGACACGCTCCAGCCCCTCAATGTCCCTCCCGAACTGAGGGGCCCAGAGCTGGGCACAGCGTTTGAGGTGTGGCCTCACCTCACAGTGGGACAATCCCTGGTCCTGCTGGTCACACACAGTCAGAGTGACCGAGGGAAAGCCTGAGATGCTGAGTGTCAGCAGGGTGCTTACAGTATCTGCACCTTTAAAAAGGAAAGGGGCCCTTGCACCGAGGGGACAAGGTCATGCTTAAGCAGGTTTTGCAGTGAAACCTGGGGCCTGTGGTGCCTCATTCCAATGTTAAAAGTGATATTTTTAACAGATCACCTCCTACAATGTTTCTCGCTCGACCTGCAACTTGGCACTGTACCACAGATGCTACTGGTGCAGTTATACCCCCAACATTCAGGAATAACAGGATTTTATAAATTATGGTGAGATAAAGTAGACGAAGATGGTACCAACTTGCTGGTTACAACACATGTATAGTAGCTCCAGCTTACTTTTCTAGTTATTCCTTTTGCATGATGAACTGGAATGATGTTTATATATAACAAACACATTACATTATGTTTATATATATAATATAATATATATAAATATCATTCCAAGTTTTATATACGAGTGTTATATGTATATTTTATATATATGTTTCACCTTGGCTTTTTCATAATTTGTCTTCTTCTGTCACTTTGCTTTTCCTCAGTGTAAATGTAAAAGCATAAATCCAGCACAGTTTCCTGCCTCCTTTTAAAATCTTTAAATAGTCTTTTCTTGCTGTCTTGCAGCAGATCTTAGCAGAAGTCATTTGGTGCTAACAGCACTCAGGGTGCTTTAACAAAGAAGCCAGTGACTGTGATATCTTCTATTGAACCTGGTACTATGTTTTGGCAAATGTATCTCCATTGCTTTTGCATCTGTGAGTAAAAGGTGCTTTGAGGAGGAGGAAAATGTCTGCTTTTTATAGAGCCATGCAGGGTATGCAGTCATTTTGTTGAGTTTTTTTTTTCCCTAACCATCTTTCCTGAAGTCTGCTGTAGGGTAACTGTTTATGTAAAGTCTAGTGTTTCCTAGCACTTTATTTTCAGACTTTATGTAGATGAAATGCTTGTGGTCACTGTCACTGGTTCACCACATGAAGGATGCCTAATAGCATGGGAGCTGTGCTGTCAGTGGGAGGAGCTCGCCCAGGAAACTTTTGGAAAAATCTGTCTTGTGTAAAACAAGCAAACAAAATTGCAGCAACGTCTTTTATGTGACTGTAACCATGTGTGGAATGTGAACTCTTTCTCTTCCCCTTGGTCTCCAATGTATATATAGCATGCATTGAGCCACTTGCCATGGATTCTGTGCACGGAGCCAGCAATCCATTTTCTGTGACTCTCTCCTGCCTGTAGTCTAATTCTGTGCAGTTTGTGGAGGTTGGGGAGGCTGTTTGAGTGTTTTAACACAAACTGAAAAAAAAAAGAAAAAAAAAAGGAAAATACTCTCTATTCTTACTGCCATGCAAGACATCCTAAATAAATTAGAACCCTTTCCCACAAGGAACTGATGTGTGTGCCACACTGTAAATATGATTTCAGTCCATACGGTTTCTATGGCCAGGGACTGATTGCAGCACATACCTGTCTGCAGCAGGTTAGTGAGTAAACTCAGCAGATCTGTAACTTGAGGCAGGCTCTTCCTGCTGGCAACAAGACCAAAGATTTTGCAGACCATTAATTCATCCATCTGATCAGCTGGAAATTTCAGAGGTGCTTGAAAGAATTGCCTCTTGGGCACCCTTGGAAATACCAGTTAACTTCATTAGGCTTTTTATATTGAGTCTAATCTGTGCTTTCAGATTGATCTTTTTCTCACAATGATAATGTTAAGCAGGAGTAAAAATTGTTATTGCATCTTTGATAGGAATCATGTAACATGGATCAAGTAGTATAACTCAGTTTAAATAACCTGAAATATATACAGTAATCTTAAGGAATGCATTCTCAGTTCTGCTTGGGTTGTCTGTCTTGTCCTGCTTATCTTCTGTAGAAGTGTAATTCTCAAAGATTTAAGTCCTGCACTAATGTGCCTCACTCCTAAATAGGACTGCCTGATATAATTTAAGTTTATCCTCCTGGTTGGAAAGAAGGTAATTAAGGGAACAATAGAAAAGCTTATTAAAACTGCGTTCAGGTTCAGTGTACTTCCTGTGACAAGATGCTTCCAAAGTCATGTTTTTCTGACTTCTGACACTGACATGATTCCCCAGCATTAGGTTGTGTTGCTTTGAAGCAGTGGCTGGGGCTGTGCTGGTGCCCTTGTTTGCACTGCTGTGGTGGTTGTGATAGAACTGGAACAATAACCTTAATCCCGGGCACCTTCTCACCCCTGAGGGAAGGGAGGAGTTCCGCAGGAATTTACAATCTGCTTTGCATGGCGTTTCCATTTCTTGGGTCACAGGTTTTTACATCAGGAAAAGCATAAATTCGGCTACATTTTCCCCATCTTGGCTTTGCAGGCAGTGTCAGTACTGAAGCCAGCACAGAGCAGGCTGCATTTTCTAAAGCTATGAGCACCCTTGCAGATATTCACTCCCTGGTTTTCCTGGGGCTGGTTCCTTACAAAATGTCCATGTTCGTGCTAGTTACCATAATCATGAAAGCTGGTTGTACATCCTGGGTTCTGCTTCAGTGAACTGGGAAGCCTGTCTGTCTAAAAACAAAATCACAGCAGCCAACAAATTGTTTGCTCGTGTAGTCAGCCCAGGCCAGGCTCTGTTTCTCTCCCTGGTTGCAGGCTGAGACTGTGGGTAAATCACATGGCTGGATCGGGTGGCTCTGGGGAGGCTCGCAGGGAAGAGCAGTGCTGGATGGGCTTCTCAGCACTTTTACTGCCTTGGTTTAGACTTCACATTGCAGGTTGACTCATAATTTTGGAAAAGTAACAGATTTTCTTGAGATTGCCCACACTCACAGGCTGATGGGACAGCCTCTCACAGTGGTTTGGGCGCAGGTATCACTTTTTGTCTGATCTTGCTGCAGCATCAGTAAGTGTGGTAGAGTTAAGGAGTCACTTTACCATCACCTCAGAGCAATTGAGGAGATGTGGATCTTGCATTACTGGGTCCTTCTGAAAAGGCAGACAAAAGTGGCAGTGGGATAGAGCTCCTTACTGCTATGAGGCTGCAGTGGGGGATCTCCTGGCCTCAGCACTGCTGCAAAACTGCCTTAGGGCTCTGTGCAGTCAGCCTGTTGATCAGCAGCAGGCTGGGATTGCACTGAACACTGCTGAACAGGGACTGATTGGTCCTTGACTCAGGTGTTGGAAAATGCTGAGCAGTTGGTGTTACAGCAGAGAATTCCATCGCTCCGTGACAGGCAGCTCAGCTTTTCCCTGATAAGGGCTTGAGAAATGATGAAGCTTTGCTCATACTGGTTTTGAGCCTTAGTCCATGTGATGCTCGTTGCAAATATATGTACTTTGAGGATTTTCTGTTCAAGCAAATCCATGTAGCAGTACAAAGCTTAAAATCCAAGGCAGTGGCTCAACATCCTTGTTTCAAGTTCATCTCAGGAGGTTGGTGTCTGCTGCTGGCAGACACTGCAAGGCACAGACACTGCTGTTTTAAACTGTGCCTTGGTGTTCAGTCTGCAGGGCACCCTGTCTAGAAGGGTTAGATAAACACAATTAGGCTGCATTGCCAGCAATGATGTTCTTATTTAATGCATTAATGAGTGTAGGTGGCAGGACCTCTGAAGTGAATTAAATGCAATGCAAACTCCTGTTGTACTAGCAGAGCCATTGTGAGCCACTGAATGCTGAGCCAGCTCATTGGAGAGATGAGGTGGGAGATGGGAATGAGCTTCCCATGCCTGAATGATAATTTTGAGCATTACCTTACAGCACAACTGGCTTGTGCCAAAGAACTAAGAGCAGGTGAGTGTTTTAGAGCTGCATTTTTGTCAACAGCAGCATTAAGATAAGGTAGTCACAAAAACAGATGGACTTGCTTGTCACCTTGTTCTGTACCTGGTAGAATTCAATAATGCACTGGTTAAAAGAATTCTGCTCAGCCCACACCAGCACTTACAGTGCTAGAACAACACCACCCAAATCCCTTCCTTTCCTTCTATAGGCAAGATGCTGGAATCCAGCACAATTACTGTGCTCTGCTGGCCTTTCCCACGGTGAAACCTGGTTTTTATTTCCTGCTGCTTTAACCTTGGTATCAGTGAAATGATCCCTGGAAAGCTTGTATTGATTGCACATGATTGTCTAATTAAAGTGCAATAAGAAGAATTGCAGAACACTCACTCTTGCAGCTCTGTGCTCATTGTAGACACTGTAAATTGGAAAGCTTTCTGTTCAAATATGGAAAATGTCAGTGCTTATTTCCTTTTGAATTTCCAAGCATCTCCTGAAGGCTGCACTTGTAGATGTGTGATTATTTTTTTTTCCTAAATAACAATTGGAAGGGAGTGTTACTTAGAAAAGAAATGAGGCCCCACAGGCGTGCAGGGGCCCTGCTCTAAACCTGCTAGCTGTAACCCTAAAGGGAGGCTCTTCTAAATGAATGTATTTGAATCTGAAACCTGCTAGATGATCCTTTAACATCATGTGCACAAATATATATGGATATCAATTATACAAAATATAGAGACAAGTCTTTAAATAGTCCTCTCTGGTCTTACCTGGAGCCTGTTTGTTGCTCTGCCTCTGGACTTTATGGCTGTTTTGCTCCCTATTGCTTGTTGTTTGATACTTTCTAGTGAGTTGGATCTTCCTGAGATGTGTGCAATGAGCTAATTAAAAATAGATCCTAGTCCTTGATACATTGCAAGAACCCAAGAGTTTGTTGTTACAGGAGTGCATCTTGCTTAGTCACTGAGTGAATACATGGCCTTGAGGAAATCACTGAACTTACCCAAACCTTCAGCTTGCATCTCATCTCTAGATGACCCATGATTCACTGTGATGTACTTACAGAGCTTTATGAACAGTCAGTAATTCTGATCAGTAGAGAATGGTGGACTTCGATTAATGATGCATTAACTGCATACAAAACCTCTTAAATATGTTCAGTATCACGTGTCAAACTGATTTTTCCTTTTCTTTCCTTTCCAGATGTACTTTCCGATTCCCTAGCACGGTTATAAAGATCCAGTTCACATCTTTATACCATAAAGAGGAAGTAAAAGAGGAAGCCTCAACACATCCCCTTCGGCCACTTTACCCTCAGATATCACCTCTGAAGATCCACATCCCGGAGCCGGATCTCCGGAGCGTGGTCAGTCCCCTCCCATCCCCCACAGGCACTATCAGGTAAGATGTAAATTCTCAAAAATGTGTTCTCTGACATCAGTCTGCCAGCCCTGTTTTGTTTGGTATCCTTGGTGCCAGAAATGCCCCATTAAAAATAACCAGTTAAATCTCTGGTGTTCAAAATGATGGAAGACTGCTAAAAAATGTTACGGTGGCCAGCAGTAGAGCACAAGGGTTTTGTTTAAGAGCTCAGAGGGTTCAAGGGTAAATGTGAGTGTTGGTTTCACACTATAGAGTTACATATAGAGTCTATCTTTGGCGGTGGAATTAGAAATATTTATTGAGCTACCTATATGCATGGAGAAAAGAAAGCAGGCATATACTTTCTATCTTAAGACTGCCTGTTTTATTTTTATCTCAGTAATATTCTGTTGTTGCTGGGTGGTGCTGCTGTTATCTGAAGTTAGGGACAAGGGTGGCCATTGGCATGTGGTTTCCTGGGAATGGAAGGAAATGGGGGTAGGATGCTGGCCATGTACTGAGGGGCTGTAGCAATCTAAAGGCACATCTGGGCGAGTATCCTGTTTTGTAAATTATCTGATCCGTGGATGTGCAGTAGAAATAAGCTGAACATCAAGTTGCTGTAGGGAATATTTTCTTTCCTTTTTGGCAAAAATTTGAGGCTACAGAGAAATCTTTAAATCTGTTACTTGAAGTGTAATATGTTTTATAAAGCAAAGGAGACTCATGGTATGGGATGATGTATTAGAATTTTAAAACGTGTGGGCATCAAAATAACAAGAGTGTGCCTGGTAATAGTAGTAGCCTTTGGGTTTTCTTGTCTGTACATTTGCAAAAAGGTATAATATGCAAATCTCTTCTGACAGCACTAATTCAGTGAGTAGTATTCAAATCTGCATGGCTGAGACTGAGAGTTCAGTGTCACAATGAAGCCAGTTTGGGTTTGCATGATCTGGAGGCTTGTTTGGGTTTTTCCGACCGTCTTACAGAGCTGCACAGATGTGCAGTGCAGATATTCTAGAAAGAGGGGGCTGGAGGTAGCTGTGGTTTTAGTCCTCTGTTCAGGGACTGCTTTTAGTTTATATTTAACCTTCTCTTTTTAGATGAAGCTTGTTGCTGGGAGGGGAGGGGGATGGTTCCTTTGCCAACATATGGTAGTTAGTTTCCATTCAGTCATCTTGTGCAAAGCAGCACAGTGTGGTTTGTGTTACTAACAGAGGCTGTATCTTTTGACTCTGGCATATGCCTGCAACTGATATTTGATTCCCTGAGAATGTTTCTTTTGCACAAGGAGAAAGTGGAAATAGTAGTGTTGAATTGTGCTCAGCCCCTAACGCAGTGTTTACCAGAGATGATTAATGATTGCATCCGTTTGTCTTGAGCAGGAGCTTAGCCAGCCAAGTCTTCAGAAAACCTCAAAAGACATCTGAGGTTTCGCTTGCTGAAGCCCTTTCATTTCCGAGTTCCTCTTACAGAGGTGGAGCTGACACGTTTGTAAACATCCCTGCTCAGCCCCTTCAGCCTTCCCCTCTCCCCCAGCAGGGTCTTGCAGCTCTCCCCCGTGGGGCAGGCTTTGGGAAGTAACTTGGGGTGTTTCTGCCTTTGGGAGCATGTAGCTTTGCATTCTGGCCATCTGACTTCCAGGGCAGCTCTCTGCTCTCTTGGTGGCTTCACAGTGCTGGGTGAGGCTGGCAGTGTCCTCTCCTCTTTCCCACAGGCAGAGCTGGGAGGGCTGGGAGGGCTCAGCCTGAAAGTCAGACCCCTCTCCCGCTGCAGGCTTCGGGAGGTGGTGGCTGGGTTCTCCTCCTCCTCCTTCCTCTCCCCCTTCTAGTATTTACTTTCCTAATTTGGTGCGTTTGCCTTGCTCCTCCCTGATTGGCCCATGGAAAATTATTGCAGTTTGGAAATCCTGGGCAGGGTGAAATTTCCTTTTTGGAAAGTGGCTCCTGGCCCCCTTTTCCTGCCTCCGCCCTGGTGTAGGGCAGGGGCTGTACCTGCACTCCCCCCACCAGATCCAGCCCCGCCCTCCTGACCCCCAACCCTGCTCTGCCTCCCTGTTTACACTGCAGCTTGCTTCCCTGCAGGTTCTCCCCTGCAAGCTTCTGCGTTTTTTCCAGCCTATTTATTTTCCTGCTGCAAAGTGCAGTGCCTAGAGAGGGAATGAGCTTTAGTTAAACAAAACCAAACCTGCCACCCTCAGCAGCTTTGCAAAGCGAGATTCCTGCTTATTCCTGGGGAGAAATGTGCTCACTGTTTTCTCAGCTAGGTGTTTTGTCTCCAGGAGGGGCTGTGTGTGGATGTGTTTTGAATGCTGTTGTACAGCTGTAAGGGAAAATGTTGGTTGGCAGCATGCTGTGAGGGTTACAAACAGGCATGGATTATTCCTTCCTGCTTTGAGTTCAAAACTCCTTTTCAAAAAAAAAAAAAAAAAATCAGACTTGCATGTTCCAGAAAGGAAAAGGCCACTGTGGTTGTAAGAACTCAGTAGAAGCAGCCTGCCATTTTACAGAACATATGAAAGGGCAGAGTAGCACCAAATCTCTCCTCAGTAGGTTCAAGGCATTGCAGAGCTCTGTGAAAATCTTGTGGGGTTTGGTTGAATTCAGCTCTACTTCTCAGGAGATAAAACTGAGTCAGAATTTCAGGAGTTAAGGAACGGTCTGTCAGTACATGGCTTTAAGCTTCTGCACTTTGGATTTGGAGGATCCTCTTTGAATGACAGTGGTTCCACAAAGCTTCTCACCTATGCTGCAAGCACTTACCTTTGCCTGATTTTGTGATAAATGCACAATGTCTGCATGTGTCTGACTCTGTTGCAACCCAGTCCACAAAGTGGCTTGTGCTTGGATTATTATCAGATCTACAGAGACAAGGTGTGATGCAGGACTCTATTCCTGGTCTCAAAGTCTTGCTGAGTAGGAGTTTAGATTTGGAACTAAGTTAGTGGTTAGTTTCCTTTTTACTATAGTCCAGCCATTATTAATGGCCCTGTAACAGTAGCTTAACTCAGTTTACCAAATAGCATCTCTCTCTGCAGCCTTGCCTCCCCTCAGAGGTGGGGTGGTTTTAATATTTATGAAAATTAAATTCTTTCTTTGTACTTGCTTCCCTATTCTAAACAGCAATTATGTTCTCAGTTGGATATATATAGAGAGATATATACATGCACACTACAATAGAGAAATACTAAGTGTCCTGCTCTGGAGGTTGCTATTATTATTCATATTTTACAACTGCTACTTCTGGCTTATCTCTGCGCTAGAATAACTTTGGGCTTGAACGTTTTGTCTTGTACTTGTTTGGGTTTCTTCACAGAAAGGGCATGGATTCTTAGCTCACAAACACAGTCTTTATCAGTAAAAAAATTTGTTTGACATGTAGGAGTAAGAGTCCTTAGGGCCCTGTGAGAACCACTGCTTGAAAAGTGCCTGGTGAGGTTCAGTGTTAACAGCTAAACTGTTAAAAATATTTGTGTGTGAACCCAAATTTGTATTGTAACTGTTAACGTGTCTGCCCATGTTTGGCTGTTACTAGAAGGGTTGATAACTAGTTTACAATGTAGTTAATAATATGAATAATGAAAGATCAAGTTCTTTTGTTCTATAAGCTTGATTAGTAAACCAGAAGGTGTGAGCTGAATTGCTTGGTTTCATCTGGTCCTTTTTACACTCAGAAATTACTTCAGTAGCACACTGCATGCTCTGATAGCGGATTGCTCAGAGGTAGCTGCAATTATCTTGACTTAGCCACCAACTTGTTTTGTGGCCTTTAACAGGTCATTTAAATTCATTGTCTGATTTTTATGCATGCATAGTGTAATTGCTACTTCACAAGCGTGTGTAGTAGATAAATTATGTATTGAGCTCTTATTCCATAAAGCATGACAAAGAGTGTGTGTGAGCCATGTTCCAGCAGACCTGCAAATGCTGGCTCTGCTTTGATCCAGACTTGGCTGGGAAAAAGGGAGGGGGCTTTTTATAGGCTCTGGGATAGCCCTGCACTGCTGTTTCACAACCCTTGGGATTTACTCTGCACTCGCACATTTACTCTGAAGGTGTGTAGGGGGAAGCTGAATGAAGCCTGGCTTCAGTGGATGCATTCACTCACTGGAGCAGGATGCATAAATATTCCCTGCTCCATTTCATTCAGGCTTTGCCTCTTCCCAGAGCACTGTGAGCCACTGAACTGAAACGCCGCCGAAGAGCTCCAAGGCAGGTTTTTTGCAGGCTCTTTTGCATCGTCTCAGTTATGCATTACTTCCTGCACTCAGGCAGAATGCACAGCTCAGGCAACTCCCACAGTTGGACAGAGAGGTGATTATTTTTAATCACCCGAGTCTCCAAACCACAAGCCAAGGAGGGTGATGCATATACATCACATAAGAGAAGCAACAGTCTCTGCTGGGCTGTGGAGCTCCCACGCGTGTTTATTGCAGACAGTGGACTGTGTGCTACAGGAGATGCGCCAAGCCGTGTGCTGGAGGAAGGGTTGCAGATGTCACCAGCTACAGGAGCACTTCCTCTTCCCCTATGAGTATAAAATGTTCACTGAATCCACAGTCGGAGTGAAGTCCCTTCCTTTCCAGGGGAACCACTGGAGCACTGAGTAATAACAACTTCACCTTTCGTGGATAGCTCACTTTCTCTCACTTGCGGCTTGTTCGACAGCTTTGGTTTTCTTCAGCATTAAGCAGGCAGGGTAGCTCTCAGATTTCTCCTTTCACATCAAAATGCAGCTTGGTTTGGCAGTTTCACCGCTTGTGATTGCTTCTGAAACCTGTCTGAAACACGCAACGTGCAAGGACTTGCCTTTCTTTGAGTTAGGATTTTGGGGCTAGGCTGGGGAAGGTGAGAGCAGCGGAGGACTCTCAGCCATTCTTGCTGATTGGTGTGTCGTGGAAAGGCTTGTTTCGCAAGTCCAAGGGCTGCACTTTGACCTGATTCTTGCTTACTGCACATAAAAAGCGTCCCTGTATCCTCATGCCCCTTTTTTTGGGCTCATCAAGTGGAGTATTGGGGTAGGCAGAGGTTTATGGAGATGCTGTTTCTCTAACCACAGTCCTTGTGCCCAGGGCAGCACACCTCCCGCTTGCATTCGAGGAAGAGACTGGGGAGGATTTTAAGAAATTGTGATTTATTTTTTTTTTCTCTGTACCCAGCAGGGGCTTAAAAATGCCCAGTTAGACTGGAATCTGTATAATGGCAGCATTGCCAAGGCTGTATAACTCTTCTCCCTGCTGTGTCTCTGTACCTGCTTCACAAATGTACACCTGGGAATTTTTCAAAGGCACTACCATGTGCATACCATGTGCTAAACCAGCACTGGTTTTGTTCTTATTTAGCAGTGCAGATTCCAAGTCAGGTGAGCAATTTTTTATGGGATCCCAGATAATCTTTCCTCTTTGTCATAAAGAGGATAGGTGCTTTTTCCAGTTTAAATTTAGCCTCCATAGCTTGATCCCTTGATTGAGTAATAGGGCAACTTTCTTGCATTCTACTACTGCTTCTCCTTCTGGGGAAGTTGGCACTGGAATTCGGGAGTGTTTTGGCTTCCAGATTGTTCACAGGCTTGTAATATGACCGTAAATAAATAATGTAAGCACTTGTTGCTCCATTTTTATTTTTATTACCCCCTACTCCATAAAACGTGCCTAGTATTGAGAGATTGTGAAAATCTTTATGTGAGAATCTCAGTGTGCCCAGGGAACAGATCCCTCTAGCAGTGTTCTGCCTCAGACATGGGTATCTTGGGGATCATATAAGAACACAGAAAGCAGAGTAATGCTGACTTAGGTGTAGTTTGCCTCCATTTTCTTGGACAGGAGACTGCCTTGGAGCAGGGGCTTCCTGACTGTGACTTCTAAAGCCCCTAATGGCTTCCCTGTCTTTCCTTTTCCCCAAGAACTTGTGTACTGCCCTTTTCCATTCACACAGACTTTATCATCAGCCCTGCCTTACAGCATGTCACTCCACAGTGTAGCCACGGAAGTAGAAGCCCTTTCTTTTGTTTTGGACACGCTGCTTAGTTTCATTTTGTGTTCACCATCTCTTCTGGTGCAAGAGGCCAGGAGTTAAACACTTCCTCTTGGCTTTGTTTTTACAGCCCTATCACTTAGCACCTCAGCTTCTGTCTTAAACAATTTTTTCTTGTATGAAATCCATCCCATATCTCAAATCATCCTACTTGTCCCTGTCAGTACCTTCTCTGCATCTGCTCTGTCCTTTTTCTTCTCTTTTTCTTTTTTAATGAGAGTGGACAAGCAACACGCAGTGCCTTGGTGTGAATGCACCGTGCACACAGTGGTACGTCCTATTTTTGCAGGCTGATTCTTTGGTCAGACACACTGATTGTGGACATTCCAATAGCAGTGCAGCACGTTGTACACACTCTCCAGCAGCTTAGAGTTAATTGCTCCTAGCAAGTGCTGTGAACTTACAGGCTGGGTTCCTCTTGGCAGGAGTTGAAAGTGAGTTGTGGTGTTACAAAGAACGTTCAAGCCCCGTGTTTAAAAGGCATCCTGCCACTTACATGGGTGCATGTATTGCAGACACTGCCTTCAGCCCTCATCTTTCTGGCCTTCCTGCCAAAGAAGGGTTAAGTCTGAAATGGAAAACATGCTGCTGGGGACTGGTGTGATTCAGCACGTGGTTGTAGTCTGATTCTAAAGCTGCGTTCTCAGCATGGTATTTAGAGAACTGTGGCTCAGTGGCTGCCTGCAGTCACTGTTTCAAGTTGAGATGCTGAATCCTCAGTGGATATCAAAGATCTCTGGCACTTGGGGCATTAAGTATGGTACTGTGGGATTAAGACTGTGGGTAACAGCAGCTGGGTTGCTTCCATGCTCTGTGTGTCTTTAGTGGTGTAAAACACTTGCTTCCTTTCCAAAATGCTCTCTCCCATAACAAGCAAGCCTAACCCAAATTAGCTTGGATTGCTTGTAAGGTAAGCTAGCCAGCATGGACAGTGAGCACAGATCACAGCAGTGTGGTAGGATGTCAGAGCAGGGTGAAATTGCAGACCTAGCTGTGCTTTTCTCAGTGAAAGGTTATAGTATCAACATGGATCAAGTTATGGCCAAGTATTGATGCCGTGTTAATATCCAACAAATCATTGTTAACTCTCCTGGCAGTTGATTTTTGGTTTATAGCACAAACAGGTGTTTGTAGGGAAAACTCTTTGTTTCATAATATTTTTCAAGGGGTGTGAGTGCATGCAAGCATCCCCAGCCAGCCCCTGGCTTTGGGTGGTGAGGAGAATTCCAGGAACTCCAGGAAACTGATGTCACTGCATTGTGTTTGCTTGTTTTCTTTTGACTGCACTAATGTTTAATTTTAACTTAACCCTCAGAGGGGTATTTTTAGTAAAACTGTTTCTTCACTCCTTCTGTCCCCTGTTGGGAGGGGAACAGATTGTGTCTCCTTGTTTTTTCCAGCAGTCAGCTCTTTCTGCCTCCCCTCTGAAGAGCTGTGATGATTGACTGAGAGCCTGAACACTCAGCAGCATGTGTTACCCTGTCTGTGCATGGAGTGCCTAAACGCTGGTGTTTGTTCTGTCCCCACATCTCTTGATTTGATCATTGATCCAGGCTGAAAGGAAGCAGATCTACCTGGACAAAAGGGCTTCATTCTGATAAAAGATTAGTATCTCTTCCAAACCTGTGGCTGTCCCAAGGGGCAGCTGCTTCTTTAGGGGGTGATCACGATCGTGTCCTTCAGTGAATATCTGCTGGGAGAGCCTGGCTTCTCTACAAGTTATTAACACTTCAGTTTAGAGGGGCTTTGTCAACACTCCAGAGAATCACAGCCCTGCAAGGGATAGGTTTCTCCCTTTTTGTTTGTTTTTTTAAGCAAGAGATCATACTTAAAATTCAGAAGCTAGAGCTGGAGAGGCAAAAACTGAGCTGCTTGCTGTGCTGATCTTGAATAAAGGAATAAATTCTTTTATCTATTTTTATTTATGTATTTATTAAAAAGGAAAAGAAAAAGCAAGAAATATGGCTCAGCAGAGCATGGATTTATTGGAAAACTTTTCTCTCTTCCATATCTTTGTCCAGAGTTTTGGCTTCTGTCTCTGTGGTTTGCTGTTTGTGTATTTCTGCAGACAAATAACAAAATCAGAAAACTCTGTTTCATCCTATTCCATTTCTAGCCTGTGTGTTACAATAATTGCTCGGGTGCCAAACACAAAAAGAATTGCTGTGTTTTTGGTTTGTCTTGTTTCATGTATGAAAATGGCTTTCAGTTGTAATTATCTGCACATTATAAGAAGTGTGTATGTGAAGAAGCTATTGAAAAATGACAGCAGAATAATGAAATTCACACCAGCTCCTCATGTAAGTACTAAGACATCAAGAGTGTCTTCCGTGGTTTAGTATTACCCACTTCCAAAGCTTGGAGTAGCAAATTTTCATTCATTTTCCTGCACAAATGGGTCTCTGCTCTTTGAAAGGCTGGGTAAGAAACGCCTTTATCTCTGGCAAAGAGAGATCTATAAGTGTGGGCTCATCGACCTTTTTAGCCTTGCAGTACCTGAAAGCTTTACCTTCTGCTGAGCTCCTGAACAGCATCACCCATTAATGCCCAGGACTATTGAAAAGGTGCCCAGGGCACTGAAAGGGTTACCAGGAGCTGTACAAGGCTGGTTATATGGGACAGGGGTGAGCTTGGGTTCCCTGTTGCAAGGGTTTGTTGTGGCTGGATATTTCTCCTGCCTTTTCTCTGCCCCCCAGCCCCCCACCCCCATTCTGTACTTCACTTTTAAAAGAAACCAGTCTGGGTTGTGCTGAGCTCAGCACTGCAGCCATTTGCAGAGACACCACAAGGAGTAGGCAGCACTTCTCAGTTTACAGGCTGGACTGTGGTAGGAAATGGTCATTCCTTACACTGACAAATTGCTTCTGCACCCAAGGTATTGGCCACTGAGCAAACAAGGGTTGTCTCTGCATCCCCCGGTGTATGTGGGGGAAGCTATCCAGACCGTCACCTTTTGAGGAAGGGACCATGTTCTGTGTTTTTTCATACAGCATTTGGTGCAGTGCTCTGATGAGTCTCAGCATTGTGTCACTTATTGGGCATTTCACCAGTAAGAGGATTGTTTATGCCAGTTTTGCTGAATTCTAGTTCCAGCTGTGAGCTTCAATTTGCTTCTTTTCATACAATTTGAACTGCTTGTTTTGCTATGTAAATCTTCTGTGTATTGGTTCGCTTTCTTGTTTACTGTTTCTCTGCTCCTAGAAGACATTTGTAATCCTGGGATTTGGCTGTGCATCCTGCTGTTCTGGCACTGATTCCCTCAATTCTGGACAGCACAGGACAAGGGAGAGGCAGAAAAAGGGAACTTCAGCTTCCCAAACTCATCCCTCTCCTCCCATCCTTCCAGGCCAGGTTGGGTGGGGCTTTGAAAAACCTGGTCCAGTGGAAGGTGTCCCCATGCCCATGGCAGGGGGTTGGAACAAGGTGATCTTTAAGATCTGTTCCAATCCAAACCATTCTTTGATTCTTCCAGCCCTACAAATCAAGGACGTGTGATCCCTAGACAAGCCTTTCTAATTAGTTCTCATCTTGTAGGACTCATTTCTGTGCGCCTGAGTGATGCTGCAAATTACAGCCCCCTTTTAAGTGTTTGTAGCGTTTTATCACCTTTCACAGCCCGCGGTGCTCAGTCGCCGTTCCTGCAATGCCATCTTGTGGCGGCCCTGCCACTCTGAATGTGCCTTTTCCAGCCGAAACTGATGTTGGGCTTCCTCTGCGTGTAGGCAGTGAGTGCAGCTCCCCTTTGCTGGCTGCCTGGGCGTGGGGTGAATGTGGGGTGTCGGGTGATGGTCTTGTGAAGCTCAGATGTGGTGTTAGGGACCTCCATGGCAGATCCCTGCTCTGGGTGCTTCAGCTCTGATGCTGCGGAACTGTCTGTTAGAAGGATTGATTAAATATGGTCTGTGTTGCAAGGAAATTGGTGTGTTGTTTCTTAACAAGTCATAATAACAAACTATTTGTTTACTTAAATATTCGTCCCTGATACACTGTATGTTGTTTGAAGTTTTAAATGTTTCTCTAAACACAAAGGGGTTGTTTAATATTTTCAAACGCTGCTCTGTTGTGATTGCAGGAAGTGTATATGGGAGGGAGTGTCAGGATTTTGTAGAAATTCCAGTTTTATCTCTGGTGGGTTTTTTTCTCAATCTGTCTGGGCTTTGGATAAGCCACAGTAAGGCCATTGCATCTGCTTCTCCATGACCAGCGAGCTTTGCTGTACCTTCGAGAGTAAGAACTGCGTGCCTTGGTAATAAATGAAGTAACAACTGTATTTCTTTTTTTTTGTTTGTTTGCTTCTCCAGTGTTCCCAACTCTTGCCCAGCCAGTCCACGTGGTGCTGGATCCTCAGGATACCGTTTTGTTCACAACATTACCTCGGATCTGCAGCTGGCAGCAGAGTATGCGGCAAAGGCAGCATCAGAGCAGCAGGCAGATGCATCTGGAGGGGACAGCCCAAAGGTTCACACAAACATTGCTTACCCAGCAGTGCTCCTTGGGAGGATTAGTAAAACCTGGGGCTTTATTGCTAGTCCTGGTTAGAGTTAAAAGGGATTTAAGAGCACCCTGGCCGTAAGAGTGCTGTGTACAGTGTTCTTCAGGGGTTTGAGGTCATTCCTTCAAACTGTCCTTGGCTTAGTGGTACTCTCTGCTTGCTCAAAATGTATTCAAATCACTCACTAAAGTGTTTAAGCAGGAATCGTTCTTTTGCTTATTTGATAAATCAAGATCCCATAAAGAAAAGGCACATAAAATTCAACATCTCATTTTCTTCTTTTAATTAATGGTATTTTGCAAAACACAGTTGGAGAAAGCAGAAGCAGAGGGAAGAAACCAGATCCTTGCCATGAGAAGTCTGTAGTCAGACTTTAAAACAAACATGAAGGCCTGCCAAGTAGGCGTTAAACGAGGAGAGTAGCAAGTGGAATTTAGATTAAAAAATAAGTTAGGATGATAAAATGTAATTTTGGTGAGCTGATCTTCAGATCAAAGTTAAAAGTTCCATATCCAAAACCACCTGATTTGGGCTTGGGTGGAGGAGCACACTACTAGATGGCTTTTTTTGGTAGACTTAATTCTCCCTTGAGACAAGAAGGTTTGTTCTTGATGGAGTAATGTGAAGAGTTGGAAATACGAGATCTAGCAAACAAATTAAAGTTCCTAGAATGAAACAAATCCTGCTGGAGAAGGGAAGGGATGGGATCAGGTTTCATGTTGGGCTTGTTGCTGGGAGGAGGGCTGATAACATAGTGCCTGAAAGCTTTCTAACAGAGTGGAGCTGTAGCTGGGCAGAACTGAAGGCTTTAATTCATGAACACAGAAAGCAGTGAATGTACCTATACTCCACTTCTTGATTCTAATTGCCTGTCTTGACCTCTTTCCTTGAGCTGGTGTAAGCATGTGTGGGGAATGGAATCAGATTGAAGTTGGGGTTTATGTGTGTTTGTGAGAGATGGAAGGAGACACTTTCATCTGACTCAGCCCTGTAGCTCTGTTTGCACACAAATGCTTGTGCTAAATGGGGTGGTGGCAGACTAAAACAGCAAAGGGGGAGCTGATGCTCTCTTAGCTGCCCTGCTGCTCTCTTGGCATCACTGAAAATTACAGCCCAATGTGCTTTGTAAGTGTGGGCTGTGGTACACTGCAGTGTAGGAATTCTTTGTTAGTGACTAAATTTTTGTCTGTTTTTTTTTCCTTGCTTAGGATGAATCCAAGCCACCCTATTCTTATGCTCAGCTAATTGTGCAGGCTATATCTTCAGCACAGGACAGGCAATTAACACTAAGTGGGATCTATGCCCACATTACCAAGCATTATCCATATTACAGGACTGCTGACAAGGGCTGGCAGGTGAGTTCTTGACACTGACAAGCTTTTAAACTACTTTGACGTGGCTTATCTGCTTTGAAATGCATATATTAAAGATTTGGGGCACTGGGAATAGAGCTGCTTTGACTGTTCCCAGAGTGAATTTGTTTAACACAAACTGACTAGTTCATTTGTGGGTGATTAGTTTGGGTTTTTTTGAATACTTTGTAGGGCAATGTAGTGTGTTACTGTTGGGCTCTCTGGTTCCTCTTTTGATGCTGTAGTCATGTGTCTTTCATTTTGTATTTGATTTCCCTACATCCTTGCTATCAGTCACTCCTCTGCCCAGATACTTTCTTAATCCTTCACCTCATCTTTGCCATGATTTCTCCAAGCACAGGATATCCAACCTAAATCTGAGGCTCCAGCATCTTAAATGATTACAGATGTTTCGTTTTCCCAGTGTATCAACTGCATTGCCTAAGTCACAGTTTGCAAGTTCTGAATTTGAGTGGGAACTTGGGAAACTGGGAGTCCATGCACTCCTTGTGGTACTCAGGGAAACCTGACCAGCTTCAGAGGAGAGTTCAGATGTAGTTAACACACGCTAAATCAAACTTCAATGTTCACTTGAGGGCTGCTTCCAAAGTTTCAGGAACCTTAACTCCACCTGCTTTCAGACTTTTTCTTGGCATCACACCTCTGCCATGGGTGTTGGCATTTGAGTTTAATACACTAATACAGCTGCAAAGGCTCTTGCAGCTGCTGATTTCACTGTGTGCAACTGGCAGGAGCAGTACTGCTTGGTGCACTTTGAGTGCAGTTGGAATAAAGACATTTCTGCCTCCCTGGCTTTTCCCTGCAGTTCTAATTAATTGTGGAATTCACTTCCTGCCCTAACCTGCTCAGCAGAGTTGTGCTTTGTGAACCAGTTGCTGCATCCTGCTTCAGAGAGCTGCATTTCAGCAGGGAGTGAAGTTGCCCTTTTCTCTCCCCTCCAGTGGCATTGTGAGGCTTCACCAGTGAAGAGATTATCTAAACCCGCTGGAAAAGCTTTTGTTTTGTTTTGAAAGTGGAAGAGGGATGAGTTTGTGCACATGGAGGCTTCCTGAGCCCTTCCCCAGCCCAAAAGGCAGCACTGCACCCTGTAAGAGGTGGGCTGTTGCAGTGGAAAGGATAAACAGTCTTGTCATCATCTAGAGAGCTGCAGAGTGCCACACAGCTCATGGATTCCTCCCAGAGCTGGCTGAGGGCATGTTGGCTGCCTTGCATTGTGATTCCTGTGAGGTGCAGTGTCCTCTAGGGCATGTTTGGGCACCGTGGTAATCGTTTGGCAGGTGAGCAGTTAGCACAGGCTCAGGCAACTTTTTCCACTTGCCGAGAATAAAGCCTGTCTTTTGAGAGAGTTCTGATGTGGTTTACAGTGATTTCCCCCTGCCTCAGCAAAAGCTCTGCTTTCATGGCTTTCCACAGAGAAGTCACTGCTCTGCCTGGCTCCAGATGTATTTAAGTAATGGTTAGTACCAAGCAAACCCATCTTTCAGCTTGGTTAGGAGAAACCCCAGGTTTTCTCCTGCTGTTCTCCTGTGACTTTGGAGCTCTGTGAGTTGAGTGACTTGTTTCTACCTTCAACACTCATTCTGGCCGTGTGGATTTATCTTTCCAAGCTGTGTGGTGCAGCCCATTTGTCTTTGTTACATATTTCTTCATGGCAAAATAATCACCTCATTCCTCTGCTTCCTGCAGAATTCCATTCGGCACAACCTCTCCTTGAACCGTTACTTTATTAAAGTCCCACGCTCCCAAGAGGAGCCTGGAAAGGGCTCCTTTTGGCGAATTGACCCTGCCTCTGAAGCCAAACTTGTAGAACAAGCATTTAGAAAAAGAAGGCAAAGAGGAGTGTCCTGCTTCCGAACACCTTTTGGGCCTCTCTCCTCCAGGTAACTTCAGTTTCCTCTCATCTCTCTGCCAAAACTCATTACAAAGAAAATAAACTAGAACTTCTCCTGAAGTACAGTGAGTAAACTTTGCTTGTGTTTATAGTTTGAGAGGTGATATAGTTAGTCCTGAGGCCTAATCTGAAAATTGTTCTGACTTCTTAAGCGATTAACAAAAAAAGAGAATCCAGAATCAAACTGCAAAAATGCATCAAATAACGTATCTGTTTTGGCATCATTTCAAAGAAATTCAAAGCAGTTATCACTGGAGTGAGTGTTTTCAGATGCCAATCTCTGATTTCAGGAAAGCTGTGTTTAGATGTGGATTAGATCATAGTGGGAATAACTTCTGTGGTATTTAAAACACTCTCCTATAGGGAAGATCAGGTTGATGGTGGTTGTCAGCAGTGAAGCAACAGGAGTTCTGTGTGGCCGCTCCAGTCAGCTCCACTGCCTTGTGCTATGACAGCTTCTTTGAGCCCTGTAGCTGTGAGGAGAAGCCTTGGAATTCAGCACTAGCTGGAGCAGTTTCATGGAACATTCCTCCCACACCTCCTGTTTTCTCGGTTAAAATGTGGGGGAAACAGGAGGAGAATTTTTCAGCTTTTTATTCTGGCTTGTCATTAAAGAAATGTACAGTTCCTCACGTGTTTGGGACCAGAGGTGGGAACCAAGTGGTTGGGGAGGGAGGCAAGAGGGAGAAGGGGAAGCAGCTGCTCTGTAAGCATATGCAGGGCCAGACACTTGCCTCTACTTGCATCTTCTTCTCCCTGTCACTTTCAAACTCTTGACACCGGTTCTTTGAGAATGACTTGAAGTTACAAAATTGATGTGAGTCTGCAGCATTTGGGGATTCTCTGTCAGCAGTGGGTCTAACAGTGAAATGTTAATCCTACTCTGAAGGGTCCAGTTTCCTTCAGCAAGGAATAACACAGCAGTATTTGGAGCTGGGGTGTTTGTGGGGTCCCTGTGTGTACCTTTCAGCTCTTCCCAGCAGGACTGCAGTGGGTGGTGTGGAGGAAAGGCTGCCCTTCCTAGAGAATCCTGTACTGGACATAACTCTGGGTCTCTGCTGCTGTCTCGTGGTCAAAACACATCTGCACTTGCCAACACTGTGTTTTGGTGTTTCAGGAGTGCTCCTGCCTCCCCTACTCACCCTGGCCTGCTGTCCCCTCACTCTAGTGGCCTACAGACTCCAGAGTGCCTGTCACGGGAGGGCTCACCCATTCCACATGACCACGACTTTGGGTCAAAGTTAGCCTCAGTTCCAGAGTATCGGTATTCCCAGAGTGCACCCGGTGAGTAGCTCTTGTTCCAGAGGCTGGCTCTTCACTTGCCCCACGTGCCATACTGAGGACACCACAGGAAGGTTTCTGCAGTGGTTTTTTTGGAGGATCCAGGACTCTCTTTCCGCTTTGTTGTTAGGGGCTGATGGTGCAAGTACAACTTCAGACCATTTTTCTCACTCCTCTTTGGATGAGGGGCAGAATGTGTGGAGACAGCTGATCTAACCTTGAGCTAGGTGGCTGTAAAGGTCTCACAGCAGAGTAGCCATGGCAGCACACAGCTCACTTGCTGTCATTTGCCAGCCTCTGGATAAGATCAGCTTGGCTGCACCAAGCTCTGGTGCTGTGGCCAGGACCTGGTAAATATCTGCTTGTCAGCTGTGCTGACCTGGGGTGTAGGGTGAGGTTGGGAGGCAAAGCTCATTAAGGAAAGCTTGGTTTGGGGTATTTTCTTTATGTTTATTATGGCTTTTATTCACAGAAATGTGCTCAGATGACAAGTAAATTTTTGTACAATAGGGAGAAGTTTGAAGATGGTATTTTTGAAGGCTTGATTTTTTTTTGTTTGTTTCTGCCTGCATTGCTGCCAGTGCTGAAGCACTGAGTAGACTGGAAGTGCACAGATGAAATAAGTGAGAGCCTTTTTGCCTCTCCTGTTAACGTGTGCTTCTCTTTTCCATTCAGGATCTCCAGTGAGTGCCCAGCCAGTGATTATGGCTGTTCCTCCCCGACCATCCACCCTGGTGGCCAAACCAGTGGCCTACATGCCGGCATCCATAGTGACTTCTCAGCAGCCCCCGTGCCACGCCATCCACGTCGTTCAGCAAGCTCCCACCGTCACCATGGTCCGCGTGGTGACCTCCTCTGCAAACTCTGCCAATGGATACATCCTCACAAACCAGGGCACAGCAGGAGGAGCTCATGAAGCTGCAGGAGCAGTGTTGGACTTAGCTGGTGACCATCGAGGTAGCGTTTCGCCTCCCTTGCTACTCTGCTAATGTCCCGAGCAGGCTCGGAGGGGAGAGTGGTTGAACATTTGCACTCACTGGGCACTGAGCTGTTAAAAAAGATGTTTCTCCAGGTAAAATGTAAACCAAATGAGAGCTCATCCATTTTGTTTTGTCTCCACCAGAGAGCAGGACAACTGTGTCTCCTTGTCTGCTGGGGAAAAAAACTAACAGACTTTGGAGCCTGAGAAAACATGCAGTCCTTAAAATTTGCTTTTTACCATAGAATTATCTGGATTGGAGGGTACCTTGAAAATACCTCATACCAATCCCCCTACCATGGGCAGGGGCACCTTCCACTATCCCAGGTTGCTCCAAGCCCCATCCAGCCTGGCCTTGGACACTTAAGGGATGGGGCAGCCACAGCTGCTGTGAACAACCTGTGCCAAGGCCTCCCCACCCTCACAGGAAAGAATTTCTTCCCAATATCTCATCTATACCTGGTCTTTCAGTTTGAAGCCATTCCCCCTTGTCCTGTCTCTCCATGCTTTTTTAATTCTCCTCAGTACCAATATTATGCCTGTATATTGGCTGTGAAAGCATGTGCATTTTCCAGCTAAAGGAGAGAGCCTGGGAAAGGCTGCAGCTCTGCTTCAGGATGGCTTTGTAAACAAATGCCTGAGCCCTTCTTTTCTGCAGGCCTGGATTCCTAGAGGAAAGCATGTGCTTCTGAAGTGCAGGCAGTGCCCCATTAAAGCAATCTTCAAAAACCAGTTAGAACAAAGGCCTTTCTTCGTCCCTAAGCTGGAAATTCCAGCCTTGGGGGATTTAGTGAGTTAAATATTCTCTTGCTGTGATCCAGACAACACCTTGTCTGCTCCCCATTTCAGAAGGTCTTAGTGCTACAAGGTCAGCGTATGTTGTACCAGCAGCAAGGCTGGTTTCTCTGACTGCTTTTATGTGGGCAGTGGGACAATGGTCCCTCTCTCAAAGGGAAGGAAAAAATGACAAAGAGCTTCCCCTCTTGCAACAGCAGGACCACTGGCATTTTTAGTTCAGCATCTTGGTTGTCTTGCTTGAGTTTCACTTGCATTCTCTAGAAATTCCTGTCTGGATCCCATACATGTTCCTCAAGCACTAAGAATTGCAGCTGCCTGTCACCTGCTCCCTTCTTTCATTCACTGGTTCATGCTGTTGCCTGTCCTTTCCCTGCTTGTCCCACTCATATTCCTTTCTAGTCTCGACTTTCCATGCTGGCTGCATTTTCCTTCCTGAACTCCTTGCTTTCCTTGCCTTTCCTCTCCCCATTCCCATCAGCTTACCTGCAGGTTTCATCTCAGTGCTCGTGTCCCATCTAACTCCACTCTTGTTGTGTGCAGATATTAAAATGAGAGAGGCCTTCTTTTCCTACAAGACTAATGAGATTATGCTTCCTGCCCTCTCTCCTTTGAGACCCACAGAGCCCCTGGAAGAATGGTTCCTCTCCTTTCCTGCGTGACTGGCAGGATGCTGCCCTGTATCTGTTGCATACCTGCTGAATTGACCCCTCACTTACCCTGGGAAGTGAGAAAATTGGTTTAGTGCTCTCAAGCAGTTACCTCTGTCCAGGAACTCTGCTCTCCTTTTTTCTTTTTTATTTTTCCTCCATCCTGGTTTTTTCCTGCACTTCCACAGCAAAAGCTGGCAATTGTGGGAAGACCTCCTTGTAAATCAACCTCCATGCAAGCCCGACAGCAAGCTGCTGCAGACTTTTGGCTCCAGGCATTAAGATCTTAATGCCTTCTCCTGCTGTGTGGTGTTGAAAGTCAGGCCAGTTTGTTTGAAATTGCAAAGTAAGCTGTGAGATTTGCAGCTTGCTGTCCATGTCACAGCTGTGATGTGCCGGTAAGGGAGGTGATGCCTTTTTAAGGCAAAGGGTCAAATTGATGGGTTTGATTTTTTAAAATGTTTCTTGTGCCTTATGCTGTAAGAAAAATGTTCGTAATATTGATGGAATAAATCTGGCATAGAGAACATTTTAGTGTTCCCAAATACTCATCCCTGACCTTCTGTGGTGCTGAGGTATTGTAATCCTGGGCTAAAAGTGTTAATGAGACTAAAAGCTGCCTCTAAGCCAGGGCAGCGCCTGATCCTTGTCTCTTCTTCCCTTCCACAGGCATGGACGAGAAGCCGACGATCGCGTTCGCCGCCATCCCCACAGCCAGCCGTGTCATCCAGACAGTGGCCAGCCAGATGGCCCAGGGTGTCCCCGGGCAGACTGTCACCATCCTGCAGCAGGCAGCCCCGGTGGCCCTGGGGCAGCACCAGCTGCCGGTGCGGGCGGTCACCCAGAACGGCAAACACGCCGTGCCCACCAACAGCATCGCCGGCAGCGCCTACGGTGGGTCTGCTCCTCAGCCTGGCTGCCGCTGCTCCCCGAGCTCAGCACCAGGCTGGAAAGCTGCAAGGGTTTTCTCCTCTTGCTTTCTGTCTTATCAAAGTTATTCCGTGTGTCCATCCCAAAGGTATTGCAAGTCTTCTGCTTCTAGGGCTGTAAATCAGTGGGAGGTTTCCTTCTGTCCACCTCTGCTCCCTTTCCTGGGGGAAAAGCTTTGCTTTCTGGCAGAAAAGCCCTGTCCTTCCTTTGCCCTTGGCTGTGCACTTATTAGTACTGAGACTCTCTATCTCTTGAGGTTGCTTGTTGAAAGTGTCAGTGATTCTTGTGGAGAGCCTGTTTTCATTTCTTTTCTTCTGACCAACAGCCTTTGCTTGCAGCATGCCAAATAATAAAATTTCCATGGTGCTCTTTAGATCTTGTGAAACATGACTTGGTGGAGTAATAAGAAAATAACATACTTTCCCATCTTACATTCTTTGAGACTGAAAGCAACAAGATCTATTTCACTAGGTGAATGAACGTAGCATTTTTGTGTACACAGGATGTGTTCTAGTCATTTGTCAGACATGGTTTTTTGAAATTGCATAAGAGCCATGTCTTGGCAGCCTCCTCTTGCTTGCTCAGCACCTCAGATTTTGTTCAGCTGGGGATGGGAATATCCAGGTTTCTTATGGCTTTTTCCACTGAGAGGCCAAGCACTTCTGCTGCCTCAGGCTGGTGCTTTTGGGAGTTTGAAATAAAGGACAATGCTGGACTTTGGATGCCTTTCATGAAGCTAGCAACGTTTCTGCAGAATTTTCTGCCACATCTCTTCACAGTTATTACCTGACGTGCACTTGAATTGCAAGAATCTCATTGGAACTATGAAAAAATGATAGTGATAAAGTTTTTATGCAATTAGTATAAGATATTAATAGATGAGATAGGTCAAGCTTCTACTAACCAGCAGCAGTTGTCTAATATAGAATCAGACAGTTTTTATGTTAAAATATTTAAATCTCACCAAACTTTGTAACTCTCATCAAAGCGGGAAGTATTCCAGTTGCATCTGAGTTTTTTTGCAAGTGGCAGTAAATTTTCTGGTTCACAAAACAAAGCCTGAGTCTCTTGACTCTCATCTGTACTAAGTTAACTTCTCTTCAACTGCATGATTTAGGCTCTCTAAGTCACTAAGCTACAATTGCTGACTGCCCTCATCTTTACCCTGTGTTTTTTCCCTTCATCCTCTTGATACTCCACGACTTTCTTCTCATGCCTTGGTAGACGTTACTGGACTTTGAGGGCCTTTGTTCTGTTGGCTTTGTTTGTTTATCCTAGGGCTCATTTTTTCATTCATTTAGCAGTGAACACAGCACTAACAGTCAGTCATTCCATCCTTTGCAAATGAGTCTGGAGGGCAGAGGATGTGCTGTTTCCTGAGTCCCCTTTGGCTTCCTCTCTGATTGATGCAGAGTCCAAAAACTGCATGTGTTTTGTTTTGCAAGCAGTGGTGTGTGCCAAAGTCAGAGTGTAAGCACATTCTCTGTCTGGAATGAGGAATTGTAGACATTTTTACAGAGGGTTACTACTCAAATCATCTTTTTTCTTACCACTTTTATTAATGGGAGGGTGAGACCTTATGTCAGTACTGCAGTACAAGATTGGAAGCCAGAAATTCCTGTGTTCTGATGGGAACACATCTGGTTGTCTAGGGTAAGCTCTTTCCTGCCCCTTTTACAAGTGGGATGTCAGTGTACTCAGAATTGGGATTCTGTTTCCCAACAGCCTGGTTTGTTCTTCCTGTGCGAGCAGGGCTCAAGAGAGCCTCTAAACCTCCAAATAAAAGGCCCAGCACATGGATTTTGGAGTTCATGAGATTCTCTGGCCACCTACAATCAGAACTAGCTCTCAAAGAGATGTGCTGTAATTTTAACAAGAGCTGGGGACAAAAACTTAGCTAGCAATGCCTTGTTTAACAGTGGATGGGAGGAAGGAAGTTCTCCTGTGAGAGGGGTTGTTGCTGGTTTGGTAAACCTGATAAGCTGAGGTTGTGGAGGGAGAGGGAAGGACAAGGCAAGCCAGGCTTTCAAAATGCACCAGGAAGCAACACTTGACACGTGTCAAGTCAAACAGCTGTCATGTTTGACGGTGGGATTTTGTTTTCTTGCTTTTCTTGGAATAGCAAACACTTGTTCTGCTTCACCCCACTGATTCTGCTTCTCTCTCTCATCCTTCCCAGCTCTTACAAATCCACTGCAGCTCCTTGCAGCCCAGGCCAGCTCGTCCACTCCTGTTGTAGTCAGCCGGGTCTGCGAGGCAGGGACCGAAGAGACGGCAGCAGCCTCCTCCAGTGAGCCTGAAGTGAAGAGAGCACGGATAGAGGAGCCCAGTGGAGCAGTGCCAGCCCAGACTGGAGTCATCACATCCACAGTGCCACAAGGACAGGCAACCAGTGAATGAAGAACCGGTGGGAGGAGCTGGAGTGATGGCGGGGTGGGCGTGGGATGGCAGGAGCCCTAAAGCAGCTTTCACAGGAAACCAGCCACAACTGTAACAGCTCAAAACACAGCTGATAAAGAGCTCTTTTTAAAGGCAGATTTTGCAATGGGAGGACAACAGCTGTTAGAACCACAAGGTGCCAAAAAGAATGGAAAATCCCTCCCAAGAACCCCCATATCTGGAACTCTGTTCTGTTTCTACTTATGGGATATTGTTTTCCTTTTTCTTTTTTTTAAAAAAAAGATTCAAAAAAAAATACAGACAACTGATTGTATGACTGCTTGGATATTTGTAACTATCTTTTCCCCTTTTGACTCCAAGGGGATGGGATTTGCAGTTCAGAATCTAAAGGAATGTAATACAAATACAGTCTGCTCCCTGGAAAAAAAACTCTTCATGTTGTATGCCTTAATACCACACTTCTGAGAGCTTTGAACTATAGGACCATTTTAAAAAGGTCACCTAAGGCAATCAAATGCTGAAAGATGGGTGCAGTATCTCACAGCAACGTTAAAGAAACATGGTACCAAGCTTGAAAAAAAAAAGACAAATGATTCTGGTTTTTTAAAACAGAAAATTCTGAATATAAATGCTTATTTATATGGGGATTCGGGAGGAAGAGTTACAGGGCTCATCCTCCTGAATTTCCAGATGCAATTTCTCTCCATTCCCTCTGAGGGAGAATAGGAGGCCAGAGGAACTGTATTAACTTGGTTCCTGTAAAGATGTTAAAAACAAAGGGGTTTGTATCTTTACAAATAATTTCTTAAAATTACTCATCACTTGCTCTGGGTAACACCCAAAGTATCTTGGTGCCTGAGGATCACATGGGGAAGGGTGTCTCCAGGAGGTTCTGTGTGCATTTGATTGATCACAGCTTGTGTGAAACACCAACTTTTTTGTTCAAATTAGCGCTGTAGGTGAAGGCATGGCCACTGTCTCTGTGAACTTGAGAAAGTACTGGTTGATGTTCTGCACTAAAGCAGTCACCTCCTGGTGGGGGTGTGATCCTTAGCTTGATGGACCGTGGTCAGGAGGTCAGGTCCTGACCCTCTTCCACAGCTACCAGCAAAACTCTGGTGTTATTCTTTGGAGAGGGAACTTCAGGGCTTGGATGAGAGGCAGCAGAGGTCATACCGTGTGTGGTTCATTCAGATTCTGTCAGGGTGTCATAGACCAAGGCAAAAGACTTTTATTTTCCATGTGACAAAACTCACTGAAGGTCTTCAAACAGTTTTATCAAAATGGATTTGGAGGTTTGCTTTCATTGCTTGGCTCCCTCTCCCATCTCTCCTGCCTTGAGGACCATTTGGGTTGGCCAGTAGGAGGAGGCCTTTACTCCAACTGTATTCCAGGCTCCTCATGTAGTCCAGGGATGTCTTGAGGAAGGCAGATTTGACTCACTTCAGCCACGTGCAGCAGTGGGTGCTTGTGGCACCTTATGACTAGCAAAGAAATCCACCTCTGCCTTTAGCCTCCAGCAGACCCCTTTGGCTTTACACCCTTTGCAGTCCCCCCTTGGCTAACATGTCTTCTGGCAGCACAGCAGAGGTATTTTTTTTTTTTAATTTAGCAAATGTTGTGGCTTTGGTAATGGCAAGAGAGACTTAAAAGGGGTGGGCTGTGCCTCTGGTGGGTTGTCCCCCATCTGTACTGATTTGCTGTCCTGTGCAGTCTGACAAGGCAGAGAGGCAAACCCACTGTAGAAACATTGCAAAAAGCCTTCCCCAATGTGCAGTAAATGATACTGTCAGCATATCCATGGGGATTAGGGGCAAGGCACAGCCCTTCAGTGCCTGCTGGAATCTGGGGAGGAAATCCACAAGGTAACAGCTGGCATCACTTGTTCCCTTCTAGGTTTCCTTTGTCTTTGCCAAATCCTATTCAATAACCAAGTCCCCCCCACTTGAATAAAACCCCAGACATGTTTAATTCTCAAGTCCATTGTTCTGTGAGAAATATTGCTGAAAGAAGGAAAGAATTTCTTGATCTCATGATTTGCGGTTACTTTCTGCGGAGAGAGGTACATAAAATATTCATGACAGATCATTTATCTCAGCTGGGCTTTCAGAATTCAGGTGTGTGCCCTTAGTGACAAGTTATTAGATGGGATTTTAGTACTTTGAAATGGTTTTGTGAAGGAGAATTGTTAGAGACCACAAAGTAATTGAAGCAGGCTGGCCTCCAGCTGTCCCTTCTCCCGCTAGGAAGGCAAGGTGTGGCGCAGCAGAAAAGCACATGGATTAGCTCTGTTTTCTGTAGCCTTTTCAAAGCCAGGAGTCAATAAAATGAATTTCAAGGCAGAAGGCACAAGTGAGAGTGCAGCACAGTCTATCTGTGATGAATCATTACTTTCGGATGACTGCTGGTTTAGATACAGGCACGCCTCTGAAACAGCCCCGAGGCTTGGGAGCGCTCCGGAAGCGCAGGAATCCTTGGGTTTCCAGAATGTTGGGTGAGTCAGAGCAAGATGAAAAACCAACAGAAAACTGTTCAGGATGTGGAGCTGCCAAGATTCTGTAGATTTTTTCTTCGCCGATGCTTTTCTCTTGGAAGAGTCTAAGTCATTAAGCCCTGAACTTCTGTAAACTAATCCAGCACCAAAGACATAGCTGAGTGACAAGGTTTTCATCCACCATAAAGCTGCAGCTTTATAGATACCTCTTGGAAGTCCATCCTCAGGTTGCATGTGTAGATCTGCCTCCTGAGTATTTGGAACAGAATAAAGAGAACTTTCTCTTCTTCTTGTGGCTCACAATGCCTGCTGGTTCAAATGGGAATTGAGGATAAGCAAACATCTTTGTTCTGTTCACCCTTTCTGCTTGAGATGTCTGGAACTTGTCAGTTCATCCTGTCAGGGGGCTTTTGCTTTATCAGTCTGCTGTATCCCTCTGCTTCTATAGGAAGCAGTCCTGTCACTTGCAGATTTTTTTTTTGTAGGTTTGCCTAAACATAGCCTGGTACCAGGTAAAATAACTGGTCTTGCTAAATCGTGTTGAGAGCTGTGGAAAAGTGTGGTCCTCATCCAGAACAAGTGAGATGAAGACATCTTGTTTCAGGCCTTAAGATGCATCTTTCAACACTGCTCAGTCTGGAAGACAGCACCCTTCTTTCTGCATACCAGTCCTGATTCTCCAGACTGCAGAGATGTGAAAATTCATGTGGTGATAAGAATTAAGTCTTCAACTAGAAAGAAAATGTTTACCTTAATGGTTATATGCAGTACTCAGATTATTTTAAATTGATAATCTGACTTGTTTTTGTTGTCTAAAAAGTTGCATCTCATCTTTGATTACATTAACTAAAGAAGGTTTGAGGGGAAGTGAAGGTGGAGGCTTCACTGGATTTTCTGCTGTCTGTGTAATGAAGGTCGAGGCATATTGAATATTTAAACTGCAATAACTTAGACCTGGGAAAACTGTAAAGCCAAGTTCTTAATGTATGAATTCGCTTTCCACCATTCCCTATTGATTTTTTTTCCACCTTAGGCAATGACATTGACTAATTTTACTTTGATCAGTTAGTTTATAGCAACTTTCTTTGCCCCAGTTTGCAGGACTTAAATGCAGTCGTTCTTTATTTTATTCCACTGGAATTCCATGCTGTTTGTCTTGACCTTGGCTCTTATGATACAGAAAGCTTTTCAGAGAAAGATCAATTTAATCTGATTTAGTGATAACACAGCACAGTGCTGAGCACAAAATTGAAGTTCATGATTAGCTCATATATTCTTTTCAACTCTTTTTCCTTCCCATGTTCCTCCCTCCCCCATGCCATTAATGCTGTCCCCTGTAGCATATCCAGTCATTTTTATCCTCTGACAGGAGCAGCACCTTGCATTAAGCTCTGCCTGAGGACTCAAGGATGAAAATACCCATGGAATACGTGGAGCTCCAGAGCAGGTTGAGAAAGGTCAATTTGGTCACCCTGTATTAACTTTCATGCTGCGTTCTAGAGATGTTTGTGTTGGGCAGAGCTTATTCAGGAGAGTGTTTTCAGAGAGATGTTAAAGCTTCGTAAGAGGAAAGAAGTAACAGCTAAAGCTCTTACAGTGCTTTTTCTGTCATGGTCTAGCATCAGATTTTGGGGGGAGTAAACTTGATTTCGCATGTTTGGTCTTGTGTAGTGACTTAGAGTTGTCATTCGGAGTTAATTTCCACCTTTTTTTATTTTCCTTTTTCAGTAGGGAAATGCCCACAATGGAATGAAACTTGGAGCACAGAAGGCATGGGGCCTGTATCTAAGCAAGTGAGAGCATCTGACCTGAACTCTCTTGCATTGTGGTGTGGAACACTTCTGCTGCCTGCTGGGGATGTTCAGTTGGTGCTGGAGGTTTTCCTCTGTGTTAGCAAGGGGGTATTTATTTGGTATCACTGGTGTGTGCTGGTGTGTAAGTGAATGTCAAAATGTAGGGTGAAAGGAGAAGTGTTTCCCTGCTATACCTGCATTTGGGGATCTTGGATGACAAGGATTTCACCAGCAGTAGTTCTGTACCTTTCCTTAGAGAAACCACGCTCACCACACTAGGTGAAAACTTCTCAACAACAAAAGAAGAATTTCCCATGCAGCTGCATTTGCTCCTTGCCTCTGAGGAGAACCCAGCTCTGCCTCCTCTGCACGTTGCAAAGGTACCTGAAGATTCCAGTAAGAATTTTCCGATTTGCTTCCTTCGCTTAAGGCTGAACCAGCCTGGTTGTCTTGGTCTCTTCTTGTCCATCGGGTGGAATTGGTGCAGGAGGTCACAGTGAGTCTTGTACTGGGGAGCCCAAACACAGAGGCAATGCTGCAGACATGATCTGGGGAATGCTGCATGGGTTGGAAGAGGAATCCTTTTCCTTGGCCTGGGAGCTACACTTTTGCTAGTACAGCCTGTTTGGTCTCTTGCTGCAAAGTGTAAGGAGGAAATCACAGAGTGAACTGTGCAAATGCAACCGTGTTGTCCCTCTCTTCCAAGGGACAGTCCTAGCTTGGGTCTTACTGAGCAGGAAGGGGCACTGAAGGATCCTTATCACTTTTAAAGATATCTGTGCTTTATTTTATCAAGTTTCAATCTTTTGGTTATCTTATAGCTTCAATCCAATGCAGAATTTGCCTGGAGTTTCTACCTGCTGGAAAATCGTTGAGGTTTTTTAAGTCCTGCTGCTAATAAGTTGGACTAGGGCATTAAGAATGAACCTCTAAAGGAGCAGGACTTGCTTCATAATTTTGCCCTTGCTGCACACTGAGTTTTTGAGTTTGCAAATGCCATCCTGCAGCAAATGATCTGTCTTCTCTTGCCAGCCAGTCTCTTGGGCAGCTCCTGTTTCTGCTCCTCATCAGTTTTTCCCCTCTATTTGTAGTGATTTCTGTCAACTCCAGAGTGCTTTAATCCAACTCCTAATTTAATTCCATTGCTTGAAGCTCTGCATCTGGCGAGGATTCTTCTGTTAGGTTGCAGTTACATGAGTAAACAATCTGTTGTAGAACTTTTTGTGTCCTTCTGGGTGAAAAATTATGCCCAAGCTGCTGCTACTATGGCATACACTACTGCTGGAATGTGTAGCTTCCAACGGAGCCAGCTGTGCTGCAGAAAACAGTTACACTACAAGGTCATCTGGATTCCTGGAGCTGATGGGATTGGGAGGCAATGCCATCTTGCATGTTGATCTGCACCTGATCCAAACGTGGCTGGGGAAATCTCTCTCTGGGCTGCCTGGCAGCTGTCAGGCTGTGATTTGTTAGATCAGCATCTCTCTCTCTGCTGGGTGGGTTGTTTGCAGCTCAGTGTTTGTGCATACAGGTGTGGGTATATTCCCATGCCACAATCAGCAGTGGGGATTCTGTAGCTGTGAGGGTGGGCTTTCTCTCTTGGGGTCTCTTCCATGGGGCAATGCTACACCAGGGAGCATTTTACTTTGGCCTGAGCAAGACATTTTGAAAAATACTTGGTTTTCTTTGAGCACTATATTTAAATTCCAAATTTTGAATCAATTTTTGACATTTGTATTTATATGTTCGGAAAATTCTTTTGATACCTTTTTGATTTACCAACACTGAATTAAAACCTTTCAGAATGTATGGTTGGTCCTCTCCTTATGTGTCACTTTAAGTTTTCAGAGCATGAGGGTAGTTGTGCCAAATCTACCCCTTCGCTCTCAAGAAAGAAAAAAACCATTGACAATTCATGGGTGGCAGCTAAGGAAGAAACCCTTTAAATATTTTTTTCAGAGAATATTAAATTAGATCTGTGTAAACATAAAATTTATATTTATTAATGTGTGAGTGTGTGAGCGTGTGTGTCAATATAGATATATAAATGGTCCATGACTATTTCTTTCTCTTGAATGGTACTTACACAGACTTTTATACAGTATGTTGGTAAATCCCTGCACCAGGCACTGACTCTGAAAGAACCTATGAACTTATTTTTGTAACAAATGCCAGCAGCCAGTGGGAGCAGCTTTACTTCAGTGATTGCTTTCATTCCTCTCGCAGAGCAGAAGAGGCAACTTGGTACTTGCATCTTCCTTGTGTAGGATCCCTGCTTCTGCCTTTGCCCTGCTTTCAGCAACCCCAGTCCACGCTGCTTTTCTGGCAAGAAAACCCCCCAAATGGCACTAATGACAGCTGGAATCCTTTCTTGTCTGCAGTTCTCTCTAGATGCAGTATCAGGGAGTTCTTTACAGATTCTGCTCTGTAAGTAATGGGACCTGATTTCTAACAGAGGAGATTTATGGGGGGTCCACGAGGATGCTGTAAGGCAGAGGAATTCCTCCCTGTCAGGTGGCTAAGCTAACACTGGGGCACTGGGAAGTAGTTTCTTTTCCTCTCTGGTGAGATTATTTTCCTTTTATCATGCTTCTGTCTCTTTGTGGGGTGAGGTGTGTCTATATCTCCTTGAAAACAAGCACAGAAGAGTTTTTTCTAATGTTTCCATTCACAGGGAGTAAATTTTACTAAACTGGCCAAAGTTCAGGTGTGGTGTAATTCCACAAAGATCACTAAATTCAGAGAAGGGTGTATTTTGGACCACTTGGATCTTTTGAGAATAAAAGCAGGTGATACTTGACTTCCTATTCCTAATTGCTCTTCCAGGAGCAGAAATTCTCTGTGAGGATCTGAGTGAAAGCTTCACCTCAGCAATCACTGGCTGGTGATGGGGCTTCAGTGCTGCAGGGAGGACAGGGTTGGTGATAGGAAGAGTGACCAGAACAGGAGCAGTGAAAGGAAGCAGCTTTCCTCCTCATCCAGCAGAGAACAGCCCCTGTGAAACCCAGACTTCCCCTAATATTTGGTTGTTGCCTCGTGTCTGCTGCCAAGTTGTGCTGTGATCTGGACCTCTCTGTCCTGCTTCCCACCTCAGCTTCACTTAAAGCAGTCTGAGACAGAGCCTTCCTTAAAGCTAAGGGCAATGGTGAGGAGAAATGGCTGGTAGCTGAAGAAAAAAGAGATTTAAATGGAGCAGAAAAAGTGAGAATTCCTTCTGTTTCACTGTCTTGCTGCTAAAAGTCTGGTGCAGAACATCCTGATGTTCTGCTGATTTATATGCTGCTCTTGGGAGGTGGGCAGGCTGCTAAGTTGGCTCTGTAGCAATTGAATTACTGTAAACCTAAACTTGCTTAATCTCTCCCTTTTTTCTCCCTCAAATGGGCTTGAAGTAGAGGGAAACAGAGTATTGTTTGTCAGATCTTTTTGCTTTAATAGAAAACAGAATGTAAAAAAAAAAAGAAAAAAACCAACGAAAGCAAAACCAAACTCATTCAAATATAGTGATACAGAAAATGGCTTTAAAATATGAAAATCTTACAAGACCATATGTTGTGTTGGGTTCTGGACATGCTGTTTGTGCTGAGGAGGCTGGCCCTGTCCAGCCTGCCAGCCAACCTCCACGTAGCCAAAAAGAGCATTTTAAGAGTCTGTAGCTATCCAAAGGACTGTTACCCAAAGGACTGTTAAAAGCTATTTAGGGATAAATCAAAAGCTGTGTGTGAGCAACGGATGGTAAAGCTGGAAATTCAGATCCCACTCTGAATAATTGCTCTAATAAAAAACAAATTCCGAAGAATCCAACTCTCCCCCTGTTCTGCAGATGCTCATTCCCACCGAGTCCCTGGGGAAGGCTCAGAGGAGAACCTGAAATACCTCAATGGCTTCACAGAAGGGTTTGCTGCAGAGATCTGGGCCAGCCTTGCCCCTTTCACCTCGGTTTGGCACTTATTTTATAAAATAAGGAGGTGATGGAAAGGGGAAACTAAAGCCATGCTTGCATTTCAGTTCCTGGTGTTACCTGTGCAAGACACCTCCAGCCAGATGTTTTGGGGTTTGTGGGGTTGGTTTTTTTTACAGCTGATATCAAAAGTTGGGGGGGTTTTTGTGACTTGTTTTCGTTATCAGTGCTTTTTAAAAAGCAGGTGTGTATCCCAAGGGGGAAGCTCCATGTGGGGCAGTGGATGTGAAGTTCATGCTCTTGCTCTGGCTGTGTTGCAGCGCTGCTCCTGGGAGATGCTCCCACCAGGGTGTGGGATCCTGCACCCCAGGAGCAGGACCTGTGTTTCCACATCACATGGGATACAGTGGTTTTGTTTGTTTGTTTTTTTAATATAGAGCCATACATTTTTTTTTAAGTAATTTGAGATCTGAATGTGATTTCTAATGTATCGAGAACGTTAATATTTTAAAGCTATAACAAAGGTTTAAATTTCTACTTTTTTTTTTTTTCATTTATTTTAACTGTTCTGTTACCTTAATTTGATGTACGTGGTTGGGGAATGTTGCTTCTCCTCTTAGCATTTGTTTCTATAACCAGAAATAAAATTATATATGAAAGAGAAAATGCCCTGAAATTGCTTTGCTGTTTTTGGGTGACAGATTTGGATCCTCCCAGTGTAGCCTCATAGGGGGCTTGAGTTTCCTGCAGCAGTGAGGGGACAGTGTGTTTAATATTTTTTTCCTTTTCACGCAGGAAGGAAGTGTGTATCTGCACACCTTGCACTGTTTAGAGTTCAGACACCCCACTTTTGATCCCTTGTCAGTTATTTGGGCAGCTGTTGACTCGCAGCAGAGTGAACATATGGACTTGTGTGTTTGAGATCCCTGATGCTTCCCCTGGGCCTTGTAAACTGTTCCTCCAGCTCCAGCTTTTGTTTTGTCATGAAGTGAAACATTGTTATTTTGAAAGTCAAACTATTCCCCTGTAATTTAGAGTAATTGTTTTCATTTAAGCCTATGAGGTCAGAAAACAGTACTTCATCTGTCTTGCAGTTAGGCTTTTCCTCCTTTTTCCTCCTAATGCAGCTGCAATTTAAGTTCTGGGTTTATTTTGACTGAACATTCTTAGCCCCAAAATTAAATAGGAATATCTCTTAAGGCCTCGATTGTCATAAAGCAGCTGTAATACACTGAATTTTAGAACCACAGAATGGTTTGGGTTGGAAAGAACATTAAAAAATCATCTCATTCCAATCCTTGCCATGAGCAAGGACATCTTCCACTATCCCAGGTTGCTCCAAGCCCCATCCAGCCTGGCCTTGGACACTTCCAGGGATCCAGGGGCAGCCACAGCTTCTCTGGGAATCTGCCAGGACCTCACCACCCGCACAGGGAAGAATTTTCTTCCCAATATTCCGTCTAACTCCTGCCCTCTCAGTTTGAAGCCAATTCCCCCTTGTCTTGTCACTCCGTGCCCTTGTAAAAACTTTCTCTCCAACTTTCTTGCAGTCTCTCTTCAGGTACTACTGAGAGGGTTGTTTGGTTTGTTTTTTTTTAATTGGCTCACTAATTACAGTACACAGGGAGCAAATACATTCATCCAGAGCCCTTTCGCCCTTTCTGGGGGACGTCTTTTAAAATTATCCTATCTGTGGCTCGCCACGTGCTGCTTCTCTGCTGGCTGATTGCCTAGGCTTGGTGTTAATGAACTTTAATGCCAGGAGAGCCCTGGGCAGGGAATTACCAAAGGGCAAAGTGCCAAGTTCCATCCTCTGCATCTCCTCCTTGCAGGGCAGTGCTCAGCGCGGTGCGAGAGCTTCAGCCCTGCTGGCACTCGGGAGAGAAGGTCCGCATGGATTTTTAACTTCTGGGAGTGCTGAAGACCTGAGCAGCTGGTTTTACCATCTCGTATCTGTTTTGGAAAGCTCTGTTTTACGAACAGCTTGCAGGAGAGGCTGGACACCTCTTTTACCATCACACCCGCAGAAGCCCCGACTCTCATCTCTGCCGTGTAATGATGCTCTCCATAGGCCCGAGTGCCTCGGGCGGGGTGGCCTCAGAGCCCAGCTTGTCCTCAGGCTCCTGAGGTGGGGAATAATAACAGCAGCACCTCCATCAGTCCGTGAACAGCCACGAGCGAGGATTTTGGTCGCCCCCTGCCCTTCCCCCTGCGCGGAACCTTCGCGCAGCAGCCGCCGCGTCCCCCCGGAGCCGGCGCGGCGTACCGCCCGCCCGTGGGGGGCGGCTTTGGCCGCGTACCGTGGCGCGGGCCGGGCGGCGGCGGGGCCGGGATGTTCACGGCGGCCGCCGAGAGCTTCCTCAGGCAGGCCAGGTGCGATGGGGGACAGGGGACAGCGCCAGGGACCCCTCGGGCCGGGCGGGGCTGCTGACGGGACCGCCGCGCCCGGGGCTGAGCGGGGAGCGGGGCGGAGGGAAGCGCGGTGTGTACCGACCGTCCGGCCCGGAGCTTCCCGAGAGGGCCCGGAATGGGGGCCCGGGTTCGTGACAGCCCCGACTGCCCCGGCAGGGAGATCCAGGAGGAGGAGCTGCGGAGATTCGCCGCCCGCGTGTCCGCCCTGCTGCAGGGCCCCGAGCCGGGCCCCGAGGCCGTGGATGGGCTGCAGAGGCTGCACCTGACCGTGGCCGCCACCAAGTACCCCCGCAGGTGAGTGTCCCTGCGTGCCTCGGGTGCTCGAAGAAGCAAAGCGTTGTTACCTGCCTAACCAAAAGGAAAGGAAGGGCGTGGGTTAGGGCTTTAAAATAACGCGCTGCCTTGAAAACCCTAAGTTCAATTTAAACACAAAGCCACTCTTTGCCTTTCGCCCCTTTGCTAAGCAGAAGGTGCCCATCTCCTTTTGCAGCAAGACTTGCAAGTGTTGGTGGCCCTGAGCCCTCTGTCAAAGTGCAATCAGAAATGGAGATGATGGGTGGCATTAGTCACTGTCAAGGGGGATCATCCCAAAGCCAGGAATAGGCAGGAAATACACATCTGGATCTTTTCTCTCCTTGCAGTGATGTTTACTGTGACTCTTGCAGGCTCGATGGCAGGTTTGTGGAGCTGTTGCAGACAGTGCTGTGCTCACCCAAAAGTCCTGAGCAGATTCAGGTGTTATGTGCTGCCATCCTGAGAGAGATGTCACCTTGCCACGATCTGATCCTCTCCTGTGATGAGATTCAAGATACAAAGCTCTTGAGCCTGGTATCCTCCGTCCTTCTGGCTCAGGTAAATGACCTGTCAAGTCAGGGATCTTCCCTTGTCAATATGGATTTGCTTTTTGATTGTTCCCTGCTCCTGAGCTCCTCCCTGAGCTCAAGGAGAGTGAAAATCAATTGGAAGTATGTAGGGAAAAGCAGAGGCATTTCAATGTTCGTTTGAGGGATCTCATTATTCTGCTTTGCATAGGAAAAAATGGCAAATTTTTGTGTACAGCACTTAACAACAAAAAAATGCTTGGAATTGTGATGTTTAGATACTGAGGTCCTGGAAGCAAAAAAGAACCTTTTAGATCTGACTGCTGGAATGGATTTTATATCAGGCTTCCTCAAACCTGGGGAGGAAAGCAAAAGATTTCAGATATTATTCTTCTTATGACATTGGCTTTCATATTCACATATAAAAAAACCATACATAGAACCTATAAAACTTGTGAGACTGTAATTGCAAATGACACTTCAGAGGTCCAGATTCTCCATGGAGAGAAGCAAACATGAGGACCCTCCTGCTTTGAGTGCTGCCTGGGGAACAAGCTGGAAACTTCTCTTTTTCCTCTCCTTCTTTTACTTTCACTGTGCCTGTTAAAGGTAAAATATTTTCGTGAAACTTCTCATTCTGAGTTTCACTGTGTGCTTAGAAATGTCTCAAATGTTTCTCACATTCATCTGAGTCTACTTAAGTAAAGGAAGTGAAACAGAAACCAGCAATGCTTTGCTTATGTGCTGCCTCACAAAGCTCCTCTCTCCCATATCCAGCCTTGAGACTGTCCTGCAGTTCCACAATGCTAAAACACACGTAAGCAGCCCCACAGTTTGGGATCTGTGGATTCAAATTGCAGAAAATCTCTGTAAAATGTGGTCAAATCCCCTGTGCTGTGAGTTCTTTTTGTGTTTGACTTTGGTATTGATGCCTGATGGAGGAGATTGGTCTCTAGTAATGGTAGATTATCTATCTTTACCTCTGCTTTATTTTTCAGGAAAATAAGGGCAAAGTGGCAGCTGTGGGGCAGCGTGTTGTGAAAGTCCTTGAAAGAAGGCTGCCCGAGGGTCAGAGTGCTCAGTTCCTCCTTCCTGTCCTGGCAAATGTCATCAGCCTTTCACCAGGATCTCTAACAGAGGGTAAATCTATAGCAAGGGCTGAGATTGCCACCTGGCTGTGATCTGGATAGTGATCAGAAGGCTCCCAGTTGGAAACTGCTGTCAAAAGTGACATCTCTGCTCCAGGGAAAGGGAACTCACTGGGTGAGATGTATTCCACCACACAGAACTGTGACTGGGCCTTCCAGTCAAATCCTGGCCATGGATTTGTGTAACAGCATCATGTACCCTAGCTGAGGTCTCCAGATGCAGCAGGAGTGTGAAACTGTAGCTATCCTGAAGAGCATCAAGCCCAGAGAGAGAGAGAGAGAAACAGAGATGTGCCTGTGCATCTGGTCAAGAGAGCAGCAGAACAACTAGAGGTGCTCTTCATCAGAGAGGCAGCACTGGATGGGTGGTGGTGAGTTAACCTAGGAGAGCATTCCAGGCTTCAAATACTGGGGAGTTGTGAGCAAGAGTGAGTTTCTTGGGAGTTTCCTGTGAGCTTTGTGTACCTGGTGCAGTGTGCCAGAGAAGCTCTGGGGAGGATGTTGGGCTGGCTGCATGGGCTGGCAGAGCAGGAAGGATCACCTGCCCCAGCTCCTGTGACTTCCCAGTGAGGGATTTGTGCCTTTGGCTGCAGAGCTGCAGCCAGACACTGCCTGAATAAAGTGACAGTGGTTTTGCACATTCCTCCTCGTAGCAGCTGTGGATGGAGACAAAGGAACAAGTATCTCTTGAGTGACCTGGTAGCAGAGTCCTTGGTTCCAGCACTCACTCCCTGACTGAGGTATTGTGAGGAGTACAGGACATCCACCTTGGGGTACCAATTTCTTTATGGACTGCTGGATCAGAGAGTGATCCAGGCTGGAGAAAAAGCACATCAGTTGAGGGTTAACAGGAATATGTTGCAGAGGCTGCTTCTCTGCCCAGTCTAGCAATGACCCTGTCACTTCCCTTGTACAGAACAGATCAATGTTGTCAGTAAAAAGCTGGCTGACTGGCTGAGGTATGCAAGCATTCAGCAAGGAATGGCTCAACCCTCTGGAGGCTTCTTCTCCAGTCCCAGAACCAAACAGGTGAGTGCCGAGTTGCCATGGTGACCTCACAAGGGCATTTTTTAATCTGTTACCTGCTGGTTTGGCTTCCCAGAATCACCTTCTTGTGGAAAGCAGTAGCCTGGAAGTGCTGCTGTTCTTCAGCATTTTTTGTGGGACGTGGTTGAGACACACAGGAAAGCAAAGTAGGGATTTACAGCTCTGAGATTTAGGAGTTCAGCTGTAGAGCCTTTGTAGAGCTTTGATCCTTGAGGTAGTTTTTAGAGAGGAGTCTTTTAATGACTCTGTGTTTCAGAGTTAAAGGTGATTGCAAACAAGACTGGTGTCAAAGTAGCAAATTTGAGTGTTTCAGCTGGGGAGAAGGATCCAGCACAGCTGGCTTTTCTCTCTCTGGATACCTGCCCTCCTGCAGGACCCAAACAAGGGCTGCTTGTCTACATGGGCTCAGTGGGATTTTCTCTGCCCTCTCACTTTGCCTTTCCCTGGGGCTCTGACCTGCTGCATCTTTTCTCTCAGCCTGCTCCTATCACAGAGATGGATGGTGCTGTTGCCACAGACTTCTTCACAGTGCTCTCAGTGGCTCAGCACTACACACAGGACCAGTGGCTCAACGTGCAGACCTTCTCCATGCTGAGAAACTGGCTGCTGTGCTATGGGGGCAAGGAGCTGAACACCCTTAATCCAGGTAGGGATTGAAGGTCTGCAGGCCACTGTGGTCTGCAGCCCCAAGAGGGCTGTGTGCTCTCAGATGTCATATCAGGTGGCTGCACCAGCAACCCAGCAATCTCCTGTCTTTCAAACTGATTAGATATTAGGGAGAAATTCTTCCCTGTGAGGGTGGAGAGGCCGTGGAACAGGGTGCCCAGAGAAGCCGTGGTTGTCCCATCCCTGGAAGTGCTCAAGGCCGGATTGGACGAGGCTTGGAGCAGCCTGGGATGGTGGAAGGTGTCCCTGCCCATGGCAGGGGCTTTGGAACTGGACGAGCTTTGAGTCCCTTCCAGCTCAAACCATCCTCTCATTCTATGATTCTAAGTGACAGCAATATGGGCAAGAGTTCAGAGATCTTGGACTGGGAGCAGGGAAAGTTTGGGAAGGAATGTCAGTAAACCTCCTGACACTGATCCTTCCTTGGGGAATTACTTGTTGGGTGAGTCTCCTGTTTTCAGCCAAATCCCCATGAATTCCTAGGAAAGAAAGCCTGGGTGATGGGAGACAGCATCTCCCTAGTATTCTTGTAACATTCCCTTCTCCCTCAGCCTCCTGTTGTTCACTCTGCACCTGGGGACAGTCAGCTGCCTTCCTGTTGCTGGGCCGCTGCGTGGGTGACACTGCCTGTGCCCAGCTGACACATGTGACATTTATTGTGCAGGTGACAAAGCAGGAATGGACAGGACTGTGACATCCATGGTCTGCACTCCAGCCAGGGCTGGGCAGCTGCTTCCCCCCAGGGAGCGCCTGCGGGACAAAGCCTTCGAGTACTGCCAGCGCCTCGTGGAGCAGAGCAACCGGCGTGAGTCTTGTGAGCCCCCCTGGGAGCCCTGGTAGTGTTCTCCAAAATATTTCTGCTTTGCTGCATGTTTGGCCTGGGATCTCGCTCCCTGGAATCCACAGTTAGGCTCCTAGGGATAGGGCCTGCTGTAGCTGCTGGGGCATTGACCAGCCCTGAGCTGGGGTGTTGGGAAGGATATGGAGGCAACAGTCGTGTTCTGCCTCCTTGGTTTGCAGGGGAGGCTGTGAAACTTGGTTTTCATTGGCCTGGTTTTGGATCAGTGTGTGTGCTCCTGCCTGCCCTGAAGCCAGGGTTAGTGCTCAAACTGACAGCCTCACATTCCTGTGTGGGCTCAAAGCTTGACCTGGACTCATTTCTCTGGCAGGACCCCTGAAGAAAGATGATGGAGACCTGCAAAAAGCTGTAAGTACACAGAGGTGGGGCTCAAGCTCTGGGAGTTGTGGCTTTCCCCATTCCAGTCTTACTCTCTGCTCTCCTGCAGTGTCTCATTGAGGCAGTGACAATCATGGACATCATCTGCAAACAGGACTCCTCCTACGTTTGCCGTGCTGTCTCCTTCCTGAAAGTCCTGCACAGCAGGATCTGTGGGGATGCCACTTATGCCAGGGCACTGCTGCCCATTGCCCAGTTCTTCCTGAACCACAGTAAGTCTCTTCAGCTCCCACCCCCTCCTCCACAATGCAGTCTTGCCTATTCCAGCACAGCCTTTTGCCCTGGCAGTTTGCTGCCTGCCAGAGTTGGTGATTCCACCTTGCCTGTGCACTGGTAGGGATGATCCCACCCCAGGAGAGCCAGGAGTGTCCCCTGCTCTTTAGAGGAACATGACCCAGATCTCTCTTAGCTCCTGGACCCTGGCAGGGCTGCTGGGTGGGCAGTGCTCAGCAAGGTGCTGTGTCCTCCCAGGCAAACTGGCAGCTGTGGACTCTGATGCCATCTACAAACACCTCTTCACTGATATCCCAGCTCAGCTCTTCCACAACCCATCACTGGCCTTCGAATTTGTCCAGTTCTGCAAAGACAACAGCCAGCTCTTCACAGACTCCTCCAGCATATTCAGGCAGAGCTTCCCAAATCTCTTCAAGGTACAACGTGTTGGAGCTGCAGAAGGGAGAGCCTGCTTCACATCCCCTTCTGTGCCCTAGAACTTTGTTTTTGCACTCCAGAGCCCTCCATATGCCTCCATGGCAGTGCTAGGGAGAGCCCAGGCAAGAAGGATTGTTGCAAAACAAGTGTGAGTTTGAAGGGGAGGGGGGTTCTGGGTGTGTTTAGCACTGCCAGGGGAGAGGAGCCTGGGTTGGCAGGACTGTAGAGGGCTGGGGAGCACACTGAACACAGCACACAGCACTTTGTTTCTGGAAAAGTTTAGTAAGTTGCGGCTTGCCAGCCACTGAACCAGCTGCCAGAGGCCTGTGTTGAGCTTCTAACAGGCTCCTGGGTTCTGACCAAACCCTCAGACTTCTCTGGTTTTGCTTTTCAGAAGTGACTTTCTCTTCCCCATCCCATGTGGTTACAGTGTGGCGTTGCCTGGGTGTATGAGGGAGTAGCAGGGGTAGTGCAGCAGCAGTTTGTGCTTGTTCCTTGCAGTTCCTGGCGTGGAACAGCCCACCTCTGATCTCTGAGTTTGTGGACCTTCTCCCATTTCTGCTGGATCCAGGCACAGCCATTGAGATCTTCCACTTGCTGCTTGACCTGCCCTGTTTGACAGCAGCTCTGGACATCCAGCTGAGGTAATGCACCTTCCCTTCCTCTCACTTGTTAATCAGCATCTCAACACTGGCCAAAGCCCCATGCACACTTCTGAGCCTCAGCTGGCACTGAGCAAGAGGCATCACTGCAGTCAGGTTCACACAAGGCTGCACAGATGTCAGCCCAGTTTTCCCACTGTTGTGTTGTACATGGGAAGAAAAGGTGACCAGCTCTCACATTTCAGTGCTGGGCTGTCTTTGGGATTCAGGGAGCTGTTGCCATTCCCCTCTCCCTGTCCAGCTCCAGATGATTGCCACGTGTTTGAGGCTTCCATGAGCCACCACCTCAATACAGAGGTGAAATATCTATTCTTCCTTTTCTGCTCTTAGCCCTGTTTTTGGTTTTGTTCTCCTGGAAGCGCACAAAATTTTCTTCCTGAGGTCTTAGGAACTGCGAGTTTCCATGAAGATAGGGTAGGACTGGAACTGGCTGTACCTCTGCTCTTCCTTGTCCTCCTCACATTACAGCTCTTTCTGGAGTGCTTAGGGAAGAGGGTCATCATAGGGACAAGCCCCATCCTAGGGGCTTGGATGACTGAGGGATACAGAATGCCATTTTTCCCTTTCCCAGGCGTGACACAGAGGCAAGTCTGGAACTGCTGCCTGAATGTGGGGGGCCTGAGCTCATCAGGTTGGCTCTCTGGCTTCCACAGAGCCTGGATCAGACCAACTTGCAGTTCAGTGTTCAGGACCCCAGCTCTGCCCTGGCCCATTCCCACAGTGCAGCACATTCTGTGTGTTCCCTGCTAGGGCAGCTGCTCTTCCAGCCTCTGAGAAGGCCGGGGGTGACGCAGGTGGGAAACCAGCCACGTGTCTGGAGGCCTTTTGCCATCCCCTGTACAAGAGCACGTTCCAGTATCTCCTGCGCACCAAGTCTGCCCCCCTGGATGCCCCGGAGAGGTAGGAGCCTGCCTGGAGTGTGGTTCTGCCATCCAGCTCTGGGAGGCAGCACTGGGATTACTGGGAAAGGCACAGCTGCTCTGAGCTGGCCTGAGGTGGATTTCTCTTCCCTCTCAGCTTCGCCAGCACTCAAAGGCCTTGTGGGGAACAGGGAAAGGCAACTGGGAACAAACCTTCAACGGTAACTCTCCTTTTGCCCACAGTCTGGTTCCACTTCGCCTGCTGCTGGGATCCCTGGCTGGCAGCCCAAGGGTGGTGCAGTGTGCAGAGACTGTCCCTGTCTTACTGGAGCTCTTCTTCAGGGTGGTGGCAGAGGTAGGTCCTTTTGGGGGGAGTTTGTTCCCAGTTGTGCCACAGGGATCCGTTGTTATGTGAAGAGCAGTCATAGAAGCAAAATTGTGAAGGTGCTGCAGCTCCGAGCGGGGGGTGTGTGAGGGGAGGGTGGGATTGATGCTGGCATGAACCAGCACTGAGCTGGCCACTTGATCCAGAGAGACAGAAAAGCTCCATGGAGCAGTGTCAGGTTCACTCTGTGCTCTCAGCCAGCTGTAAAGGAGATGAGAGCACAGTGAGTGCCTGATACCAGCTTTGTGCACTGCTCTCCTCCTAGATCAGACAGTTTCTCTGCCAGCTGTCTCACCTGGCTGGTGTTTTGGGGTTTGGCTCCTGGGTGTCACTGGTGCTGCTGAAACAAAGGGCTGGCTTTCAGTTTGCAGATGGGTCTCTGATAAACCAGCTGGTGGTGCTGCTGCTGCAGAGGAGTGACCAGCTCTATGAGATCCCAGCGTTTAAAGAGGATGTGTACAGGTGAGGTGAGACAGGAGGCACAGCCCAGCTCCCAGCCCTTCCTCCTGGTATCCCAGAGCAGCCCAGGAGCCTTTTCAGTTTTAGCCCAGTCCCTGCTGCGACATATCTTTGAAGAGTGCAAAATGAGGGCAGCACCTGAGGATACATCCCTGTGCCAGTGGCTGGGTGCTGCCAGCCCCTCCTGGCTTTGGGCATCGGCACCTTGCCCTGCTCTGAGCTGTGCCCTCCTCTGCTGCAGGGTGCTGGGCTCACAGCTGGCCGTGCTCTGCGGGCTGCGCCCTGCGCTCGTGGTGGAGCTGTCCACAGAAATCCTGGAGTTCTCGGGAGCAGTCAGCAACATCCAGAGCAAGGAGGCCATCTTCACCCACACGGTGAGCACAGGCTGCTCCAGCTGCACTCTGCTGCTCACCTTCCCTCTCCTTCTCTCCCCTAGCATTAGCTAACCTGATTTTCTATCCCCTAAAAACCCCTTGCCCTGTGCTTCCTTCCTGCCCAGGTGTGGGCCATCGGGGAGTACCTGTCGGTGTCCCACGACAGGCGCTGCACGGTGGAGCAGATCACGCGCTTCTTCGAGACCCTCGAGGCCGTGCTCTTTGAGATCACCCAGCTCCGGCCACAGGCCAGCACCCCCAGCTGTGCCCCCCGTGCCATCAGTGTCCTCATGGCCACCTTGACCAAGCTGGCAGCCCGCTGCCAGGACTTGATCCCCAGGTGAGCACCGGCAGAGGGTTGAAACATGCAGGTCTCGTGGGTCCCAACGTGGGTTTGGTGGTGTTGATTAATAATCGAGTCTGGCAACTGAAAAAGGACAGAGGTGAGCTGTGGAAGGGCACAGTTTGGAGGAGTAGGATTCATCTGCTGACTAATGCTCTGTCACCTGCACTAGTCTGTTGGAGTTTACACACTTAAGTAGTGACCTGGCTGGGTGAAAAGGTCCTGCCAGCTGACATCCGTGCCCTTCTCTCCTGCAGAGTGTCCATGTTCCTGTCCAAGATGAGGACATTTGTGCAGAGCCCTGCTGTCACCTCTGTTTACTGCGAGGAAGACCTTGAGGAGATCCTTATTCGGGCTACTGAGCTCATGAACCTGCTGAAAATGCCCAGCGTGGCTCAGTTTGTGTTCACCCCGCCCGTGGCCAGCACACGCTTCCAGAGGGAGGTGAATGACTCCCTCCCCTTGGCCCTGAGGATGGTCACCCAGCTCCTGGAGCCTGCTCCAGGCTCCATGCCAGTGTGAGGGCAGGAGGTTTCTGGAGTAACTCACTGGACACTGCTGACACTCAAGGCTGAGGCCCTGATCTTAACTGGAAAGGAGGAACAAATGATTGTAAATTAAACAGAGAACAGGAATAAGGAGAACTGAGGCTGCTCTTCTGCTCTGAGGCCGTTTGTATTTCTGCATCTGTTGCTTTTTTATCTCCTAAGATTGTCTTATCCCTTCCTGGTGAGTATGCATTGAAAATCCTGGTGGATTTGTGCAAATGTTGCAGGAGAGTGAATGGTGCATTAAATACCCTGCCAGCACACCCTGTCCCTTTGGAGATGTACTTCTCCCCTCCCTTCCTCTGCCTGGTTTCCCTTCCCCTTTGCTCTCACTTCACCTGCACGTGCTGCTTTTCTTGCTTCTCCTTGCAGCAGGTCAGGCAAAGGCCTGTGTGAGCTGGAGGAAGCAGGACTGACTCCATCACATCTGGGACCCCTCACTGCTCTTGTGTCTCACCACTGGAGTGAACACAGAGAGATCCAAGAGACAGCTGCCAGAGCAGGGCTTAGAGAGATTTATTGATCCAGTTTATTGTTGACACAGAGCATTTCTTAACATCCACCGTGTCCGACAGGCGCCATGCTGTGCTCAGGATCTGCACCAGAGCTTTGTACACGTCTCAGCTGTACACTATTAACACACAGGGAAGTCAGTCCATCCCACTGCTCCTCCTGGGAGAAGCCAGCCCTCATGCACACTAGTAAATAGCAGGGTTTATTTACAGTCTGTTTCAATACCTGTGAGTGACTCACAGCTCTGGGGCTGTGTTGCAGCTCCGGGGGTGCTCAGTGGGTTGTGCTGGCACTGCTGGAAAGTGCCAGGATGCAGCCTCAGCACTGCCCAGTGCAAACCAAGCCTCCCACCCAGCCCTGGCTCCGGCGCAGAGGGGAGTAAGGAGTGCATGCAGTTTGCCCAGGGGCTTTAGGCAGCCCATTTCAAGTTCTGTGGAGGAAGACAGGCCAACATACCTACTTGATTGAAAGTGAAGTGAGTCACCAGGAGCCCTGAGCCTTTGCTCACCTGCCTGGTAGAGCTGAGTCAGTGGCAGGAGGATGCACTGCTCCTAGGCCAGGGCTGTGAGCGTGGCCCAGCAGAGCAGCAAGGCACTCGTGTCTCAGGGAAGGTGCCTGGTCCATCTTGCCTAGAAAAGCAGGCCAGGCTGCACTGAAATCCAGCAGTGGAGCATTTCCCTTGCATGGAGTGGTTTGACATCTGCCTCCTCCTGCGACGTGCTGGACTAAGCACAGGAACCAAAACTGCAGCAGTGGGCCTAATTAAAGCCAATTATTTAAGCCCTGTTTTAGCATCACAATCCTCAGAGCACTGTTGTTGTGAGGTGCCATGTGAGTATCTGATCCACTGCCAGAGCCTGGGCCGTGCAGGGTGTGATGGAGGGCTTTGCTGCAGGCTGTTTTAATAGGGTTCGGCTAAAGTAGGTCTCAGTATCTGTCTATATGTGGAAATCAGGTCGGGTTTATCCCGTTAATGGTGCTAAAAGCAGAGGGAGGACTCGGGCAGACGGCCGGGTGTGCGGGGCCCGGGCAGCCACACGATGGAGCTGAACCCTCGGCTGAGCTGACACCGGGTGCAGGTAGCAGAGCGATTCCTGGGGAATTCATCCGTGTCCTCGCAAAGGGAGTCTCTGCTGTCCATCATCACCTGTCGGCATTTCAGCAGCACACACCGGGGAGATGCTCCGAGCTGGGCACGGAACAGGGCGGCCTTGCAATGGGCTGGGGAAGCTGCAGGGGGAGGAGCAGGACGTGGTGCCAAGCTGTCGTTCGCCTGCCTGGGCTGGTCTCACTCAGGTTCCTGGTGGCACCAATCCTCTGTGGCAGCATTCTGCCATCAGTCCTGGCGGCCTTCAGCCGGGATCGTGGTGCCAGAGCTGGTAAATCCGGGGAGCAAGGGCAAGGAGTCCTTCTCTGCAGGGAGCTCTGCCCGGGACTCACAGGAACTGCTGGTGGTGTCAGCCCTTTGCTGTAGCTGCTTCCCATCCTGGAGCAGAGCTGTAGCCCAGCAGCAGAAAGGCACCTGAGCTAGTGTATGGCACCAGGGGAATTAACTCCTGGCCATGCAGCCTGTGTGGAACCCCACTCCTGAGTGCTTGTGCTGCCTTCACCACCTCCGGAGCTGGGCACGCTTCTCCAGCCTGACGTGCCAGCACCTCAGGTGGCCACTGCCACAGTGAAGCCCAGACCTGCCCCACGTGTTCTCTTCAAAACCCAAAGGTAATTCAAGCCTTCTGCCTGCCAGCATAAAATATCACACAGGGCTGCCAGCCTAGAGGAACAGAGGAGCCTGCCTACAAGTCCCCATGGTGGGAGCTTTCCCTTCCCTCCCCCTGCCAGAGGGGACAAAGGAACAGGAAAGCTCTTGAGAAGGAGAACACTGGGTATAAGGTGAGGCTGGGCAATGGATCAGGAATGATGCTCCCAGCCAGTGCAGTGGGAGAAGTGTGCACCATCCCTGTGTGTCCTTTCATCTGCTGCAGTGCAGGGGCAAAGTGTCCAAAAGCACATCGAGGGCTGTTGTGGAGTCCTGGTCCTCCCTCTTGCACTCCAGGCTCCCTGAGGTCAGCCTTAACCAGAGCTGTAGCCACAAGCCGCTGCAGAAGGATCCTTGTACCACAAGGACTAAGAGGAAGAGGAGCTGGAAGTGATTTTTTTGGCTATTTCAATGTCCGACTTGGCAACCAGAAACCGCAGCTTTTTCCCTCCGGAGCGGATGAGGTCCACGGCACTGCAGGGAGCAGCAACAGGGACAGAGGTGAGTCCTGGCTCCCCCAGGAGCCTGCCAAGTCATGGACATTCACAGAACACCCCCTTTGCCAATCACCCGTGCCTCCTCAGGGCTACAAGCAGGGGCTGCTTCTTTCCTGCCTGGAGGGAGGGCTTGGCCTCCAGGTTAGTGGTGCCAGGACGAGGGCAAACAAGCCCAAAGCTGCCCTGTGCTATGGGCACCTGTGCTCTGCCTCTGAGCTGCCCCATCCCACCACCTACGAGAGGAAACGGGTGGGATGGGGCTGGAGCAGCTCTGCATTACTGAGACCCGGCTCTGGAGCTCCCATTTATTCCCCGTATATGCTCCCCACTTACTGCTCCATAATCCCTCTTCCAAACCCACAGCCTTCCCCCCTCTCTGGTGTCCTGTGCACGTCACTCCTCTCCCTGCAGCTTGCTGGTACCACACCATCCTCAGGGCTGCAGCACTGGCAACTCCGGGAGCAAAACAACCAGAACCCTGGACCTGACAGTGACTCCTCCAGTGCTGGTGCCTCCCCAGCCCCTGTGGCGAGGCGGGACTGACCTCTGGTAGTCTGCCCCGATGAGGCTGGTGCCGTTGACAGCCAGGATGCGATCCCCGATGGAGAGCCGGCCGTCGGCAGCCGCGGGGCTGTCCTCGATCAGCGTGCGGATGTAAATCCCCGGGGAGCACAGAGGGGTGTGCTGTTGGCAGGGGAAGGCAGTGAGAGAAAAAAGGGACACAAAGCTTTGTGGTTCCAAAGGGATGAGCTCCCCAGGCAGGGTAACTCTCCCCCGGGACTCACAGCTGAGTCTGATGGCAAGTGGGACCTTGGAGATGCTTGGGAACGTGATGGGGATGGTGCTAACAGTAAGGAAATCCTTTGGTTTCATATAATTTCTACACAGAAAGGAGAGGTGGGGGCAATCTGCTCTTGTTCAATTTAATTAAGAGTAAAGCATTGTTAATCTGCAGCCGTGGTGGGATGGGAGCTCTGCTCACACTGTCCCAGGGCTCGGTGATGCTCTGTTTCCTACGGAGCAACAGCACAGCTGTGACAGGCCATTTAAAAACATAATCCACCCCACAATGCCAGATTCCTCCTTATGCAAAGGAGGAGCTGTTTTGACACCCTGTGAGCCTCCCTGCTCCTCTTCTCCTTCTCGTGCCACCGCTGAAGGGTGGAGGAAAGACCTCGGCTGAGTCACTTTCCTTCCACAAGAGAGCTGAGTCTGTTTGCCCTTCCCAGCTGCAGGACAGCTGTGGACTTTGCATGCACAGTACAGTGTCCTCTGAGTAGAGATCCACTGAGAGATCCCTCTGTGCCTCCTTGACCCCAGGAGAAGCAGCTTAGCTCCCGTGGGAAGCCATCAGCTTCTCTGCTGGCTTTTTTGGGATATGAACCACGTCCCACGTGTGAGGGGCGCCAGCCGAGAACTCACCACGCCGTCGATCAGCCCCATCCCCAGCCCGATGGGGCCCCTCTCCAGCTCCACCACGAAGACGTAGCAGAAGTCGTCGGTGGCGGAGCTGCGGCTGGAAGACTCCGGCGTGGGGTAATCATAGGGGGTCGGCGAGCAGCCTGGCAGCGGAGAGAGCGGCTTACGGCTGTGGCACCGCCCCGGCCCAGCCTCACAGCCCCGGGGCAGCGCCCGCCGTCGGTACCTTCGGGGGTGCCGCCTTTGGTGCCGCTCATCCCGTTCCTGCGGGGCTCCTGCAGTGCTTTGCCCGTGCCCTGCGGTGACTCCGGGCTCCCGCAGTCGAAGTTCAGGGGTGTGGTGGGGGGTGTCAGCAGGCAGGAGGAGTCGGTGGGCGCCGTGCCGGCCTTGGGGACGGGGCTCCTGCCCAGCTGCAGCTGCTTGAGCTTCTCCTGGAGCTGCGGCTCGCCGGCGGAGGGCTCGCAGGAGGCCAGGCAGAGCTGGGGGTTCCCCTCCGGCTCGGCACAGCCCCCCAGAGAGCAGAAATCCTCCTGGGCAATGGTGCTCCCCAGGGCGGCCGCCGGGCCCTCGCTCACCTCCAGCACCTCCGGCGTCGTGCATGCCTCTTTCTTAAGGAGGAGGAAAATGCTGTGGGACCCCCCCTGCGCGTGCCTTTCGCTCCCCACCTGTACCCCACCGCCCCGGTGCTTTCCTGGCTGACAGATCCATCCAAAGCCTCGGCAATTCAGACATTGCCAGGCTTGTCCTGGCTTCCCAGCACAGCTCCCACACCCCGGTCCGGTGGCCAGGGCCAGGAGGGGACTCCTGGTCATGTCCCTGCCGGGGGGTCCCACTGGAAGGGGACACTGAGGTAGCACAGCTCCTGTGCCACAAGGGCTGGGCAGTGTGGCCCCGGGGTGACAGTAGGAGGCAGCAGTGCCTGTGAGTGCTGCAGGGACTGGGGACAGGATGGGAGAGGAGAAGGGGACCTGCTGCAGTGACATCCTCCACATGGCAGTGGAGCTTAGCACCCACAGCACGTATCGCCCTCCCTGTGCTTTACAGGCATTAGTTAATTAGTGCTTTTGTGCAAGCCTGGCTGCTGGGGACGGGCAGGGGGCAGCGCAGGGAGGACAGGGGACACACAGGGAGAACGGGAGCACTGCCACAGACATCTCCCCTTCCTCCCTGCTAAGGAGATTGCTGGGAAGAGCCTGTCCTTCCAGCTCACCTTCCCTCGCCTCCCGTGCTGGGGGATTAGCAGCACTAATCCTTCCAGAAGCTCTGCCTGAGGGCACTGCCACAGCTCCAGGCTGCAGGCGAGGGCAGCAAGCCCTTGGCACTGGGCTCAGAGGGGTCTGCACAGCGACCCAAGAGCCTCCTGCCCACCCAGGAGAGGAACAATCCCCCCGTGGGATACAGGCTACCTTTGGGAGTGCTGAGCCTGGCCCCTCGCTGGTGTGGGGGCTCCTGCTCTGCAGGCTCCAGAGGAAGTGGCGAATGTAAAGGAGGTGTCTGTAGACGTTGTCGTCCAGCGTCTCCACCTCCAGGTCCACTTTGAAGCCCCCGCTGGGCAGGATGATGGGTGGGTGGTTGTCGAAGGACTCCAGAATCTCATCTGAAGGGCAGAGGGATGGAGGTTAGCACTGGCTCGGGCTGCATCCCACTTGTGCCTCCCGGCTCTCAGCCATGCACATCCTCCCAGCTGGGATCAGGGATTTAGTGAGCTTGAGCCAGCAACATCCCTCACTTGGGACAGCAGAAAAAGCCCCATGCCCTTTGCATCCTTTGCAATATCTGCATTTTGGGGCTGTGGTTATTACCAATTGCTGAAGTTCCTGCAGGACACCCAGGAAGGGGAAGGGAATTACCTGTTTGGTTTGTATGTGACTGGAGCAGGCTGACCAGGACTCACCAGGCTGGAAGGTGCTCTCCTCCTCACTGGGCTGCCACGCTGAGATGCAGCCCACGTCCATCACTGCCTGGCACTGGCTCAGCACCCGGTGCAGCTGCGCGGGGCTCAGCGCCGGGAACTCGGCTCGCAGGGACGGCCAGGTCATCTGTGTCAGGAGACAGAGCAGGAGGCAAAGGGCAGAGGTGAGAAACTGCTTCCTCTGAGGAGCAGGAGCCGGCAAGGGGCACAGGAGGGAGAGGTCGGGCAAGACTGAGAGAACTAGAACATCCTCTCCTGGGTACTGCCCACCCACAGACCCTTGGTGTAGGGTGTAGGGACCCCCAGACACCGAGCAGGAGCTCTCCTGCCCATGCCTGTCCCAGTGCCACGAGCTCTGGGCTGGGCATCCCTTACCTGCACCAGCTGGGAGCCGGGCATGGCCAGCAGGTTGGCCACGCTGGCGAGTTTGGAGAAGAACTGCTGGGCGAGCTGCTCGAAGCCGGCGCCGCGCAGCCAGTCCAGGAGCAGCCGCACGCTGGCCCGCAGCTTCACCCCCTGGGACCAGTGGTAGCAGCCCAGAGAGGAGCCTGAGGGGGCAAAGCATCTGTCAGCCATACCAGGGAACAGCCCCTCTGTCCCCCTGCCCCGGGTTAATGTCCCCAGCATCCTGTGGCTGTAATTCCTGGTGGTGCCCGGACCTTGCCTGGCACTTACAATGGGGCAGCTGCGTTAAGAGGGGTAATGAGCACCTCAGGCTGCTGTAGTTTATTAATGAGCTGCCCCTATTAACTGCCCTCAGCCTCCTCTGCTCAAGCTCGAAGGGGCAGTGGAATGGGGTTAGGATCCTTGTGGGGTTTAGCCTCTCCTGGGAATGGGGACCCAGGAGCCAGCAGCTGGGTCTGTGCTTGGCCTCCCTGTAACAATGCTGAGACCTGCCCATCTCCAGCCCCTTCCTTTCTGTACCCCATAAGGCAGCACTGGGATGGACTGGAGGGCATCCCAATAACTCAGTCCCCTCCGTGCTACCCAATCCAAGGAGGACTGACCCTTATCCAGGAGCTGGTTGAAGAGCAGGGTGTTGGAGAAGAAGAAGAGGTAGGCGAACATCTGGGAGGTGATCTCGGGGTGCACTTCATACTGGTGGAGCAGGTCCAGCACAGCCTGGTAGATGAGCACGACCCTGCGGAGCTCCTCGGGCAGCGGCGGGGTCCCCCGCCAGCTCTCCCGGCACTCACTCTGGAAGGGGTTGCACTCCAGCAGGGCAGGGAGCGACACGTACAGACACTGCAGGCAGAGCAGCAAGTTCACAGCAGACTCGCTTCGTTGGGTTTTTCTATTCTTGCACGAGCCAAGCCTTCCCTTCGCCTCCTCAAGCCAAGCAAACCCTGCCAGTGCTGCTCCAGCAAGGGGCTGCTCCTATTCACCCCCTGCCCCCATGAGCTCCAGTGTTGTGCAGAAGTTAAAAAAAATCATAAAAATTAACCTGTTGGTCACTTTTAGCAGTTGAAAGAGATGGCGTGTGACGCCACCTAAAATCTACAAAACCTGATGTGAACCAGGGCAGCAACCAATCGGTTGGGCACGAGGGTGAAAGAAAAGTCAGGATCGATGGGGATGATTTTCCATGTTGCTTAAACGGGAGAGCAGCGCCTTGCACTCACTTCTGCCGAGGCTTGGGGACGGGGAGGGCGCTGGGGAGGAGGGCGCAGGGGAAGAAGGTGCTGCTCCGGAGCGGTGCAGGAGCAGCCCCGTGTCCCCGTGTGCCGGTGCCAGCGGACAGGGAGCCGTCCTGCACAGGGCAGCCTTTCTGTGCCTCACACTGCCCGCTCTGTTCCCCGCTGCCGCCCGGCGCTCGCGGTCCAGCGGGCCAGGGGCCCCTTTCCATCACGCCCTGAATCACACCATTATGCCGCGCGGGCCCGAGCCAAGCAGCCCTCCCCAAACACCTCCCCCGAGCCGCTGCACTGCAGACAAGGAAACACGCCGCAGTAATTCAATACTTTTCCTGGGCTGCGACCAAAAATCGGGGCACTTCAGCCCGAAGGAAAACACCTCAGCGTGGTGCAACTGCCAAGGAGTAAAAAAGCTTTAAAAAAACCCCTCCCGCACAGCCCTGGGGATGCTGGCGCTGGCCCCGTGTGACTCTGTACCTTGGAGATGTAGTAGACACACTGCTGGAAGGTGTACATGATCACCTCCTCCAGCACCGTCATCGCCTCCTCGCTGGCCGTGATGGTCGAGGAGAACAGAGACTCCTTGGAGCCTGCAGGGAGGAGAGGAGGATGAGGGAGCAAACCTGCAGCAGCAGGGCCCCCGAACTCCCAGGGGGTGGGTTATTGGAATTTCCAGGTTTGTATCATCCCCGTGGAATCCCACAACAGGGCAAAGAGGCTCCTCTGGCCCGGGGGAGCTCCCACCTGCCATCCCCCACAGCTCCCATCACTGCTGGCAGCTCGGGGCTGCACCTCCCTTCCAGCACCTGCCCGGCCTAAGAACATTTCAACTTTTTGCACAGACCAGAAAGTTTCTGAGGCTGCTTTAACACCTTTTTATCTTTTTTCCCCTTTTGCTGGCATCGACACAGGCTCACAGTGAGCAGTTCTGCAGGGCTACCTGCAAATCCAGGGTGAAGAAAGCCACACCACAAGCTGCTGTGGTGGCAGGAGATACTTGTGTGTGAACACAACACAGCCTGGCTCTGGAGCTGGGCAGCACCACGGCAGGATGTGAGGCTGCTCCTCCCACAGATTTCCCCAGCCCACACCACAGAGATGTCCCTGCTGATGAGGATTACGGAGGGTTAATGGAGCATCTCGAGGGCACTGACCACAACCTGTGACTGGGGATTAGCAGAGCTGAGTTGCTCCAGCTGAAAAAGCATGCAGGATGCTGCATCCAGACTTACCTTTTATGTCCAGCTCTTCCTCCATGCTCTGGATGTAGGTGGGTGATTTCTGCTGGACAAAGTAGAGGATCTCGATGGCATTGGCCATCCAGAAGATGATGTGCTGCAGGTCTGGGAGCAGGTCTGTGATGGTGAAGCGGGACAGGGTGGCAGGGTCCTGGCTGGGGAGACAGCAGGTGTTACACTTGCTGCTCCTCAGCATCCCCACTCAGGCTTTTGGGGAGAAAACAGCCAGCCTGGGGCACTGCCAGAGAGCTTTCACATCCCCTCACCCTCAAGCCCAGCACTCCGCTTAGAAGGACCCTTTACAGGGAAAAATTCAGTGGTTGCTGTGGGGACCAGGCTGACCAAGGCCACCTGGCCTTTGTGGGGTGCCACTTTTGGGGGAGACTTCCCCTAATACAGATGAACTGCACTACTACTCGTGGCTGAAGAGCAGCCCTTCCCCAGAGGTATGTGCTGCTCCTGCCAGCTCTGGACAGTTAAACCCAGCTCACACGCCCTGGGCAGTTCAAAAATAAAATAAAATAAAAAGCATCTGGAAAATTTCTCAACTGCTAAACTGCTTTTTCCTGCTATAGGAAGGGCCTAGGAAGCATCCTTGAAGTTTATCCTAAAGGAGAGCTCACAGCAAGTATCAACAGTTTCTCCAGATAGTGGTTTACAGACGGGATTTTGGAAATGGCTGTGAAGACAGCTCCTTGTGGTCGTCCCAGAATGGTGCTCCCAGCACTGGGACACCCTGTGCCACCACCCCTGGATGCACACATGCAGTGCCAGCTCATCTCAGCTCCTGAGGGGTCTCCAGCACGAGGAAGGTCGGGCTCACACATAAGGAACATTCCTACTACATCACTCAGGGACGAAGCCACAGGTGCAAAGCCTTGGCCAAGATCTTGGATCAGAGAAAACCCCAGAGCTGCTGCAGGTCCTGTTCCCTCCCGAGCTTTTCCAAACCCACACATTCTGTGCAGGCATCGTGGTTCAAGGACCAGAGAGCAGAATGTGTGGGATTTAGCAGGAAAACTCATCATGCATCACTGCTGACAGGCTGGGAGTGAGGAGTGTGGACTTCCCTCACTCGTGGAGGAAGAACCAGGCTGAACTGTCCCCGTTTTGAGGCGGACCAAGGAGGGTCACACTTACTGCTGGGATTGCTTTTCAGCCAGCTCCCGCGTCCGCTCCTGGGCAGGGAGAGAGGGGAAAGCACAGTGAAAACCAGAGGGATGGGGTGGCACGAGCATCACCCCACCAGCACTCGCTGCCACAGAGACCAGGCTGAGAAACCCCCAGGGAGGGGCTGAGCAACACCCCCACCCCACGGACACCCCGCCCCGCCGCTGACTGACCCACACCGTCCTCTGGATCATTTTGGCCGCTTTGAGCAGCAGCTGCCCGAAGTCTCCCGGCTCGAAGTTGGTGGCCGAGTGCTGGATGCAGAGGCAGAGCAGGAAGGCGGGTGTCAGCTTGTGGTCGTCCCCTCCGGGCTCGATGAGGGTCATGATGCGCCGCAGGAGCACATCCTCGGCCGCCGGCTCGAACTCGAGCTGCAGCTTCCTGCGGGGCGTCCTGGGGCCGCCGGCCGGCGAGGGGCCCCGCTTTTTGGCAGCAGGGTCCTTCTCCCTCAGCAGGCTGCCGCACGCCCCGCACACGTGGGGACCCTCGGGGCGCAGGGCTCGCAGCCTCAGCAGGGTCTGCGCCGGCAGCGGCTGCGCCTTCATGGGGTCCTTGTAGAGGAGCAGGTAGTAGAGGCCGAGGGACAGCAGGTCCCCGTGCCGCAGCACCACCGTCCGGGCCACCTCGGCGAAGTTGACAGAGATGCCGGCGCCGGCGATGGGCTCCAGCACCAGCTTCTCCTCCGAGCGGTGCCGGGAAGGTCGGAGCTTCCTGATGGTGCAGTGCAGGGGCAGGATGTCGGGGGCTGACAGGCTGATGCTGGGCTTGCTCGCCTGCGTCCTCTGGCCCACCGTGTGCTGCTCGCGGTTCAGCAGGTAAACCAAGCTGTCCTGCCAAGCGAGGAGACGCAGCATGAACCGGGGAGGGGGGAGAAGGGACCCTCCTCCCTGCCATGCGGTGAGTGCTGCAGCCTCCCGCTGTCCCCAGCTGTCCCCTCGCTGTCCCCAGCTGTCCCCCGTGCACCTTTGCACGGCAAAAACATTTCTTTTTTTAACTCTCCTCACTGCCAAGCAGGATAGCAGAGATCCCTGCCTTGGGCGCGCCAATAAACGGGTACAATGACTTTGGGCATGCAGTAAATGGGGCTGCTTTGGGCAGAAGGAGCTCTCCTTCCACCTCTCCCTTCCACCTCTCCCTCACCCCTTCCGCAGCTGCTTTTCTTTTCCTTCCCACCTTCCTCCCCCAGGCTGCAGCGATGCTGCACCCTCTGCCCTGGGGGAACAGTGGGACCCCAGTCAGAGCATCCACCCCTGGCCCTGCCTTCCCCCTGCAGCCTGCCCGCACGCCCCGAGGCAGCTCAGGGGCCCAGCCCGTGCCTCAGTTTCCCCAGCAGCACTGACGGGATGGCCGCAGTGCCGGCGTCACCCTGCCAAAAATCTCGGAACAGCCGGATACTCAACGGGCACAAAGTAGCCATTAACTGCAAGGGCCGACGCTGTCCTTCGCAGTTCTCCAAGTGCCCCCAGCACAGACAGCACTGCTCTCCTTGCAGCCTCCGATGCCAGCGGCCACTAAGGAAGCAGCGGGACAGGGGACGGGGCGGCTCAGCCACCACCGCAGAACCAGCACTCCCTTGGGCAGGGATGCTGCTCGGGGATCACCTTGCATCCCTCTGGGGCATTGCAGGGGCTCACGGCTCCCGCCTCCGCGTTCCCCGTGCTTGGGGACAGGCTGGGGACAGACTTGAGGACGAGGCTGCAAGTCCCAAGCCCGCTTCCTAAGGGATCCTCCTCCGCACCACCCCCACCCCCGCCTCCCTCGACCCCAGCAGCTCCGGCCATGCAAGCAGCCCCGCTCCCCGGGGCTTTGGGGGGTGGGAGGGCAGCGTGGGGGTGCCGGGGGTGCGCAGGAGGCGGCGCGGTGCTTACATGCTGCTGGCTGTAGCCCTGCAGGAGCAGGAGGTGCGGGGACTGGTAGAGGGAGTACCGCATGCTGCTG
>VYXD01002177.1:123085-133963 GCA_013397195.1 Hylia prasina | reverse complement strand
CCCCGGATTCGGCTTGCAGCCCTTTGGCACTCGGTCGCCAGCAGCAAGTGGGAACCGCAGGGACCCCCCCCAATTCCCCGGAGCATCAGCCAGGCATGGGAGCTGCAGTGGAGCTCGGCTGCAGCAGGAACAAGCCGTAATTAACTTCTCCCAAGCATCAGTTCGGGCAGAGCCGTCTGTCCGTGACACAAACAGGAGCCGGAGTGAATGAATAGGCCTGGCCGAGCCGCAAAAGCAGCCCCTCACATGGCACCCCCGGACCCGGGGGGGTCCCGGTGGGTCCCCCCGTGCTGCAAGCGTGGCTTGAGCTCTGCAGGAGAAATAGGAAGTTGTGTGTCCGAGGGGGGATGCTCGTACCTCAGCTGGGCAGCCTCCGGGGAGCAGGTCACTGGCATTCGGGGAGGACGAAAAGAGGGGAAAAGCCTACAGGATTTGCTTGCAGGAGCAGCAGTGCAGCGTTCTCGGCGCAGCACCAGAGCCAGAGCCCTGCTCCTGGCTCGGCCGACCAGGGAGCAGCTTTGGACAGCGAGATTTGGGGACAGCCGGCGGGATTTGGGCACGGCAAAGCAGAGAGCCTGGTGCCCAGGGCTGCTTAAAGGGACACTCACAAGCTCAGACCCAAAAACAAATTAAAAAATCATCTGCCTTATTTGGTGAGGAATGGGCTGCCGGTTCAGAAATACATTTTTGTGTTTGTTTGTTTTAGATGGAGCGCTCCTTTGCTGGGAAAATCAAAGAGATGGGGATGAGGAGGGGGGTGGGACGGGGAGAAAATAGCCCCTGCTGTTTACATGCCTTGGGATTAGGGCAAGGCACAGTCGAGCCACCCCAAGGTCCCGTGCCCCGTGTCCTTCTTAAAAAGGCAATCGTCCCCATCGCGGCCAGGGCACGGATGTGACATCCAGGGAGAACAGCGAGCCCACCCCAGCCACGCTGCTGGGCGTGACAAAGGCCACCCAAAACGTGTCTGCAGGACACACCAGCTCCCCCCAGGAGCCCTGTCCCCAACCCACGTTATGGAAACGGGCCAGAGGGATGAAGGACGGCTGGGGCAGAGCAGATCCCAGAGCAGGGAGTGGGGTGGGGCCGGATCCTGGGGAGCAGCTGCTGCTGGAGCTCAGTGGGACAGAGCAGAGGGCCTGCAGAGACAGGCCATCACCAGCCCCTTATCGAGGGGAAAGGAAGCTTCTGTATTTATTTTGTGTAGGAAAAAGCTGCTTTTTCACTGCCCAGAGCCCCCGTCACAGGCTCCCACTAACCCCGGGGCTGTGCTGGAAAGATAAACACAGCTCTCTTCCTGAGCAAAACAAAGTCCCTCCATAAAACTGGGTTAGGTTTTTTTCATCCTTTGGTACTGTTCTGTCCTCCCAAGCATGTGTAGGTTATCCCACCCAAAACTCAGCTTGAACATCTCCAGTGCAGCGTGACCAGGGCAGAGCCAGTGGCTGCTGAATCCACATGGAGATTGGGATGGGAACAGTGTGTAAGGAGTTAAAGAGCATCCCCAAATATTACATTCCCCCCTGGATACCCAGGACTGGGACTGTAGAAAGGGGGTACTACTGTCAGGGTGTTGGGCCTTGTTAAAGTTTAGGGCTGGACAAGCTCCAATGATCTCAGGCCTAGGGGGAGGTTAACAAGGCTTGGGAAAAAGGATGTACCAGTGATAGTGGGCACAAAGAATACAGAATTTACAGGCCACAAGGACATTTGGCAGGACTCCCAAGATAAAGAAGAAACTAATAGAATCAATTCAGCAACAGTGCTGAATCAGCCCCGACTGGGTAAGAGGCAATTCTGGCAGGGGGAGATTCACAACCACCAACCCAAGAAACCACCAGCTCAAAACAAGAGTGCTCTCTGTGTCTCTGTCCCCCTCTTTTCTCTTTATTTCTCTCTCTCTCTACCTGACACTGATTGCTAATAAAATCTGTATTGTTTACTTCAGCATTTGTCTCGTTTGCACCTCGATTCAGGCAGAGGCATCTCTCACTAATCAGATGCTGGATCAGGGCTGGATCACATCCTTAGGGAGAGCTGGGCACCCCTTGGGCACCACCCACCAGACCCCACCACGCTGCTGCCACTAAAGCCATCCTGCAACCCAGGGGAAAAACTGTTAGTTGTGGTGCCTGGGATCTTGGCTGGGATCTGCCTCTTTTTCAGCTGAGGAAAGAGGTTCGCTTTTCCTGGCTGGGAAATAAATCAACAAATAACTCCGTGGGCCCCAGGACAGAAGAAATGCTTTGAATGTACCCAGGAGGGACTAAGACCAGGCTAGTCCTTCCTAATGTAATTGCTCTGCAGACTCTTCAGGGAATCTTCCCTGCATGCAGTTATGCTAAGGTGTATCAAAGCCAGATCCTCAAAGGCACTTGCCAGAGCATCTTTTAGAATAACAGGCTTAAATCCCAAGTTTCTGGAGCTGCGTGTGCAGTTCAGCCCCCAGCCTCTTGGGAAAGCTCCAGTTAGGGCAGGACCTGGTATAAAATTGGGGTATTTTGGAAAATGAATGGCACTGAGATGCCAAGTGCTGCACCTCCCTCCAAGCACCCTCCAGTTTGTGGGGGTTTCCCTACATCTCCATAACTGCTGCCTCTGTGTTCCCCACAAGGATCAGGGCTGGGGGTAGCAGGGAGAGAGGGGCTGCAGAGAGGTTTCACCTGTGCTGCTAATTAGTGGCATGAGGAGCCAGCACTGTGCTCCCCAGTGGGAAGCAGCTAATAAACTAATTAGGATAATGGGTAACTGAGCAGATAAAACTCTGAAGCTATTTGCTAGCAGGTCACGGATGGATGTGGAGCCTTTCCCCTGGCCAGCCATGCACCTGCATGACCCCAGTGGTCCCAGCCATCCCAGTCCTGCTGCTCCAGCAATGCCCTGTGTGGGGAAGGGCCTGCAGGTATTGCCCTGGGGATGATTTGAGCAGCCCTCTGCTTTCCTCCGAGGGAGCTGCAAGCCTAAATTCCCTTTATTTTTGCCAGATGTCGTGTTTTCCGCACCAGTGCCTCGCCACCCTGGGCAGGCAGCTGCTGCTCAGCAGGGGGACCTCTGCCAGCCTGAGCCTGGTGACAAAGGTGACCCTGGTGGAGGGCACTCATGGTCAATACCCTCTACCCCAGGAGTTTTGTGTCTTTTTGGGGTGCTGGGTCACAGGCTGCATCACTCACAGTCATTCCTGGCAGTTTGAAGATGAGGTGGGGAAGGTTGGTCCCAGCCTCACAGCATCCCAGGGCACCAGCACGGGGTGAGACTGGTGACAGAGCCCCTGGGGCCACCAAAAGGAAGGGCTGCAGGAGTGAGATTTTGCCAGGTAAGACAGCTGTGGGCTGTGTAGTCTGCAGAGCAGACAGCCTGGCTGCGGGTGTAGCTCCTTAGAAGAGCTTGGTCAGCTATGGAAAATGCCCAAAGGTTAAAAAATGGGGAATTTCCACGGCCCCACCCAGGAGTGCTGAAACAAATGAAGTGATAACGAAAGCATAACGGGCTTATTTCCAGATCCAGAGCACAGGATCCTATCAGGAACTGCTCCTCTGTCGGAAATGACCAAAGGGTGCCAGTCCCAGGCCTGCTCCCGTGCTGGGCAGCCCAGACCCTGCTGCCTCCCCTGCCTGTGTGGGAGCCCTGCACTCCCACGGCTCCCAGCCCACCCAGGATCCAGGTCAGGGGCAGGAAAGTTGCTTTCTGCATCCAAGGGGGAGGATTTGAGGCCGAGGGGATGTGACCTTGGGCTCGGGCAGGGAGCTGCCACGTGGCCCTGCCCACCGTGTGCTGAACCTCTGCACTTGGCTCTTGCCCTTCCCTCTATTCAACAGAAGCTGTTTTTAGAGTTCCTCCTCTCCCAGTGTGCTTCACATCTCTCTGATCCTGGCTGGAGAAAGAGCTGAAGAGCAGAGCATCCACCTCCTTGGCTCAGGCTCTGGCAGGAGCCACCTCTGGGTCTCTGTGTCCCATGTGCAATGCGCTGGGACCACCTGTGACATCCCCTCCCTGAGCAGACAGACTGGACACGGTGAGGATGGAGCCCTGTCCCCTCAAGTACCAGGTGAAATCCCAATTGAAAATTGCAGCTGGGGGAGCTCCAGCTGCCTCTGCTCTCCCCTGGAATGCCCGTGGCTGGATTCCCTCACTGTGTGCCTGGGTTCCCTCCAGCCTTTGTTAGGATGGGTGGGAGAGGAGCTGTCCCCCTGGTGTGGGACAGGTTGGACCATTTGTTCTGCTGCTGGTGGGAGAAAAACTTGGCTCTTCTTTGCCAAACACACAGAGTAATCCTGCACCACCATCATCACTTTAGTTCTGACAGTAACAGCCCTTTCCTACATGAGTGAGGAACCACTCGGGGTCCATCCCAGCAAAACCCTGTGGCGACCCCTCTGTCAGCAGGTCTGACCCAGCAAGCACATTGTGCAAGCAAAAATCTGATTTTCAGCCTTTCTGCCCTCATCTTCACAGGGCTTTTATCTGAGGGTGGGAGGAGGAAAGCTTCACTGCTGTGTGCTGGGGTCACTTATTAACCTGCTGGTTCCTAATGATGCACTTATCTCCCCCTGCCAGCCCTGGCCTCCATCAGGCATTGCTGCAGGGGCTCTCCTGCCCTACATTGCTCTCTCTTCATTAGCTTTTCATTTTCCCTAATTGCTCCTGCAGATTTGCCCGGGGTGTCAGGCCTGGGGGATGCCCAGAGGGAGATGAGGATGCAGGGCAGTGCTCTGCCAGGCACGAAGCTGGGGATGCCATGGTGCTGGTTCACTGATGGGAAGAGCAGGAAGCACTGGCGCTCTTGCCTGCTGCTCCTCAGCCGTGGGCAGGGTTTGTTATTAACCCCTAAACTGGCTGGGGTAAATACTGGAGGTCACAGATACCAAACTGATGCAGGAGAGTGCTGAGTCCTGCCTCGACCCAGGAGCCTGGCAGCCAAAACGTGGCCACTCTCCCACTTTCACCACCCCCTGCACCCAAGCCACGTGTGAAAGCCGTCAGTGTGGGAGAGCTTCTGGGGGTGCATCCCAACCCCTCTCCCTGCCCCACACCCAGCTCTGACCTGCCGTGGTGGTGTCCACGTCCCTGGCCGCCATCTCCTCCACCTCCGCCCTCCTGCGCAGCTCCAGCCGGCGCGAGAAGCCCTCCCTGGGCTTCCAGAGGTCCTGGATGAGCAGCGGCTTCTCGTGGTCACCCAGCACCCTCAGCCCCTCCGTGTGCCACTGCTTCTCGGGGCCCTGGAAGCGGCCGATGACATCGCAGAGCGCGTACTGCGCGGCGCTCAGCTGGCTCAGCCCGTACCGCTCCAGCGCCTCCTTCACCAGCTCCCGGGCGCCCGAGCTGCCCGTCACCAGCACGCTCTTGTAGTTGGTGCCCGCGCAGATGTTGCCCCCGAAGATTTTGAGGATGCCAGGGGCCGAGAGCTGGGTGGAGAGCTCGGCCGGGTCGTCCTGCGCGGCGGCCGGGGAGCCGCGGTCCTTGTAGCTCAGGGTGCGGTACAGCACCTGGGAGAAGAGCCGGCTCTGGCGCTTCAGCCGGCTCTTGGATGGCGGGGCCATGGTGGAGGACGGCCCGTAAAACATGCTGCGAGAGGTCGTCATGAAGCACAGCTGGGCAGGGAAGAGAGAAAATGGGAAGGTGAGGGGTTTGGAGGCCAGATGTGCAGCAGGGCAGGTGGCCACGGAGGAGCTGCTGTCACCTCCAAGGTGACAGACCAAGGGAGGGCTGTTTCCCTGGCATAACCCAAAGCACCAGCGGAAAAGCTCAGCCAAGCTCCTTGGCACCAGCACAGTTACCCCTGGATGGATTTGTCCCCGAAAACACAGCCTGGAGAGGCCCCACATTTCTCCATCGTGTGCGCCAAGAGGTCCCTCTTACCCAGGCAAAATGCAGCGGGAGGAGAGCAGAGCCCAGCGGGACTTGGCGGGGCCCATCCTGGTCAGGAGCCAAGGCATCAGGAGTTACTTCCACTAACGAGTTTACGGAGCAATCCCATTTTTTAGAGGTGAAACGGAAAAGCTCAAGTGCAAATTCACTCACTGTGAGGTCACTGCTAAATGCTTTTGCTCAGCGAGAGGCACAGGGTGAAAATGGGCTTTAATTAGCCTTTCTAAAAATGTCCTGACTCCGGCAAATCTCTTGGCTGTTGCTTGTTTGTGGAGGACGTTCAGGCCCAGGGTGGCATCGCTGACAAGGCTGCCCTTGTCACGTTAGCCCAGGGCAGGGCTGCTCAGGGCAGCCCCGAGTGGGCAGTGACTGGAGGAGATGTGGCCACGGCCATGTGGCAGCTCCCAGTGCTCCTCCATCCCCTGGAATGGCCCAGGAATCACAAATCACTTCTGGATTTAGGTGGGTAGCGCTCCCGCCTGATGTCACTGTCACCATCTGCAGATGGCTTTGAAATCCCATCCAGCACCTGGTGCTTGCGTGGTGCTGATAACCCACAGCCACACTGTGACCTGCTGGCAGGGCCGGTCTGCAAAGACAATCTGAGCATTCCTGACTGGGACAGAACTGGGAACTCCCTCACCTCCAGATATGTAACGTGCAGGGACTCCACGGATACACAGATACCCCAAAATGTCCCACCCACAGCCAGCAGAGCGCGTGGATGCAGCAGTTGGGGTGATCCTGGTGTTCCTGGCCCGGGACAGGAGGAGCCAGCAGCTTCCCACAGCTGCAGCCCCGGCTTGCTCGGGCACAGCCTCCGGAGCAAACTCAGCTCTCAGGCAGAATGATGTCGGGCCTGGAAAGCCTCCAAACCACCATCTAATTCAGGGAAAAAAAAGAGCATCCCTGCTGCTAATGGAAGAGGTCACCTTCTAACCCAGAAACCACCTCTAGCCATGCGTGGAGGGTTGCTGCAGGATGTGCATCCCCCCATCCCACAGCCAGAGGTCCACGGAATGCTGCAGATGGGGAAACTGAGGCACCAGGTGCTAAGGATGTGGCTGGGAGCTGTGTAACCCTGCAATGCTTCTGCACCCCAAGTCACCCCTTTCCCCTCTTCCAGCCTCACCAGGACTGTGAAGATGCTGGGGTTTGTCCTTCTTCCCAACCTGCTGGTTCCAGAAGTGACTCCTGGTGTGCTGAAGGGCAGGAGTCCTGGCACAGGACAGCAGGGATGAGGACCTTGTGTTTGATACTGCCCCAGAGCTTCACCCCAACTCACTGGGTTCAGGTAAGGCTGCTCCTGCTCCCACCTTGCAAGTGGGGAAACTGAGGCAGGGATGGGGCTGGGGCTCTGGCTCCCCCCACATTTGCTGCTCCTCCCTCTCCAGCTGAGCCCAGAGCTGCTGCTCCCACTGGGGACATCCCCGGGGACATCCCTTGATGTCTGCTGTGTGACATCTCCTGGGAGTGCTGCGGCAGCCCCGACCTGGGGAGCAGGTCAGGGCACTGGCAGACAGGCAGGTTCAGGAAAGGCTGCCCCAGGCCTCCAGCACGGCCCTGCCAGCCCTCATTAACATGGACCAGAAGGAAAACTACCCCAGAGTCCCTGCAGGACCTTGTCATCAAGGATGCAAAAGACAAAACTTTGTCATCAAATCACTGGTTTCACAGATTTCGTCTCCTCCACCCTGAGCTACCTCCAGCACAAAGGGAAATCTTTTACCATCTGCTGGTGGCAAAATCATTCCTCCAAGCCCACATCGCAGAGACACCATCCTTGCTTCTTGCAGGTCCTTGCCTGGTTTTGAATGTGTTATTTATAGCTCAGCTATTTTTCTGCTCTTTCTATCAAATGCAGCTCCTACAGAGTTCAGGAGAAAGAGGTTTCACCAGGAAAAAAAATCAGAAGCCTGGCTCAGGAGGAGGTGCCAGCCTGGTCACCCCAATTTTCAGCATCTAGAGCAGCACCGGTGTGATTTTACCGGGCACCAGCCTGGGTGACCTGAGAAATCCCAGCCTTCAGCTGGAGACAGCAGAACACACGCGGTCTTAATCCCCCTGAGGAGTCTAATGGGGCAGGATAAGATGATAACAAAATGAGTTCCTCCCACATCCGTGCGCTCAGGCACGCTGGACACCGGCGTCTCCCACCAGGAGGCAACCTCGGGTGCCGGGAGGCAACCTCGGGTGCCAGGAGGAAATCTCCGGTAGGAGCAATCCCCCTGAGCCCCGCTGCGGGAGCGGGGATGCTCCAGCTGCCCCCAGCTGCCCAGGGACGAGCCAGCAAGTGTCACACCTTCCAGCAGGTCAGTGGGGCGCGTGCTCCCGGACATCCCCAGCCCAGCTGAGCCCTTTTCTCCCTGCAGGTCAGTTCCCTGGAAAGGCACAAGCCTGCAGCTCTGGAGCACGATCCAGACTTTCCCACGAGTCCCTTTCTCCAGCCCTCAGTGACATTGTCTCTCCAACGGCTCAAGAGCCTGGGATTGCCTCCCAGCGGGATCCCTGTCAGGGATCCTTCACCTCCTCACAGCCGGTGCCTGACCACACCAAACCCAGCTATTTTCCACGGCCAGCTCTGTCTGAGCTCTGCAGAGCTGTGACAAATGCCCGTGGTATTCACGTGGCCACCGCGTGTCCTTCCATCACCACAAGTGACTCTGCCACCTCCGGGGACTTTCCTGCAGCCCGAGCTCCTGCTCCTGTAAGGGGTGAGCGGCTCCTTCCCAGTGCCCCCACCCGGCGCTCAGGAAAAGCCTCTCCCTACCTTGCCATCCTTCTCACGTGCCTTTTTCCCTTCCATTCAGCCTCCTTCTCAAAACAATCTTTGCCCTTCGTTGTGCATCGTCCTGGGCGGGCGTCTGTCACGTTTTCTGAGAGAGGAAGAGGAGGAGAGGTCCTGGGCTGCTCACGGACATCGGCTGCTCGAGGTGTGGTGGGTTTGGAAGGCTCAGAGGTTCTGCAACACGGTGCTGATGTTTGCATGTGGGCTACTGAACCACATCTGTGCCCCCACAGCCAACAGCACCTACCCCATCGCATGGGCGGCCGGGAGAGAACAGCAGGAGGAAGGAAAGGAAAGGAGAGGAAGCAGGAGGAAAAGAAAGGAAAGGAGAGGGAGGAGATGGAACCAGCAGCAGCCCCGTGACCTTTATCTCTTTCTCCTAAGCACGGGTGTCCCCAAGGATGCCAGGCTGGGGCTGCTCTGACCCACAGGTGGACAAGCAAGCCCTGGACCAGCTCCGTCCCCCAGCAGACTGGGATGCTCACTGAGATTTGTTTTCCTGAATCTCCATCTGTTTTGCTGGACAGCAAGAAGAGCCACCAAGCACTGTCCCCTTGCCTTGCCACCACGGATCTGTGAGAACACAACCACTGGTGACCAAGAGACAAAGCTAAAAGAAGCACGTGCCACCAGGGATTTCATGGGTGTTCCTCAGAACGATCCATCAGGGCACAAGAACTACTCTTTCCTATGGCTCCACCGTGATTAAAGATAAATGTATCATCCTCTAATTAAATCACCTAATCAGGGCCTCGGTGTGGGTTCCATCCAGTCCCTCTTGCTGGCCCAGCCTCAGGGCTGTGGGAGAAACTCTGGAAATGGTGATGCAAAAGGGAAAGAGGTGCTGACCCCACCTCTGCTGCTCCACGTTCCTTCCAATGATTGATGGCTCCTCCTGGTAAAATATTTATGCCTTATTTCCAATGTGTCTGCCCTCAGCTGCCAGATATTGATTCTTGCCATCTTTTCTCTCCTCAATTAACGAGCTTTTGGCTACCACATATTTTCTCCTCCGCGAGAGTATTTAGATGCTGCTGCCAAGCCTTCCTCCTTCCTCTTTGATTTGATTTATGAGTGGACTCACTGGATGGCCCCCTCTTCTCCAGCTGTAAGACCCTTTCTGCAGCCCCTTGGTCCCTTCCCCTCTGCCTCCACATCTCTGCTGAGAAGGAAAGATTGGATTTGTCTGCCACAAGCCCAAATTTGGTTCTGACCAGAAATGCAAACAACTGCTATTTTTCTTTTTTTTCCCTGAGCCAAATTTCACATTATCCTGAAAATTTTCAATTCTCTGGTGCAGAAATGGGGACAGACAGACAGGCACCCCCCAAAATGCTGCCTGGTGAACCCCTGTGCAGCCTCTCCCAGCATCTGCAGGGAGCTCCAGCTGAAAATTTACCATCCAGATTATGGACAGGAAACCACGTACAGCCACAGTTATTATTTTTGGGTGTGAAGGATTTCCATGTTCCATTCTGCTCCAGTTAGGATGCCTTTCACTCACCCAGCTTACCACCCAGATTTGTACAAACCATTAACACTCAGCTGCTCTGGGTCAGATCCAGGTTTTTCCAGAAATCATTTCCATCTCCTTTCTTCCAGATTAGTGCTAAAAACACCAAGTCCATGTTACCAGCTAGCAGTGCCCAGCAGTGATAATCTCCCTGATAACTGCCTTGGAAATGGATCACGTTTATTTAATACCAGCTTTCTTGACACTGTGCAATGTCAGCTCTAAATACTGGACTGGATTGACTTTTTTAATACTGGAAAGTACAGATTTTTACAAGAATATCACCTCCCATAACTCAAATGCTTCTCAGAAGTGTATTACAGCCAGAGAGTCACCTCTCATGTTGGAGACTGAAATAATTTCTACTTGCCAGGAGTTATTTTCCATATAGCCACGGTGGATGGCAGGAATTTATTCCTGGTGCTGAAGTCTTTAATCAATTCAGGCCTGAGCCAGGCTTCTCCCTGGAGGGATGCTATCAAGCCAATCAACCTGTAGCTACCAGGTCATCTTATTCCCTTCTGGGAAGAGCAACAACACTATTAAAACACTTTTTAATCATCTGGAATTTCCCCGGGGCTCATCCCAGTACATGGATGGGTGGTGAGATTTCAGCTATAACCACACCAGACCAGAAACCAGAAAAGCTGTTTCCTCAGATCTTTGTTTAAAAATTGTCTCTTCTCTTTCTTTTTCTTTTTTTTTTTTCCCT
>VYXD01002177.1:102427-121282 GCA_013397195.1 Hylia prasina | reverse complement strand
TCTGTACTGGAAAAGGGTCGGGATCGGGAAAGGGAAGGGGCGGGATTGGGATAGGGTCTGTACTGGAAAAGGGTCGGGATGAGGGGAAGGGTCAGTATGTGGGAAGGGTTGGGATGAGGGAAAGGCAGGGACTGGGGAAGGGTCTGCACTGGGGAAGGGTCGGGATGTGGCAAAGAGTTTGTACTGGGTAAGGGTCGGTATTGGGAAGGCTCTGTACTGGGAGAAGGTCAGGATGTGGGAAGGGGCAGGATTTGGGGAAGGGTCTGTACTGGAAAAGGGTCGGGATGTGGGGAAGGGTCGGGATGTGGGGAAGGGTCAGGATGTAGGGAAGGGTCGGGATGTAGGGAAGGGTTTGTACTGGGGAAGGGTCGGGATGAGGGAAGGGGATTCTGCCCCGCTCTGCTCACTCTCTGAGACCCCACCTCGGGTGCTGCATGCAGCACTGGAGTCTTCAGCACAGAAAGATGTGGAGCTGTTGGAGTGAGGCTGCAAAGATGCTCCGAGGGCTGGAGCACCTCTCCATGGAGCCAGGCTCCACAGGAGAAGAGAAGGCTCCAAGGGGGCCTTAGAGCCTCTTCCAGTGCCTAAAGGGGCTCCCAGAAAGATAGAGAGGGACTTGGGGCATGGAGTGACAGGACAAGGGGGAATGGATTCCCACGGACAGAGGGCACGGTTATATGGAATATTGGGAATAAATTCTTGCCTCTGAGGGTGGTGAGGCCCTGGAACAGGTTGCCCAGAGAAGCTGTGGCTGTCCCATCCCTGGAAGCGTTCCAGGCCGGGTTGGAGGTGCTTTTGATCGCCTTGGTCTAGAGGAAGGTGTCCTTGCCCATGGCAGGGGTTGGAACAAGATGAGCTTTAAGGTTCCTTCCAGCCCAAGTCTTTCTAGGATTCTATGAAAATTCCAGGAGCGAGCCAGGCAGGGCTCTGCAGGCACCTGGGCTGCACAGGCTGGCTTTGGTCAAACAGGTTTTATCAAACCAGCTCCAGAGCTGACCTGGAGACTGCTGAGGCTGCACACAGGCTGGTGCCTGAGAGGAGTAAGGGATGGATCACTACTGCACTGGGCAGTTGTTTTTAAGTTGAGATGGACACTGATGCTCTGCTTCCCTTGGTGAAAACATCTCCTTTCTGTAAAGGGGTGTTTCCCTGTCCAGGGGTGCTCTGGGTGGGAAAAAAAATTCTGCCACCCAGACACCCTCTGGGAATGACAGCACCAAAGAAAAGCAGTCAGGAGGCCTCCCAGTCCAGCCCAATTGCCAGCAGCAAAGAGATGATGGGCGAGGTGGAAGTTGTGGGTCAGGTTTCAGGGTGAGTTCAGCTGCCCCTGGAAGCAGGGAACCCTCCCTGGCTTTCTGGGAAAGCATGGGAGCCTGGGGGGAATTCAGCCCTGTGTAATTATGGCAGAGAGGGCAGACAATGGATGTGCAGAGGCCAGGGCAGGCAGCTCCAGCATGGGGGCAAATTCTCCCCCTCGAAGAGGAGCCAGTGCCCACAGGAGAGGCTGGTGGGAGCTGCTGGGTGATGGTGTGGGGTCAGCAGTGAGCTGTGCTTGCCCTCTGCCCAGTCTGCCACAGATTTTCTCCTCCTCCGTGGCTCTGGCATCTTCCATCCCCCTGCAGTGCCAGCCCTGGGGCTCCACACCTCGGCTTCTGACTCAGGCACGGAGAGGAAATGGCAGGGCTGCAGCAGGCTGGAGAGGGCTCTGTGCTGAAGCTGCCGTGGTGAGATGCTGATGAGTCTTTCAGCCAGCATCTCTGGGCCCAGGGGCACTGTCAGCAAACTCACTGATTTGTTTGTTTGTTTGTTAAGCAATGCCATCCCTGCACNAGGGCACCGTCAGCAAACTCACTGATTTGTTTGTTTGTTTGTTTGTTTGTTAAGCAATGCCGTTCCTGCACCAAGGTGAGTCAGTGCTCAGCATCCCAGCACCCTGCAGCTGGCTGAGTGGCTCCTCTCCTTACCAGGGAGCAAAGCCATGAGGGATGAGTCAGATGGAAAATGAGTTTATTTCCAGATGCTGCAGGGGAACTAATTTTGATTTAACAAGCAGGCAAGAGTGAGGTATCTTGAGTTTTTATTTCGATCCTACTCCACAGGAAACAATATCCACTAGTGTTATCTTCCTTTGTATTTGACCCAATACTGTGTTAAATATAAAATACTGATTGAACAAGGATGGATGGTGAAAAACATGAGATGCTAAAAAGATCCCTCGAGCCCTCCTCCACAAACATCCTGAATGTTACAAGTCATTTAAAATTAGTATAAAATAGGAGGACAATCCAACAACTTGCTCTGTGTCCCCCATGCTTTGCAAGGGGAGGATTTAGGAGCAAGAGAAGAGGGGGAGCCTCTCAGTTACAGAGAAGCCCACTCTGCAAATCCAGGCTGAAGGCAGGGTGGTGATGTTCCCAACAGAGCCCAGCCATCCATTCCTGCCCGGGCATCTGTCTGCCCTGGATTTTCAGCAGGAGACTGAGGTGAAGCAGCCTCAGAAAGATCCTTCTGGCACCTCCCTGTGCCTCGGGAGCCCTTGGGACAGATTTAGGGCCAAAAGACTTAAATGGCAAAACAGTTTCTGAGATAAATCCCTTGGGATGAAGCCTACAGGCAAAACATGATGGTGGTCCCTGGGCATCCTCAGCCCCTGCCCAGGGCACATCTGCCTGTGGCTGGGACTGGTGTTTGCATGGGCTGAGCCCAGGGTGGATCCCCGTGGGATTGGGTGACAGAGGGGGAGGAGAGCCAGGCACACTAAGCTGAAGTTGTCACCGTGCCCCACAGTGGCTCTGGGATCCTGCTCCCCCAGACCCAGTGAAATTTGAAGCAGGTGATTGTGAAGCTCTGGCTGCCCTCCAAGTGCTTCAGGGGGTCCTCACACAAGCCCTGTGAGGTAGGTCAGGGTCTTTGCCCCCATTTTACAGATGGGCAAGCAGAGGCACAGAGGAGGGTAATGACAGAAAATATGGCATCTCCCATTCTGGGACCTCTGGATCCTGCTATTCCAACCCTGGATATGCTCCATCAACTGCTGGGTACTCACAGCTCATCCTTCTCCACCTCTCCATCTGCAGCAGGTGGCAGGGCGGGGTTGGAACAAGATGAGCAGCAGAGTCTGGGCTCAGACCAGCTCGTTCACCCCTGTCCCAAAGACCACCCATCACCCCAAGGGCAGTGCCAGCCCAAAGGCTGCTTTGGGGTGCCCTGTGCACAGACCCCCAGCAGCCCCATGGGTACAGCTCCCAGACCCTTTTACGGGAACCTTCTGCCTATGGAAGTGAAAACCCACCAGATATTTTTGCCAGCCTGGCAACCACAGCCACACATCAGGAGGGGGTGAGTACACAGATGCTTCCTCTTTGGTAATTTGCTGCAAAATGGCACAGCCCTGGAGAGCCAGTCCCGGGGTGCCACACGCTGGGGGGCCCTAAGCTCTGCTCAGCTCCCTGGAATGCTGCTGGAGAAACAGGAGCTGTGGGATGGTGGCCATAAATCTCCTTCATTTGCCACATGGTGCCAGAGGCTGCAGCTGTGATTACTCAAAGGCCAAAGAGAGGTGGTGGGCAATTGATTCTTTTGGGGGCTGATGGGGAAGGTGCAGGCACTGCCCAGCACACACCACACCCTGCTGGCTCCAGCAGCTCTGCCAGGGTGTTTGGGGAGCAGGATCAGGTGTGGTTGTCCCATTCTGCTGCTCCCAGCAGCTGGATGGATGTTCCATGTGTTAGCACTGTGTGACCATGGTTAGGCATTTAAATACTGAGCATCACTAGGATGTCTCCATCACAGCTCACATCCAGGCTTCATGTTGGATGCATTCCTGCCCTGCAGCAATCCTGGGAATGCCAGAAATCTTTCCAAAAGTGGAACTATAAGCAATAGGTTCATCAGCAAAATGGGAGCAGAGAAGGCAGCTAGCCCTGTGATCCCAGTCCAGGGAGGTTCACTTCCCTCCCTGGAGGAGAAAGGGAATCCCCTGAAGTGGATGGGCTGACCCCAGTCAGGGAGATGCCAGGAGCTGCATCCCAGCTCTCTCCCTGCTGAAGGCACATGTGCAGCAGGGCCTGGGAGCAGGGCTGTGCTTCAGACTGCCACTGGCACCAAGGCTGGAGAGGAAAACCAAGCACTCCAGGGAGAAAATGTCCATAGGGGATCCCAGGGATGTACTGAGTTGTGCACTTCAATATTGGCTTAGAGAAAGGGTTTCCCAGTGCTCAGGGACTGGGATGCCCCAGAAGAGATTCAAGTTTCAGTCTCCTGTAAGGCTTGTTGAGTATGGACCATCCCCTCAAGGACTTGGGATGGAGCTGTTAACACTGACAGGATTTAGGACGATTCAGGAGCCAGCCCAGGTGGTGCAGGGGTGTCACCACATCCCTCTCCACCACTGGATCTCTCCCCTCATCCTGACTCCTCCAGTCCCCTCAGTGGCACATGCTAAGGACTCCAGTAGCCAAACCCAGGGTGCCATAGCCAGGGGCATGTGGGGCCAAGGTTCCCAGTCCTTTGGGATGCTCAAGGCCAGGTGAGTGAGTGAAGCTCCCAGCGAGTGGTCGCTCCCCTATCACCCACAGCCCAGTCAGTCACTGTGTTCTGTAACCTTTGCCTAAAAAAATAAACAGTTCCCAAGGTTAAAACCAAAAAATATTTCAAATCCACCTCCTGTCTGTGTGGGAAGGGCACGGACAGCTGCTGTCCATGGGGCGAGGGCGCGGTTTGGGGCCAGCCCGCGGTGCAGGCTGTGTCCCCTCCGTGTCCCCACCAGCCAGGTGGCACAAACAATGTGTCCTTAAGGCTTCTACCGGGAGGTTTTGGTGTCCAGAGCTCCAGGCCTGTAGAGGTACCTCCAGATGGCATAGTAGTGGATGCCAGCTCCAGTGGCCACGAAGAGGTGCCAGATGGCGTGGGCGAAGGGGATGCGGCCGTCGCTCTTGAAGAACACCATGCCCAGGCAGTAGAAGAACCCACCAGCCACCAGCTCCAGGAGGCCGTCCCTGTTGGGCTGGGAGCAGGAAATGCTCAGTGAGGCCAAGGGGCCTCTGATCTCTCCACGCCACCCCATTAAGACCAGAAGTGTTGTTCAGCTGCAGCTCTGGACTTCTCTGCCTTCTGCTACCCCCTTCTCTCTAGCAAGACAGCAGGGACCCAGCAGCCCCAGGAGAAATGGAACTAGATGATCTTTAAGGTCCCTTCCAAGCCAGACCATTCTATGATTCTGTGATCCTACAATATCCAAACAGTGAAACCCAGGCAGGAGATGTGGGAGAGATGCACGTGGTGCCTGCTGGGCACCCAAAGCAACCGCAGAACCAAGGTGAGCCACATCGTGTCAGGGATGGCTTTATCCCTCATCGCAGCCTGGAGACTGCACCAACCCACCGCAGACAAACTGTTCCAGGTTTTCAAATCCCTGCTGGGATTTGTCCCTCACGCTGAGCCCAAGTGCTTCCCAGCAGGGGCTTACCATGGAGAGGATGACCAAGGCAGGGAAGAAGCCCATGATAACGTAGCACACCAGCTCCACCAGCTTGTACCTGCGACAGACAGAGGCAGCTTGGAGCAGGGACAGAGGGAGGTTGAGTTTTACGCTTGTAATTTCCACAGTGGTGCTACAGGGGTGGCAGTGCCACCACAGCAGGAACCATGTCCTCATGCGCAGACTGGCCTGGGACCTGGCACTTGGGACTTCGGGGTGACAGCCGGGGACTTTGGCTTTTTATTTGGTGCCACCACGTGGAGGAAGCCACTCATGGCAGCACGTCCCTGCTCCGTGTGCCAGGTCCCACACACCCAGCGCTCGGGGCCGGCGGCAGGCACTCACCGCTCGTGGAAGAAGAAAACGTAGATGGTCCCGATGGATGCCATGATCCAGATGATCCAGCGCATGTGGGAGGCCCAGGGACCCAACTCCCTCAGGTTCAACCTGCAAGACCCAGGGCTGTGGTGAGGGGGGTCCAGGGCACCACCCTGGACTGGGCTCAGCCCCTCACCCCCTTGGCTGTCCCACCAAAGGGTCTTCCCAACTTGTAACTTCAACTTCCAGAGGTTGAAATCTATAGGATGTGAAGGTTTTGTGGGAAGGGGTAATGTATGGCCTCGAGAAGAAGCAAAGCCAGAGAGGGAAACTCTATTTATTGGAACCAGGATGATTTTTTCCCCTTCAGTGGGGCCAGGTGGAGGCCACCAGCAACTCACCAGGGAGCGTAGGACGCGGCGATGAAGAAGTAGATCACCATCCTGTCAAACATGTGCAGGCAGTGCTCCACAGTCCTGCAGGACAGACAGATGGGTCACAGCACTGGGGGCACCGGGACCCTCTCCCCCTTCCCAAGCCCTGAGCAATCAGGGACGATACCTGAGATGCCTCTTCTTCCAGGAGATGGTGTGGAAGATGGTGGAGACAATGAAGAGGCTGGACAAGCCAAAGCCATAGATCCAGGCTGAGATGGTTTCCCACTGGTCATCAGAGAGGATGTAGAGGATGGAGCTGCCGAGGATGCTGGGCAGGATCCAGAACTGGAAGGGGAAGCAAACCCGCTGTTGGCTCTCTGCATTTCCATTAAGCAGCTACAATAGAGCCTCCACTTTTCCTTTTAGGTGTTTCTTTAGCTTCTGGTCAAAGCTGCCACCCATAAGGGGCAGGCAGGGTCCCTCCCTGTGTGGTGCAGCTCCAAAATAGTTTGTCCAGAAGGTAGGGAGGAGGAGGAAGGCACAAGGAGGATGGCTGTCTCTGAGTCATCTCCCAGGACTCGGGGTGGGAACTGTCAGTTCCCGAAAGAAACCCTGATGGGGGGAGAGGTCCCTCCCACTGCTACACAGGCAGCCCCATGGGCACCTGTCACAGTTCTTGCTGTGAAACAATCCATTTTTAGGGGGATTTGAAAATACTCCTGCCCCACCAAGCCCACAGCCAGCTTCCCCAGGGACATGGGGCCACAGTGGGTGAGAGCAAGGGAGAGGTATATGAACTTCCCAGGGCAGGAGGAGGGAGAACATCCCAATCCCCAGGAGCACATGGAACACATCTGCCTCATCACAGCCCTCAGACTTTCAGTGACTGCTCCAGGGCTGAACACAAATGTTTTTAGGTGTCCCTTGAGGTTCCCCAGTGGATCCCCATGAGGGATGAGCACCATCCTCCCTCACCCAGGGACAGGGACTCACAGCGTGGGTGGCACAGTTGGCTGCATGCTCATATTCCGTGGGCTGGTACCTGCAGTTGGACGGGACACGGTGATTCATGAACCTGCAGCGAGAAGCAGGGAGAGAAACACGCTCAGGGCACGGGGATGGAGCAAAACCCTTCTGGAGGGGTCTGCACAGGGCCACCCCCAGCCTGCAGCCTCACCATGGCTCAGCTTTGCTCCAGCTGCCCCACACAGCCAGAGCACTGTGTGCTGTCCCCAAGTGCCAGGTCCCCAGCTCTTGCTCATCCATGGCTCAGGCTGAAGTTGGGAACTGCTGTTACTTGGAGAGCAGCAGGCAGGAGCCAGCTCTGCCTGTTGCTGTGGGCACAGGTGGGAAGAGCCCCAGCAACAAAGAGGGAACATGGGGTAGTGGGCAGACCTGTGGGACCCCAACCCATCCAGGGGTGACACCTTCATGTCACAGCAGGGTATCCCTGCAATGCCTTTGGTTTCTGGGTACCACCTGCATCTACCCCCGACCCCCAGGGTTGCACATCCCAACACAGATTGCTGTGGGGGAAAGCCTACTGCCCTCCCTTGGAAACCTGCACCTTTATTTCTGTTTCTCTTAGTCTTAGGAGGCATCAGCTTGCTCTTGGCGTTCACAGGAATGTATCAATTTCCCCTGCTGGACCAACACACGGGCGGTAAAAAAAGTGTGTCACTCCATTGCTGGGTATGTAACAACAAATTCAGTGTGCATCTGGGATAACAATCCGAGCGGAGCCTCGCTCACCACCCTCTTCTGGCGGGAGACAGCAGTGGAGGCTTAGCAAAGGGAAGGAGAAACAGGGACGTGGAGAGGGTTCCTTCCCTCCCCTGAGAACCGGGTTTTTGGGACCTTTCCTGCTATGGCTCAGGTCAGGACGGCCAAGCCAAGCGGGCGCCAGCGGGGCGGCTCGGCAGGACCTGGGCTAATTGCTCTGTGACCCTGTTTGCCCCCAGCCCCAGCACCATCTGCGGCGTTTCACAGCTGAGTTGTGCCCAGCAAAGGGGCCCAGGGGCTGGCAAGACCTTGCTGCTGGGCACGGGGTGATGCCTCAGTCCGGGATGCTTGGAAAGGCAGGAAAAGTCCGTCCCCTCTCGCTGTCCCCAAGCCACCCACGCCTGCTCCTCTGCCATCTCCCGCCCTCTTGGCCCCGCTGCCTGAGCCACTGGCTGCTCCTGTTAAAACTGAGCCAGGATGGATTAAATTGCTCAGATGGCAAGGATTTGGCGTGGGGGGAATTGTGCGGCCACAGCGGGGCGAGGGGCACCCCAGCAGGTGACAGTGACAACCCACAGAGGGGCCCTGTCCCCGGCCCCTGCCCTGCCATGCCTCCTGCCAGAGCCTGGCACTGTGGGAAGAGATTCACGGTCCTCACCACCAAAAAATGTCAGGAATTAGTAGGGGGAATGCAGGGGCCAAGCCGCCACTGCTCTGCTCACCGAGGGGTCACACGGGGTAAACTGGGGCTCAGCAGGGCTGGGAAGAAGCTGGGCATCCCTGGGGACATGGTTGTGGCCAGAGGGCTGTCATCTCCACCCCAGGGACACCAGGGATGCCCTCCTCATCCTGCCACTCCTGCCACAAGGCCTGGCAGGGCTGCCTGTGCCGGAGCCATGTCCCCCTGGCAGGAGGACGTTACTGTCCCCAGCGTTGCCAGGAGAATGTCCCCAGCGTTGCCAGGAGACTGTCCCCAGCTCCCCTTCACTGTCTGCTTCCCTCTATTTTCCCTTTTAATAATAAGAAGGAGGGGGGGGAAGTAGGGGAGGCCAGACGTCCATGTGACGTCACAGTTGCTGAGGAAACACGTTCAAGGCCTTTTCCTTGAATTTATTGATTTTAACACAAGCCTGCTCCATCTCCCCTCCGCTCTGGCTGGTGCTGTTCAGAGCAGCAACACGGAACCAATCCCACAGCCCCCTCCCCAGGGCTGGGGGGCACCCAGACCCTTTGGGAAGGTGGGGTGCAAATATCCTCCCTAGCTCTGGTACAGGGGCAGAGAAGCTGGGAAGGACCTCCCAAGCCATCCCCATGTAACGAGCTTGAAGACCATTTCTGTTCCTGAAGCCCAGAGCCATGCTGGTGTGGGACATCACAAATTCCTGCTTTTCCCAGAGGGACAACAGCCTTGAGGAGGAACCTTATTTTTTGACCTGTGGAGAGATTGCTCTTATTTTCCTGCCCTGTTTTCTAATGAGCATCATCCTGTGGATGGTGGGAGATGGAGCATCACGGATGTGGGACCTGGCTGCCCAGTGCTGGGCCAGTCTGAGCCTCACTTTTGGGACCTGCATTGTGTTTTGGGGCTAATTTGGCATATTTCTGTGGTCTTCTATGCTCTGTAAAAATGGGAGCAGCTGACATTTGCACATCTCCTGGCAAGGCAGGATAAGTCCCTGGCTGCACCTTATTTTCCAGGGGTGCAGAGGGCATTTCCTCCCCTTCTCTCCTGGGATTTTATGGACCAGCTCGTGTCATCCCTGTGCACATTGCCATGGATGTAGGGCAGGGCAGGGGGAGCCCTGCAGCATTCCCAGCCTGCAGACAGTGTGCAGAACCAGCCTCAAACCACAGCTCCAGCCTGGACAGACAGGTGGATACACCTGGAAAGAGCACTTGTGATTCTTGGGTCCAGCAAGCCACGAGAAGGTGTTTACACACCACTGGGTGCTCCAGTGCAGCTCAGCAGGTGCTTCAGGATGGAAGAGTCCAAAAGACACAGAGAAGTTCAAATATTCCTGCACAGCAGAAACAGGGCCACGTTCACTTCCAGGGATGGTGTGTGGGAAGCAGAGAGCCAAAGGGTTCCCGGGCACCTTCTCCTCCTGGTGCTGCTCCTGGCAGACTCCCCACAACTGGCTGTATGAACAGGGGGGGTGCTGAGGGTCTGACCAGGGGTTATTCACAGCAGCCCCCAGGGTTTTTGCCTGCCCTCCTTCTGCCTGCTTCCCCCTGGCCCCTTTCCCAGGGAGGGAGCCTGAAAAGGGCCAGTACAGCAGGCTCTGGCCAGGGAAACAAAGAGCCCCTTGTGCCTGGGCGCCGGGGCAAAGTGCAGAGCTGGCTTCCCAGGCCTGCTCCTTTCTCCTGCTCTTTCTCCCACTCTCTTGGGTTGGGGCTTTTTAAATATAGCTTCAGGGGTTTTTACTGAGTTTTTAAAAGACTTTTATCCAAGAACAAAATCCCAACCTCAAAAAATCATGCAGATCTGCCTGGGTCTTGCTTTGCCGGAGTGGGAAGAAGGTAAGAAGGGGATATAGTTACATTATTCCTCAGGAAGGCTCACGTGGGACCATCTGAGCTCTCCCAAGGGCACCAAGAGAACCTGACTCAGTCACCCCATGGTCTCCACACAGTCACACAAGCAGAGCCATGGGACACTTGAAGGAAAGCTTTGCCCTGCACACATGAGGGGAACGGCCCCGAGACTCAAGCCAGGCTGCAATTTGGGACAGATGGGGTTTAGCCTTTGACACAGCTCCCTGGTTGGCCTCTGCCACATCTCTTCACGTCCCTCCCACTCCCCTTTCCCCTCTCTCCAAGTGAGGATAATAATTTTGACTTCCTTTAGGCAAGCCAGCGTGTGGATAATGTGAGGAGGGTGTAAAATCACCACTCAGATGTGGATGGAGAGGTATGAGCTGGGCTTTTGCCCTTGCAAAGAGCTGGTCCAACACCTGCCCTCCCCAGCCCTGCCATAAATCAGGCTGTGCACGTGTCTGTGTGTCTGTGGGCTGGGTGCCATGGGCACAAAGGAGAAGTCAGCAAGTCCAAGGTTATCTCAGGTGATACAAATCTCTCCAGATTTCACCTGCAAATGGCTTATGAAAGGGCTGGGCTTGCTCAGGAGTTGGTCTAAAGCCTGTGGAGCTGGATTTGCTGTGCATCCCCCCTCCTGCCCAAGGAGCTGGGGGTTTTCCAAGCTGTGTTCCCTGCTGGGCAGTTCTTGGATCTGGCTGTAAAGGGAGAGGATTTCTCCTTCCTCTTGTGACTGGATATCACAGCTGCTTTTAAAGTAAGAGAGGAAGATGCTGGTGGTGGTCAGAGAGGAAGGCTTGAGGAAGAATTTGGTGACTGTTGATCAGCAGTGGTGATAAGTCCTGCTGGGGCTGTCCCTTGGTAGAACAAGTGTCGTGATGCCTCAGGTGTCAGTGATGGAGCAGATGTGTCCCTGCAGGGCAGACTGGCCTGTGACTCTTCAAAGCATGGCCTGGGTTTGCTGTGATAGCCCCGAGGCTGCACACCCAGCACAGATGTCATGGCTTGGTCCTGGGGCTCGTGTTCACGTGGGAGCTGCTGTGGTGGCATCCCCGTAAGCTGGGGCTTGGCAAGTGCTCTGCCTCTGATCTGGAATCTGGTAACACTCCAGCTGCATCCCTGGTAAGAGGCTTGAATCCCTTGAGCTCCTGTGTGGTTTGTAATTAGCTCAGTCCTGGGGAGCTGTGTGTGCTGGCACAGGGCCTGGCTGATGTTTATGTACACACAGTCACAGCGTTCAGCACACGCAGGACCACGAGGAAATACCCACAGCCCACCTTGAGCCCAGGAGACCCCCAGACTTCACTGCTCATCCAGCCCAGGAGCACTTCAAAACCCTGCTTTTCCTTCCTGTGCACAGGAACGTTTGCCACACTGGGAAGCAGGAATGCCAAGGCTGCCAGTGCTGGGCAGTGCCACCTGCAGTGCCACCCACATGGGCACTGCGTGGCTGCCTGGCACCTGCTGGGAGCTGAAGCCTCCCTTCCATGCCTGTTCCTTGGTGCTCCCACACACACATACGGAGCTCCTGCTTTGCAGAGCTGAGCTCTGCCTGCTGGAAGATGGGGGGTCACCTCCTGGGGCTGGGGGAGATGGAGCAGGACTGTCCATGGGCCCCTCTTGGGACCCCATCCAGAGGGGTGGGAGGGCTGATGGAGCAGGACAACTCAGAGTTTTCTTTTGTCACGCTGCCTAGCACAAGGAGCTGGCAGCTTGGAGCAGGAAATGGAAGGGTTTTTATCTAAGCCAGCATTCCCCTACCTTTCTCATGGGTAAATTAGAGGATCACCAGATTTCTGGAGTAACCCACCCAGATTCCCCTGGTGCAAGCTTTGCTTCCACAGAACGAGTCAGAACGGGCAGCAGATGGGATCATCATCCATCACCTCAGTCTTCCCATCCCAGTTCTGCTCATTCCCAGCACTCTGACGTGTCTGAGCACCCTGGGCTGGCTGTGGACCATCCCCTGGCACTCCACAACCTGCATGCCCTGAGAAACAGTGAGCAAGTGCTGCTGCTGACTTCGAGATGCTCCCAGACCCTGTGCTCAGCCAGCTCCGTGTTGTACCTGGCTCTGAGCCACAGGCACAGATGTCCCCTGAGAAGGGACAGAGGAGGCAACCCCCTGACACATCCTGCTGCCTCAGAGGGTGCAGGAGGGAATGTGCTGCTCCTCCCCTGAACATGCCAAGGGCGTACACAATTCCTTTCTTGCTCCTCATCCTAGCAGGGACAAGCCAGGCTGGATGCAGGCACTGACCACTTCTGCATCCACAAGAGCAGAAGTGGTGGTGGTGGAAACTCAGCAGTAATTCCCAACAGGGTGCTAACTGTCCATATTCCCATCCTGTGGGCAGGAATATTTCTTTTTCTCCCCAGCTCTCTATGTAGATGGTATCTCTAACTCTTCCAAGGCAATTCATGACCCTGCAACCACAGCAGAGCTGTTTGTTTATTCACAACAGATGGGATTGGTGAGTGTTTCCCAAATTACTTTCTGAGCTGGGAGTTCTTCTTTCATTTGGTACTCATGAGACATCCAACAACAGCTGATTAGTCACAAAATGACTCTGATGGCCCAGGTGTTTTGTGAATGTTGGAAGGACTGTTTCCAGAACTGAAAATCCTCTATTATTCATTAATTTCTTGTTTGGAAAGTCCATTGGGCAGGTTCCTTGCTGCCTTGCCTTGAGGAAGGAGTTAGTGGGATAAATCCTGATCTGGCACTGCCTGTCTAACTGCAACAGCCCAAGGTGGGCAGGAGTGAGCGTGACCACTGGATCCTGTGCCTGCTGGCAGAAGATTTGCATAGTTTGAGGGCTGGAGCTTTCCCAGCCTCTAATCCTGGCCGTGACTGTGAAATACGTGAGCAGGTGACCGTGTCCCAGGTTCATAAAACCTCCCCACAGCATGGCCTGGGAGACACAGCCAGGCTCTCATTTGGGATTCCCAGATGCTGCTCAAGTACAAATCATATCTGTAAATTATTCAGCAAATGCCTCTGGACAGCGAAGGCACAGAAGGAAAATCATGTATTTCACCAGCCAAGCATGCAGATAATAAGATTTCCATTAGTATTACTTACAACAGAGAGCAGGGCTGTGTTTAATGCTGCTGTGCCAGCCAGTGCTGCTCAGCACAGAGAGGAGGCAACTCCTTATCCTGACCTGATGATCTCTTTCTACATAAAATCCTTTCCTCAGCAGCAGCAATCCTGGACTGTGAACTCAAACAGGAGCACAGAGTTGACTCCAAATTCTCCTGAAGGTCAGCACTGCTTGGCTCAGCAGTGGTATCTGACTAATCCACCAGGAATATGATACCTGTGATATCATGTTATCATGAGAGGTTGCAGTGCTATCACAGAGAGCCCATCAGGCTCTGGACTCCCACTGCATGGAAATATTGAGTTTTTCACACCTGGAGAGACCTGATCTGTGTGTTTGGCCACATCCCCTCTGCCTTTCTCAGAGCCAGCCCTGAGCATCCATCCCCTGGCAGCAGCATCTCTGGGGACTCAACAAAAGTCATGCAGCTGCAGCCAGGCACTCCTCAGGAGTGAAGGACTGGAATAAGTTGTGCTCTTTTCCCTTCCTTTCTTTGGGAGTTGTACTTGTTGGCATGGCTTTGTCTCGCTGTGGAGCTGGGGGTGTGGGAAGGGAGGAGGAGGAGGAGGGGAGCCCGGGACCAGTCCTGGCAGAGCCCCATTTCTCACAGTCACTGACCTGCCGCGCTGGGCAGTGGCTTGAATTTCCCATGGGTTGTGTTGGCTGCTACCTCGTGAAGCTGGACACAGCAAACTGTGCCAAAGAATCACATCAGGCTGATATCCAACACCAGCTGAAGGAGGGGAAAGATCATGTGTTTCCCAGGCAGCCAAGAGACCATCCTTCCCTCAAAAGCACAAGGCATGGGGCTTGGTTTGCCCACTCATGCAGGTCTTCAGTGTGGTGGTCCCCACCTGAGCCTGTCCTGAATACTTGGCTCCAATTATGCACCCTGAGCTACATCAGGTAACTCCTACTGGTGCCATGTCAAGAGGGTATCCGAGTCAACCTGGCCCCACAAAGCAACCAGCATGGAATTGGTTGGTGACATCAGCTGATCCTGGTTTTCCCAGGAGCTTTGGGGGCCTCCCCATCTCTTGGAGCAGTGCCTTTTGCATCGGGGGGGTCTGCCTGCTCATCTGGGGACAGACTGGCAGGTCTTGATGGGGCTGGTGCTTGCAAGGTGAGTAGCCCCTGCCTCTCGAGGAGCTTCAGGCTGTGGTATCAACACTGAAAGCATTTTCCCTCTCACTGCTTCATCCCACATGGGCTGTGGGGGAAGCAGAGCTCTTGGAAAGCATCTTGGAGTGTGTGGGAGCAGGCAATGGCTGCTCATGTTTTTGTGGCAAAGCAATGAGGAACAGGTCTTCCCAATGTGGTTGTTCTGTCCAGGCTGTCAGCCTGGCATTGGTTTCCTGGTGTTTGGATTCTGAGCACCCCAACATTTCCTATTCCTCCCATTCCTGCTGGTTCTCCTCTTCCTGTCTTGGCCAGAGATGCTGGAATAGCTGATGAATGTCTCCTCACTCAATAATTACAGGTGCAGGGAGAAACAAGGAAGTCCTTCCCTTCCCAGCTGCCTTTCCCAAATTCAGAGGATTTGGGTTTGAGCAAGTGTAGAGTTCAGACCTCCATCCCCTCATGCTGGTGAGGAGGTGGCAATGCCTGCATTGCAGGCACAGGGAGGTGAGGACAAACCTGGACCATGCACCTACAGAGAGGCCCCACAGAGGCCCCTGCTCCTGGGCTGAGACATTAATGTGCATTTTCCCATCTGCTCCTCTTGGTGTTACTCCATGCAGGGCAAGCCAAGCAATCACAGTAAGATTTAGAGCCTTTTACATGAACAAATCAAAGGAGCTGCTATCAGTCTGTGAGGATGATTCAGTGCCCTGCAGCTCCCAGCAAGGCCCTCTCCACTGCTGCTCCAGAGATGCTGAAGCTGGCTGGATACAGCAGCTCCCTGATTAATCATGTTTCCTTCCAATTACAGCTCTGGATGGCCAAAGTCTGGGAGACATTCAGTGTCCCCACAGGGACATACTCAGCTCCATGGCAGCTATGTGGGCAGGAAGGAGCAGACCATGTTTGAGTTAAAACTGGGCCAAAATAGGGTCAAAGCTGGTGGTGAGGTGCAGGGAGGGTTTGGTTACCAGGTCAGTGTAACCTGACCAGTGAGCCCAGTGATAAAGAGGCAGCTTGGTCTGATCTGCTGGTCTGGGAGGGACCCAGCACCGTTTTGGTGAGCCGGAGGGGGAGTGGAGGAGTAACCCTGTGGTGGTTGGATAAAGCAGGAGGAATCACATCTGCTCGCACTTTGGGCTGTGCTGGTGTCGTGGTTAAACTCGGCAGGAGATGGATATTGCTTGTCAGGGTGCAGGCTGTGAGTGACAGGGAAAGCCTTGCAGCAACTGTGCTGTGAAACCCCCTTTCCCCAGGGTGTCAGTGATGGCAGAGCCTCCTGGGCCCCACAGCAGAGCAGAAACCACCGAGTTTCTCATTTACAACCACAGCCTGCTCAGATGGCACTGCCTTGCACCCTGCTCCCACCACGGTGACAGCCCCTCCCTTTGCTTCCTTCCCCAGCTCTGCATCTCCAAAGCCCAGCCAGGAGGGATTTGGAGACAACCTAGTGCCCCTCCAGCCCTGAGTTTTCTCCTGCCACTTCACAGAACGTTCCCACATTGATCACTGCTTTTCATCTCTTTGTTCTCACACAACAGGTCTTTCATCACCACACTGTGTTTTGTTTATTCCTTTTGGTGGGTGTATCAATGGCCAAGTTCCTCCCTTCTTGGTCCTCGCCCAAAATTAGATAAAATGACATGAAAAATGAAGCCTGTTCCAGGCTTTTCCACCGCAAGGAAAACTTTGATATTTTTTGGTTTTTTTCAAGGAACACCATAAGCAAGGCCACATCCTCCGAAAAGATGTTGCAAGATGGAATCATAGAATTGGTAAGGTTGGACAAGACCTCTAAGATGGAGTCTGACCATCAGCCCAGCACTGCCATGTTCACCCCTAAATCATGTCCCCAGGTGCCACATCCACATGTGGTGTTGAAAACTTCCAGGGACGGTGATTCAGCCACTTCCCTAGGCAGCCTGCTTTACTTTTTCCTAATATCCAATCTAAACTTCCCCTGGTGCAGCCTGAGCCCATTTTGTCCCTGTCCCTTGTTCCCTGGGAGCAGAGCCTGAGCCCACGTGGCTGCACTCTCCTGTCAGGGAGTTGTGGTCAGTGATGAGAAGGTCCTCCCCAAGCCTCCTTTTCTCCAGGCTGAGCCCCCTACAGCTCCCTCAGCTGCTCCTTATCAGACTTGTGCCCCATTATCTTTCTCTGGACCTGCTCCAGCACCCCAACATCTTTCCAGTAGTGAAAAGTGAGCTCAGGATTTGAGATGCTTCTGCTGCCTTGAAGGACACGTGCCACCACGAGTCCCCTGGCTTCTGCTCGCCCCAATTCCCACCTCGGAGCTCAGCTGAAAGAGCGTCCCTGGCACAAAGGAAGAAGCAGCTTTAGAGTTTCTTTCGGGATATGCCCCAGCAGAGCATTTCCATGGAGAGCAGAGCTGGTGTGCATGGAGTGCGGGGGGGCCGGGGATTATCCCACTGTTATTTTTGAGCACTGGGCTAAGAGGATCTCTGCGATGATACAGGAAGCCCTGGGTTAGCATCACGTGCTGGTGACTTTCTTGGGGTGAAAGCCAAGGGAGCACCCGTCTCCTGCTGCTCCCCATCCAGCCCTGGCACACCGTGAGAGCTGGAGGATTCCCTGTGGATTTACCCTTCCCACAGCCCCTGCCCTGCATGGCACCATCCCTGCAAGGCTCTCCGTAATGCCTCATCCCATTTAACAAGTTGTCTCCAGAAAGGACCACAACAAGGCTGGATCATGCTGATTCGGGATAAATCAAGCAACAGGTTGGCAGATGGGTTCTGCTGGGGGAGACTGATGTCAGTGGAGCAGCCCCTGATCTGCTGCCCAGTTCCCAAAGAGCCTCTGCAGCCCTGCTGTGGGGTAAAGGAATGGTTTGCGTCCTGCTCTGGGGGGTACAGAGCTTTGCTCAGCTCCATTTCCCCCAGCTCTGGCATTTGCGTGCCAACTGAGGGGGGCAGGGAAAAAAAGCCTTGGATTCTCCATTTTCACAAGGTTTTGTACCAGGCACGTTGTGCAGATCTGCTGGGTCCTCCTGCCTCTCCCCCAGGCAAAGGTTATCAGGAGGCAGCTACAGCATCAAAACGGTCTTTGAGCAAGTGGCCACGTTTCAGGCAAGTTTTGGAGATGCAAGCATGGATTTTCCCCGTGGGACACCTGGGAGGAAAGGAGCTGATGGCTGGAGGGGGTCAGAGGATTGTCTCCTGTCCTTCCCCAGCCCATATAAACATCCCTCAGGGACCATCCTGCCTGGAGTAGGCGAGAAACGCCATCACCACTTCTTTTCACACAAGTTTTTCTCTGGTATCTGCCCCTAACAGGACCGCCGCGAGTCTGGAAGCGGCAGCACAGAGCTCAGTGCCCCCGGGAGCTGTGCCAGCCCGTGGGACCTTACGCAGGCAGAGAAAACATCCCCACCGGAGTCCCAGGGAGCTGGGAGCTAAGCCTGTCCCCGGTGCAAAGCTGAGCACCCCCAGCAGCCCCCCGGTCCCCATCTGTGCAGCACCCGGTGCCACCCGACTCATCCCGGCCACCCGGGGAGCAGAGGGCTGCGGGCAGTCGCTGTCCCCGTGTCACCTGCCACCTCCCTCCTGAAGGCCACATCTGATCCCGCAGCAGCGCGTGCGGCCAAGTGCCCTCCGACCTGTGCTCAGCAATCCTCAGGTTTCCCCCCGCACAGGTAACACCGCGACGTTTCCTGCTGCACCTGAGCTTTTGAAACCAGTCCCGGCTGCTGCTGGAAAACCTCCCTGGGGGTTTCATGGAGGGAGAGAAGGATCCAGCCCCGGTGCATCCCATGGGAACCCTGTTGAGCCTGCGGGTCCAGGCTGGGAGAGGCACCCCGAGGGGGTTTCACCTGGGTGCGGCGGGACCCTGGACCACACTGGTGCCTCCAAGGGGGGTTCGGAGCCAGCGCTAGGGTCTGCTCCCTCGGGAAGGCAGGATCCTGCCCCCCCGGCAGCGGGAGAACCGCGGTGAAGTTAGACCCAGCGAAAGGCAGCGAAGGCTCCCAAGGATGCTGAGAATCCTTTAGGGATGAAGAAAAGCAGGTAGCCGAACGCCCAGCCCGCACTTGCCCTGTGCTTTGGGGCACTCAGCAGCTTTCCAAGATCCTTTCGGGCTCCATCCCAGCGGAGCCGAGCCCGAGGAAGGGTTGGGGCTGTCCGGGGGCTCCGCGAGCACCGGGGGTCGGGGACCGCCGCACCGACGGATTTACCTG
>VYXD01002177.1:62477-98621 GCA_013397195.1 Hylia prasina | reverse complement strand
GTGGGGTCTCCCCGGTGCCGCCCCTTCGCATGGCGGGGAGCGCCGCCGGAGCCGCCCCTTCCCGGGGCCGCGGGGCCCGAGCGGGGCCGGGGTCCCCCGCAGGGAGGAGGGCTGGGAACGGCCCCCCTGTGCCCTCCGGCTTCTCTGTGCAGCCGCGGAGACAGGCCGCTCCTCCCGCGGGGCACGCAGCTGTGGGGCTGTGGCAGCGCGGTGCCCTCTCCTTCCCCCGGCTCGCTGCCCTGGGGAAATTCTGCTCCTGCTTGGGAGGCGTCGCTCGCTGTTCCGTGGGGAAGGGGATGGAAGGAGGGCTCCTGCTGCTCCTTGCTGATGTTCAGCCCTAGGAGGGCCTGACATGAAGCCCCAAGGCTTGCAGGATGATCAAATACTTCATCCAAAAGTTCCTCGCAGCTGTCTTTTCATACAGCTGTTTTATTGTCACCTGCTATGTTGAAGCACTGAGACTGGCTTGGAGGTATTTTATGAGCCCATGCTACTTTCGGTTTTGATTTTGAATAGAGGCCTTTCTCTGATCCTTGAAACTGCACTTCCTTGAGCTTCAGATGGTTCAAGCTGCACGTCTCACAAATTACTTAATCATTGCAGCACATTTAGATCAATTAGTGCATATTAGTTTTTACATGGGGTATTATAAAGCAGTATTTTTAATTTAAGAACCCCCTATTAGTTGGGATTGGAGCACTGAAGATCATTTAAAAAATGATTTGACTGACTTAAATACCTGAGAGATGAAACTGGGGACTAAGAACCAAAAGAACTTGTACTCAAGAAAGGAGTTTTGTTTTAGGAAGTGAGTAAGAGGAAATGATCTCAGGTTGGCATCACAAGGTGAAGCCCACGTGTGTGGTGGAGGGCTTGTTTTTTTAACAGCTTGTTTTTTTTGCAAGCAACAATATCTTGCCCTCACGAGGGAGATGTGTGCCTGTCCTCAGCACGTCCTGTAGCATATGGGAGTTGTGAAGGTGAGAAGGTTATTTCTGGTGCCTGCCAAGCAGAGTTACATCACAGGAGAGACTCTTTGCTCTTGCAGGTTTTGTTGGGGGTGAAGAGATGAGCAATTGGAGCTGGATAGGTTTGAGACAAGAGACTCTGGCAGTAAATAAGTCGTGGTAAATGATGAGGGGGCGCAGCAGTGCTCTGTGTATTTGTAAGTAAATCATTATCTATATATTGATTCTAGCCAGAGACTTTTGCAACTGCTTTTCACATTTTTTCAGTGGGTGCCATATAGAGCTCACTGTCTCTGTCCATATAAAACATGCCCAAGTTTTGCTCAGCTACCATTCTTTTTTTTTTTTTTTTAACCTATTATTGGGAAAAAAACAAGTCACAATAACTAGGGGATTTGTCACCTCTTTCTTCTGCTGTTCATAAAGGTCATTATATAAGTTTTTGAAGTTCAACTCTGTTCTCCAGTGTGGTACCTCTGCATTTTCAGTTGCACCGTAGCTCTGTGGAGACCTTTATGTACCTAAAGGTCACTGAGTTGAGACAAAAAAACTCCACTTAATTTGAACAAGAGTTGCAGGTTGACTTGAGAACAAAACCAAGACAGAAATAAAAAGAAAGCAAATACAACATAAACTTACCTAGGTGGGTTTTGGGCTTGCACACCTTGAAATCTTTCTTCAGTGAGCACAAAGGTGTTTCCTTTATAACTCTTGAGTTTATAGGGAGAAAAAATGATTTCATTCCTCAGTTGGGTGTGCTACTGCACTACTTTTGCCATTTCATTTTTCTCAATAACCAAAAGATGTTCTTTGATAGCTGGCTTCAGGGTTCTTTTTGTATTTGGTACTCTAATATCCATTGTGTCAATAAATGATTTTTTAAAATACAATTAATACATAAATCACCTTGAGATTAGCTGGTGAGAATTTTGCCTCTTTTATGTGAGGCAGACCTGGCCCATAGATCTTTGCAATTCCAAGTTTTGGGTTTCTAGGTATTTTTGTGCCATTTTTGAGTATTTCTGAATTCAGGTATCTGATGTAGAAATGGCACAAATATCAAAAGGCTCCTGTTCATACTTTTGTTTCAAAATTCTGAGATTAATTTAAAAGCCCGCTTAATTTGAGATAAAAGAGGTGGTTGATGATGTGGAAAAATCTCTTCTTACTGTCAGTGTCTTAAATAAAACTCCCCAAGACATGTAGTAAGTATAAAACCAGTCTTGCAGATGCCTTTGTGAGCAGCTTCTCAGTGAACCACTTGTCTGATGTGGTGACCCAAACAACCAAGTTGCATTCAAGTTCCTAACCTGAGTAGAATACAGTGGTTGTACATGTTCTTTAAACAGAAGCTGATTTAATTTTTTCTGTTTCCCACCCGTGATCTCTCCTAGTTTATTGTTTGAGTAGAGAAACAAGAAAGCAGCTCTCTGGGTTTTTTGTATGCTATTCTGTATATGTAGAAGATCACAGTTCACCAGGTGAGAAGAGCTGAAAAGAACTTCTTAGGAATGACTTAACACTTTCCCATGCTGAGCCTCAGAAAGCTCACCTGTTTTCAACTTTTACAGGTGACTGGAGCCCTTCTCCAGACAGGCAAGGTAAACAAATGTATATTCTTTCAGGCAGTATATGACAGACAAGCTTTGTTTATGTCTGCCCAGTCAGTAGAGCTCACATCACGCTTTAAGGTGCTTCAGTAATTAGAAAAATTGCTGACAGACAAAAGTGGAAAATGAATGACATTGGCTCATTGTTGTTACTACATTTAAAGCTTTTACCTTCACCCTAACAAGGTGCCAGTTCCACTCAGGCTTAACTGTGTTTTGCTTGCCTGCACAGCAGAGCCAGTTCCTTGTGTTAGGAAAAGATGGGGCTTGTTACTGCTGAAAATCAGCATCAAGATAAATTTTCTTTGGTTTTGTGAAGATTTGGTGATTAGTTACTCTCTCCTGTAGGAGGATGAGCTCCATGGTGGCTCTCAGTCTTGGGAAATTGGATTGCTGGTAGTTAGAAGAATGTTGTCATCACAAAAGTTGCTGTTGCTTTTTCCAGTTGTTGCAATCCCTGGCGACTGAAGCAGGTACCCTCTATCCTGCTGTTAGTCGCTTGGTTTTCCCAGACTTGGCTAATATTCATTCATGGATGCTGTGTGTAGTGACACTGTCTCTTGGAATAGTATCTGCATTATTGCAAGTGCTGTCTTGCCTGTTTATCCCACGTTGCCCTCAGCTTTATATACATGAGAGTTTTGAATTACTGGCTGGGGCTGGAACTCTGCCTGAAAACACTTCACCTATAACGCAGCAGAAGCGGTTGGTTTGTGGCTTCTCTTTGATATAATGTTTTCATTAAGTAAAAACACAGAGAAGGGTATTTTCAGGAGACGTTAGTGTGCTTGTTTTGGACCTAGCCCTTTTCCCCAGTGAATCAATCATTGCACAACTTGGCATGACTGGCATTCCCTGATTGGGAGGCAGAAGCTCCAGCTTGCAGATCAAAGTGGAGCAGCCCATCGGAATTCGGGTGTCCCAGCAAAACCAGGCACTGGAAGCTTGTGGGTGGCCTCGGTGCTAGGTAGGTTTTACAGCTGTAAATCTTTAACAGTGGATGCTTGGGAAGAAAAAGCTGAGTGCAGTTTGTATTCTCTTCTTCTGGGAGAACTGCTAAAACTGGGCACAGATACATTTATGAAAAATTAAACACCTCGCAAACTCGTAGAAGCTTTAAATCTCATAAGGGAAATGCTAATGGCTTAGAAGTTTGTGACTTTTTAAACAAAACTTCAAGATCCCAAAGGTTGTATGTATCTGTATAACAGGTAAAACTTTCAGTATTTAAACTGTTGCACAGTTATTCTTTGGAAGTACTTACTAATGGTGTTCACATTCAATTTACAAATAAGCACCCACTTCCTCCCACCCACAAAAAATAACCCCACCAAAGGGCCTGCTTGTGAAATAATGGCAGTGGGCAGTAGAGAGAAGTTTTAGTCATTTTTTTTTTTAAACAAGTAATTGTGTGACAGCATTTTGGAAACAAAGTAGTCAGTTTTGAAAACAGATTCCTGATGAAAGGGGAAGAGGAAACCTTGTGTTTGGACTTCTAAGGAAAACATTGGTCTGCCTTTTTGGCAAAGGATTTCTTCAGGCTCTGCTTTCATTTATGTGTGGAGTTACACGTGACATGTATCAGCACATATATTTCTTCTTTCCAATTAAATTCTGCTCTTTATTTCCCAAATAAATCAATTTCATTCTACATTGTGAACAAATGCTGCTGTCTCTATCTGCATCTGGCATGCCTTGTGTCCCAGAAGCTGGATTCTCATGCTCTTACTCCGTGATGTTTGGATCTCTGTAGTAAACTGCTTGTGGTGGGAGGAACAAGGGTTGGGTGCTGAGCATTCACTCCTCTGCCTTTGTTTCTCCTAGGTTCAGGTGTCCTTCACCCGAGATCCTTGAGGACAGGAGAGCTCTCTATTCCAAGGAGACTTTAAAGCTAAACACAGACCAAAAAAAGGAAGGACAGAGCGGTCCCGTAGCTCCTACACTCAGGGAGGATAGCTGAGAGAGACAAGCGTATGTTGTGTTTCTTGCTGTTGTTGCACAGGGCACAGCAGCTGAGGGGGGCTGCTCAGAGGAACTGTTCCTCAGTGTGTGACCATTTGGATGGGGATTTGGCCCAAGAATAGTGATATTTACTTGGATTGTGGATTTCTGTTGTCCCAGCCTGCGTGTTAAGTGATGAGCAGGCGTGGTCTCCTTTTGCTGTGGCAGATTTAAGTTTGTGGGTTTTATTTTAATACAAGAACAATGGGAGAATCTCCTGTGGGTTGTCAGAATGTTGCTGACAAAAACATTGAATGTATGAAGTTCTGTATCTCTTTCCCAAAATAATGACCTTTGATATTAAGACATGCCCATGAGATGTTACAGCAGATACTTTGGAGGGGGAAATAAAGCAAGGTACATTTCCTTAGTAATTCCTTAGCAATTCTTATGTCTTCATTGATTTTTCTTTTATTATTATTATTTTCCCTCTCTTCATCATAAGCCAAAATGTTTTGTCTGTGGAAATTTACATTGGTTTTGAAATGAGATGGAACATTAGTATAATGAGACTGTATCATAATGAAAGTAGGCTTAATTAACCAGTTATTTAAAGTAGTAATGTCTTTCAGAGTCATGTTTATGCTGCAGCTGCAATTGATTTAATCTTTGAGAGAGCTGCCCTTGTTAGGAACTTTCTGATTATTGTAGAATATTTCTGATTAATAGTTAAGGTCCTCTGTGATATGGAAAAGGAAAAACTGGTTTTCTTCCTTCTGTATGTATATTAAAGAAACAAAAGAAAACCTTAGGATTCTAACCCAGCTGAAAAAACTTGTTCCTAAAGAGCCAGAGAGATTGAAGCAGCTGATTTCCCACTTTAGGTGAGTGCACTTAGAGCGAGTGTCAGATCTTCCAATGAGTGTGTGAAATCTCCTAGCACTGTTTGCTTGATGAGGGCAGTTTTAATTATTTATGGTGGTCACTCTTGAAAATTCTACCAAGATTTATGTAGTTTTGGATCGGTCTGCAGCATTATCTCTGCAAAAAGTGGATAAACACAGTTCCATAAATCGTGGCTATATTGATAATTTTCTACTGAGGAGACAGCCTTCATGATGAAATAGCTCAGAGTCTACAGTCTAAAGTGTGTAATAGAGGCTACACATAATACAGCTTAAAAACCCACATGTGTATAGCATAAGGTTAGATGAAAAAAAAGCCATTTTAGAGAATATTTATTTTATTTTCAATTTCAATCTCATCAGCTTCTGAAAATCAGTGATTATAAAGCATAACACCTACGCTGTAAAAGGAGCTTCTGATAAAGCACAGCAGCTTCTTGTTGGCCACTGTCTATCTGAGCAAGAGCTGAATGGCTTATTGATCATATTTCTTCCCCATATGCTTGCACATTTTTTCAGAGGTGAGGTAATTTTGGCTAGGTCCTTGTTTTGTGGATTTGGCCATTTAGATGACTGTGGGGTGTCTTAAAGGCTTAAGTGTAATATCAGTGCAGGGAAAGATGGGAGATTTAAATCACTGTGATTATGCTGGTATAATTCACCCTAGTGGGTTCTTATTACATATAAAGAGCCTTTTTCCAGTAGTTTCATAAGAAGTAATTTAAGAGTATGTTACCAAACCAACGAAGCAAACCCTCCAAAAGCAAGACTGCTGTTACAGAATAAAAGAGAGTTATTTTCCAGTTACACTTGTACACTGAAATGGGTTTTAAAAGTTGAACTGCTCTGTGTATATAAGTAAATTGTGACTTCATCACCTCGATCCTGAAATAAATAACAAAAAGCAGTTGTCATGGGTGGAAGGGTCCATTCTGTGCTTCTGCATTTTGGGTTCTGCTCAGTCTAATGATTTTGATCTTGTACACAATTCTTGTTTGCCATTGTCTACAGCTCATTTGAATGAGGTCTAGTCGTAGGACAAGAAAAATGGGCTTCCTTCCTGCTTTCAGTGATCCTGTCAGTAAAACAGTGATTCAGCAGTATTCTGTATTTAAAGCTGTAAGTACAGTTCAGGAATCAGCTCTGCTTAGTAATACAGATAGCTGTGTGGGGTTCTCCATGAGGAAATCATCCTGTGTCTTTTGTGGATCACTTATATTGCAAGGACTCTTGTGACTCCGTTTATTTTTAACTCTGTGGAGTGTTTGTTTACCTTTGCAAAGTGACAGTTTTAATGTAATTCTTCATTAAACTTTCTTTTGAGGAAAGCAGTAGATGATACAAGAAAAGCTGACTCATTGCTTTGTTTTACCAAATTACAGTTTTGGGGGGTTTTTTTCACATAATATGAGTTTTTGTTGAGTTGTACAAAAGTAGTTGAGCAAAAGCACTGAAGTATCTTTGGTGATTAATCAGATGGAGACTGCTGAACATACTGATTTTGTCTGAAGGAAAATTAAATTCAGTGCTTCTAGGGTGACTTAGAGGAGCAGCAACAAAATTTTGTTTTATGATTGCTTCTCTATCTTTAAGTCTAATATGCTTTTTTAATATCTTGGTTATTGAATCTGTGGAATTGAATCTCTTGCTTGCATGGTTCATATTTTAATTTGAAGGTTTAAACCTTCTCAAATATAATTTCTTAACCAGATTGTGCCAGTTGTATTTTCTTCTAGAAGAGAAGGTCATACCATCCTACAGAAGTTGATTTTGTAGCTTAATTTCAGCGAGTGAACTATATGAGGAGCAATTTTTAATCTTCTGGGCATGCTGAAATTTTAAAAAGACTCACTTTGGAGCCACGAGTGAAAAATACAGAAAGAACATGAAATCTAGGAATCTTCATTGTATTCCAAAAGCAGCATTAATTGTTAGTGTATCTGAACTGTAGAGAATAGCCTGGCTGAGTTCAGAGAGACATTTTTGGCAGGCTGGCTGGCAGGGTTGGATTGGAGCCCTGTGTTGAATGAGTTTTCACAATTTAGGGTATCAAAATGTATTTTATTGGAATTTTCCTCCATGTCTCTTGGCAGTAAGAAATACATGAAGTACAAGCATGCTAATGCACTTCTGTAAAACTGTATTGACTGTTAATTTTCTTTATCTGTGGCATAAAATCGTCCTCCAAATGGGGAGGGGAAACAAGAATGAGCCATTGTCCGCTGCCTTGATGTGTAAAGACCTGCAAGACAGGTTAAAGGGTTTTTTAGCTTAAAATTTAAGACCTGCCTTTGACTCTGGCTGGAAAAGCAATTAAATGGTCTGTGAGCTAAGTGTGAAAATTGAGTAATGGAGGAAAGAAGGGGTTTTAGTCAGTTTTTTAATGTTCTGCTATTGTTCAGTCTGTTTAACATCAGTGACTGGCACTTTTTAGAGGGTGCCTCTGATCAAAGATTCAGTGTGAGTATTTGTAAGGCTGAGAGCTAACAATGGAGGTGCTAGAACATCATCACATAAAGCCAGAGAAAATGAGAGCTGGCAGGCTTTAATTACTTTTCTTTTAATATGAAAACTCTTTTGGGATGCTCGGGGACAGTTACACTGTAAAGAACAAAAATCCCCAGATGTCCCAGTTTCAGAGGTCTTGGAGGTCACCTCTAATGATGAGGCAATGATGTAATTGGTTTGCATTACATTATTCAAGTCATCATCTTCCCTCCACACCAAAGCTTTTAGCCTGTGTGAAGAAATCACCGGTGAGAACTGGGCAGTAGGTTTACTTTAGACTCTGAACTCTCATTGCATAAATGTGAAGCAGAATTCCACACCTGAATTCTGTAATTCTGAAGCTGTTTGGTCTAATCAGAATTGAGGAGGCTGTCTGTGTCTGTTATGGTTTTTTTGGACAAACTTTTTATCACTTTCCTGACTGAGCTAACCCAGCTGGAGGTTTAAAACTGGGTAAGGATCTGTCCAAGGGTAGTCACAGCTCTTGAAGTTCATGTTCCTGACTGGCTTGTTTCTTTTGCAGATCCCTTGCAGTTGGCAGTAAATCAGGCTACAAATTCTTCTCTCTTTCTTCTGTGGACAAATTAGAGCAGATCTATGAATGCAGTGAGTATTTTTTTTATTTTCTTTTTTTTTTAAATCCCCTCAGTTGGCTTAATGTGGGAAGAATAAGAAACGTTTTACTTTTTCACAGGTTGTTTAAATTGACATGAAAGGAACCTCACATGTAAATATCACACAAATACAAAACAGTAATTGCAGGCAGGGTAAAACTGTGAGTCAAAGTTCTGTATTTAAATTTAGGTGGTATGGTATGAAATTCGGTAGTAGCTCTGAGAACTCAGCATTTCTAATTTTATGTCCAACCAGGTTACATAGCAGCTGGGCATATAAATAATAATTTACTCATGTGAGAGAACATCTTTTGGGTCTTTGTACTGGCCATTGGGGCTTGGAAGCACTAATATACCTTTATCAAATAAGAAAACAAAGCCTTAATTATATTTTTTATCCTAATATTTTCTGTTAGAAAATTATTCTTTAACATGAAGCTGCAGGCTTGTTCATCCAAAAGGGCAAATAACTCAGATTCCCATAACTTCTCAATAGTGATTGCAGTTGAGTAGGATCTGAGGTGAAATGGAGGGAGGCCTGGGGGAGAAGTGGTATTCCCTGTTGTCCCAGTAGTTCACAGACTTCCCTTTTTTGAGGTGCTAATAAGTCAACTATGAATGCTATGTATGAATATCCTTGCTTTCTTGTAAACTCCATGTGAACAGGTGATCCCAGTTGCTGTGATGTCAGCATTTATAGTGGGATCCCATGACAGAGTTGTCCTCAGACTCCATTCCCAAAGTGACCTGACCTTGTGGCATGTTAAGTTTGGACATGAGGTGTGATTCAGATCACCCATTACCTGGGATGACAGCCTCCTTCTGTACACACTCAATGGGGAGAAGTAATTGTGAGGTTCAAATTAGGCACCCGTGGTCGGATTAAATTGTGTTGTAGCTGCATCTTCCTATTTGAGTCATGGTCTGGTTGTACTGGTTAATAAGTGGCTTGGATTCCATTTTCTGCCGTGGAGTTTACGTACCTGACCTCTGCAGCATGTCAGGCACTTCCAGTATCTGGCCTGGTATCACCCCAGGAGACTCAGAGAAGATGATTCCCTGTTACACAAGACACTGGAAAATACCCTGCGAGGTCGGCTGCTCTGGGCAGGGCTGCATCTTCTGGGTAGTCCTTGAGAGAAAAAGTACAGGTTGGATAAAGTGCCTCGTTCAACATCTTGCAATAATCTGATCACAGCAGCTGGAATTGGAATTTTGACCTGCTGATTCCAGTCTTGTCTTCAGACTGTTCTGGGATGCTTGTAGTGACTTAAACTCTTTGGTATTTTAAGTTTTCTGAGTGTTAAGCCTGTGAAAGTTGAGCACAGAGGTAACATTAGTAGAATGTTTTGGGTTGGAAAGGACCTTAAAAAATCAGCCAGTCCCTTATCCTAGGTTGCTCCAAGTCCCATCCATCCTGGCCTTGGACACTTCCAGGGATGGGAAGCATCCACAGCTTCTCTGGGCAACCTGTGCCAGGGCCTGAGCACCCTCACAGGGAAGAATTTCTAACATATACCAAACCTGAATTTCCCCTCTGTGAGTTTGAACCCTCTTTGTTCTCTCACTACAAAAAATCCAATGGTTTGGCCTGTGGAAGTCAGACAGTCTTGGCTCAAAGCAGATCAAAATATTGAGATGCCTTCATTTTCTTTGTATGAGTCAAATAATGTTCAGTCTTGGACTTGCAAACCATGCCTGTTAAAAGTTGATACGAGGGTGGAGGGCTTCCTGTGCACTGGGTACCTCCTTTCCTCAAGGAAAGGTATCTTGAGGCCTCCCACTTCCCAATTTAATTTAAGAGGTAGACATCTAAAGACTTCTTGTGTTGAGTGAGCCCTGTTAAGGACCCCTCCTTCTCTTCTGGAAGATTGATCTGCCAACTCTTGTGTAGGAGTTGAAACCAAACTGCAGAATATGCCTCAGCTGCCTTGTGTTTGAGAGAAATACAAAAAAGGTGGGAGATTTGGCTGCTCCCATCACTGACTTCTCCTGTGACTGCAAATCTCCTGACTCCCTGTGCAGTTGATCCCACTGTAAAAACAAGCATTAGACTGGAGGGTGCTTTAAGGCTTAATGAATGCTTCTACCATGCTTCATGTTCTTGGATTAAAAATGGAATAAAGGCACAGCTGATCATAATCTAGCTGGCTCTAACCAGCTCTTGTCTGTGATGCTACACGCTTGTGTTTATGAAACTAATCTTGTTATGTGTTTGCTTGTTCTCCCCTCGCTGCTGGTGCTTAATTTGTTTTGCAGTTCTTTTTGTTCTTACTCTGTTTTGAATCTGAGTTTCTGGCAATGCTCTGTTGTGTAGTGTAAAGGAGATAATGCGAATAGAAAAAAAACCAAAACCAGAGTAACAGCATTGCTATAGGGCTTTAGTGCTGCTAAACATATGATTAATTCAGGTCAGCTGAACACAGGATGGGCAGTATAGCCTGGTACCCTCTTGAAGAGTTGCTGTTGGGAAGCATAAATTACTTGGCAGCTGTGAAGAGATTTTATCTCTTCTTCCTGTTAAAGGAAGACAAAGGAGCAGAGGTGCATCCTGTATTTTTAAAGGGAATTTAATTAAATGCCCATCACAAAGCCTTTCTCTGAAGGTAACTGTCTGTATTATAGTCTTTTTATGGTGAGACTGAAGGATTATCAATACCTTTGAGGCATTTTGCTTATTGAAAACTTTTTCTTCTGTCTCGTGGCTTAGTTGTTGATAATGCTCTTCCCTGTGTGCCTTCCCTGCTGCCCACCCTTCCCATCAGTGCAGCATGGGGCAGCATTTTTCCACATGAAGCTCTGCTGCTGTTCCTCTTCTGAAACACCAGTTGTCCTGCCTGCCTGGGAGGGTGACAGATCCCAGAATCTGTGTCTGAGCACTTGTCCCTGGATGGGGACAGAAGCTGTGCTCGCCCTGGAGCTGGGAGCAGCCAGAATTTGGGGTTTGGGTCTCTGTGTGCTGGTCTTCTGACTTTTGTAAAAGGATGTCATCACTTCGAAGGACTCCAGGCTTAGATGGAAAGCTGATAACCCATCCTGTAAAATATTTGAGAGTCTTTTATGTGACTACTCTGATTCAGGGAACACTGACCTCTGCATGTCAAAGTCTCTGCGTACATTTATTGAAGCAGATTTTTTGTATTTCTTTTTCATGTGTTTTGTGTAGTATTGGAAAAATGGAGAACAATTCCTTGAAAACAAAGTTGTTACTAAAAGGCATTATCCCTGTCGTATGAGAAAATTGAATTTTCAAAGCCTCTGTGAGCTGTTATGTCTTCTCTGAAAAGTACCATATTAAATACAAGATGTAGATAAAAGTCAATTATGTAGCATGGAGTACTGAAAATGCAGAGTGTAAACCTGCTCCTTTTTCATAAGTAGCCTGTTTCTCTCAAAAAAATGAAGTACATTGAATATGTTGTGTTCATTTTCTTGAAATAACTGCCCAGAAAAAGCACTTTGGAAGCAGACATGTGCACACTGATGGCAGTGTCATATACTGAGAATGTTGAACAGAACTTTTTTCATGGAATTTCTGTCACTGCTGATGGGAACAGTGCAAATTAATTACTTAATGTTTCTCTTGGCCAAAACAGAAGCCTTCAGAAAAAAGCTCTCTTGGGTTGCTTTTTTTTTTTTAAACTGGCAGTTTTATGGTTTGGAATGTGCTAAGCGTTGAGCTAATCCAGAAGCTGACTCCTGAAAAATTTGTTTTGATGGCTCAAGGCCAAAGGCTCGAGTCACTTGTCTTGATTGTGTTCTGTAATGAAAGGGCAGGTGTAGCCAGTGGCTGTGAAAAAGCTGCAGAGCATGGTCAAACTCTCTCCAGCTTCTCACTGCCCTGAAAACTCTGTCCACTGTGTTCCTGGGGTTTTGGAGAGGAGCTTTATGGCATGGAGAGGGAGGCACAGATGCCAGGATAACTGGTGGTGGTGGGACTTGGTCTCCTGCCAGCATGGTCCAATGCTGAGCTATGATCAAATGCTCTGAAAGTGCCTCTTTGCCAGAGATCCTGGACTTCCCTCCCTCTGCTGTCTCTTCATGTGGGGATTTGTGTTTCTCCTTTGCTTTCAGTGCTCCCAAAGTAGAAACAGTTGGCAAATCTGATGTTTTTATGGCTCTGCATGAGTGCTGGGCATCAGTGATTGCTGCACAAGTTGCTCTCAGGGCCTGTCAGGTAAAAGATGGTATGTGTGGAAATGCTTTTATTGGTGGCTGCAGCAGTCTTGTGGCAGATGAGTTTTCACCAGTTTCTCTGAGTACTGTAACCTTTCTTTCTGCATGGAGAGGTAAATGGAAATGCCAGGGGTTTGGGTCATCAGAAACCATTTCAAGCTTAATACAGCTTTAAAAACAAAATCCAAACACACACACGCAAAAAAAGCCCCAAAAACATTTGCTTTCCTAGATTTCTGCAGAGATAAAAGAAGATTGTAAAATTCTGGAGTTTGACAATTTTCTGGGTTTTGTAGCTTTGGGATTTTTTTTCTGTTGGATTCTGGGCATGGGGAGTAAACACTGTTCCGAAACACAAACTTGTGTGACACCTTGGGGAGTGGGGAGGAAATCTTTGGAAATCAGCACTCACTGTGTAGATTTTCTGCTTAAAAGCCCACCTTGACTCTGAGCTGTCATGGCAGAATGTTTGTGGTGTTAAACTGTATTTTTAAATAGACTGAATCCATGATTCTGCGATTTTCTTAGACAGTGTTTCCTGTTGATGTGCATCATTCTTCTTCCCTGAAATCTCCCTCTGTGTTTTTCCCTCGTTCCTGTGATTCCTCAGCTGACACAGAAGATGTGTGCATTGTGGAGAGGCTCTTCTCCAGCAGTCTGGTGGCCATAGTTAGCCTTAAAGCTCCACGCAAGCTGAAAGTTTGTCACTTTAAGAAGGGGACAGAGATTTGCAACTACAGTTACTCCAACACCATCTTGGCTGTCAAACTCAACAGACAGGTGAGTAGTGGATTTACCTGGGTGGAAACATGGGAAAAGGGTTGTGGATCTTCTTCTGGCACTTCCTCTGCTGATTGATGCCTCTTCCTTTAGTGACAGAATTGCTGTGTGAAATTTAGTAGTACTTTTCCAAGTGTGGCTTCTGTGTGGCAAATCAGTGCTTGTAATTGGTTAAGTATTTCTGGTTCTGTGTTTATGTATTTACTTGGGGAAATACCCTGAGTAAACAGGGCGTGCTTTGAGTAGGAGGTTGGACCAGAGACCTCCTGATGTCCCTTCCAGTGTGAATCATCCTTTCATCCTAAATGTGAAAGTATGTAAGACTGACATTTTCTGTTCAGGCCAAAATTTAAAGTTATCCATTAAATTGTTATGGTTCTAAGTGCTGTTTGCTGAATTCTTCTCAAAAATAAAATCTGAAATATGTCACATGGCTGGTGAATTTTTTAAGTACCTGGAAGCATAGTTTGCTGGATGACTAAATCATTAGTAGGTTCTTCAGCAAATACAGTCTTCTCTGTCTTTAGCCAGTTCATTCAAACTAGAGAGAATGGCATCTAAAGGAGAAAAATCTTAATATCTGTCTTTGCCCCCAAAAAATGAGTGTGGGATGAGGGGTTTCCTGTTTAAAGTCATGAGAGAAAGAGTGGGTAATTTGATTTATGGCACAGGGAGTTAGTGTAAAATGAGTAATGTCTAGTTAGTCATCCACATGTAGTCAAAAAGTAAATGAGATTATGAACTTAGAGTTTAAAAAAATGAGGCCATTCACCAATGATTGTGGATAAGTTATAGGCTTTATGAATGGTTAAAAAGTCTTGTTGGTTTCCTCTGTTTAGCAAAAGCAGAAAGTAATTTCCATTATTTCCATGTGCAGATTGGTACAGAATCAGAATTAAGTGAAGGTTTCTGGCTTGCTGACTGAAACTAGTAATGGGAATGTGTTCAGTTTGCACTGGTGAGGTTGAGGGAAGTGGGGTGCAGTGGTCAGTTCAAGTGACCACGTGCAGTGTTTGTGTCAAGAGCTGGATCTCGTTTATCAAGGTGGGTACAACCCCATCAGGTTGGGTACAACTTCTGCTCTATTGGAAGGCACCTGCTGCATTTTGGGATAGAATTTTTTTTAGGATTGATAAATCCATGTGAACTCCATTTCCACGTCACCATTTTGTCCTCTTTCCCTTTTTCTAGAGGCTGATAGTATGCCTGGAAGAGTCTCTTTATATACACAACATACGTGACATGAAGGTATTACATACAATCAGGGAGACACCTCCCAATCCTGCAGGTAAATGTGGTGGTAGAATCAGCAGAACTCTGAAAAGTACTGTCTGTGTCAGTGTATGAGGTTCCCTACAGGGAACTGTGGTGTTGTTAATTCTACTTTCAAATTCAGTAACAAATATGAGTGTTCTCTGAAAGCCTACACATTTGATCCAGCTGAGAACAAGTAGCTGATTGTGCCCTAAACTGCATCTTCCCGTATTTTGGTTTCCTGGAGTGGATGTGTTGAAACGTTAGAAAAAACAGGAGAGATAAAAAGTGGATTTTGACAGCACTTGGTACAGTTAAAGACTTTGTCAGGTTAATGCTTTAGGAATAGTGGCAGACATGGGAAGTTCTACTATTTAATCAGTTACTGTAACTCTATTCTTCCTTTTCTATTTTATATTAAACAAACTTAGGCTAAATAGTTGAATATATTGCTGGCTGACTCTGAGATTACTCATCTTTGTTTCTATTTCTGTTGACAATTTGAGTTATTTTTGTGACACTCAAGCACAAAATCAAAAAGTTTTACTTCCTAAGTCTTGGAATTTGCCTGTTTCTAATCCTGTTTCTGCATCCCTTGTAGGGTTGTGTGCTTTATCAATAAACAATGATAATTGCTACCTGGCCTATCCAGGAAGTGCAACTATAGGAGAAGTCCAAGTCTTTGACACCATCAATCTGGTAAGAATTTTTGAATTCCACCTCTAAAGGTGCAGGTTTTGCAAATTACTGAACTTGCTCAGAGAGGAATTACTGGGCACTTAGGTTTCTGTGCAACAGTTTGCAGCATCTCTTGCTTCACAGGATGTCAGCCAAGAAAATACAAGTGCTAATACTAGATTTTATTGAGTAGGACTGTGCAAATGGGTGGAACCAAATAATTTCTATTTGAATTGCCTTCCTGCTGCTTGTACTCTCTATGTATATGCTTCAGTGGTAATTTTATATACTTAGTTACTGAAAAAAATATTGAAGCTCTTGTCCAGAAAAGTAAGACCCATATTTGCCTTGAATGTGCTTAAATGTGCAGTCACATGTAGCTTTTAACTTATACTGTTCTAAGGTTCTGTTTTATTGATTCACTGCAGAGAGCTGCCAATATGATCCCAGCTCATGATAGTCCCTTGGCTGCTTTGGCATTTGATGCAAGTGGTACTAAACTTGCCACAGCCTCAGAAAAGGTAAGGGACCTTTTGATTGCCTTGCCAACAGTGATAAAAATCAAATTTGTCATTAAGTGTTTTGAGTGTGCACAGTTCCATGTGCAAGTGCCAGAAAAGAAGCCTTACAGTTAAAATGGGAAATCTAAGTTAAGATCTGTTAATGATATTTGACACAATTTCCATGCTGTGAAATGTTGGATAATAAGGTTATTTAAATAAAACATTTTAATCTGGCTGCAATTAGGGCAGTCCTCTGAGTGTTTCTCCCTTTAGTGCAGGATACTTATTAGAAATTAGTTGTCTTGTTTTGATGCTGTCTTCCTAATGAAAACAAGACAGTTAAAACCCAAGTAGAGAGAAGTGCCTTGCTACTCTTTGGCATGTGATGACAAATTGTTCATGTAGTGTGTGTAAATTAGAGAGTCTGAAGCCTCTGCTCTTTGAGTAATAAGCTTAGACTATAAAGGTATAACTGATTGCATCTGATAAAGGCACAAAGACATCCAAGTGGCTGCACTCGTGGTACTTGTCTGGTGTGCTCGTTTTCATGATCAAATGTGATAAGAAGGGCTGGTTTTGATGCACAGCTTGTTCTCTGCATTAGTAGCTCCCACCTCTTGTTTCTGTACTCTTCAAACACATCCTACAAACAAGCTCCATAAATACTTCATGTAGTATCTGGGCTGCCTCACAGCAGTGAGTTAACAGCAAAGTGGTTTGCTCCTTCTAGTTGTACTCTGCTCACTAGAGCTAGTACACAGTGAATGAACTTGAAATGAAAAATGATCTGTTTGTATTTTTCTTTGCAGGGGACAGTAATAAGAGTGTTTTCCATTCCAGAGGGACAGAAACTCTTTGAATTCCGAAGGGGAGTGAAGAGGTAAGGTTCAGCTGGGTTAATTACCTGGCATTCATTCCTTATGGTTGATTTTCACTATGTTCAGCAATTGAGCTGGCATCCTGATTTTTTTTGCCTGTTTTCATCTTCATTCATCCCTGCATGTATGCTTATAACAGTTTCAGCTTGAATGTTTTCCAATTTCGTTCCTTTGGACTTGACTATTCTACAAATCAATCCTGTCAGAATTGTACTCCCTCTTGCCTTTTAAAAATTTATTGGTGAGGGAACTTGTTAAAGTGGGTCAGCTTTGGTAGGATATATTGTATTCTTAAGGCAATTGGAGGCAGTACATTCTTGCTCTCTTCCAAATCCTTCTAATGCTGTGGCCATTGATAGCCATTGTGAAATGGTGTTGTGGTTTGTGGTAGCAGCAGCTCTGTACTTTATGCAGGGGAAGACTGAGTTCAGATTGTTACTAATTGATCCCATATCTGCTAAACATCAAGAGCTGAACATCATTAATCTTATGCTTGAATAGCTTCAAGAAATTATCAGAGAATTCAGAGTGCTTATTATTGAAGGGGTGGTTTTCTTACTTGCAAAGTAGTGGTGACTTTAGAAATCTTCTTAACTAAATCAAATAGTTTGACTTCCTTGTTTTCTTCTCGTTTTTCTTTTTTCCCAGGTGTGTGAGCATCTGTTCCTTGGCTTTCAGCATGGATGGCATGTTTCTGTCTGCATCCAGTAACACAGAGACGGTGCATATCTTCAAACTTGAGACTGTGAAAGAAAAGTAGGTTTCAAAGGTGCCTTAGATTTTTCAAGGAAAAGGCTTAAAAGTTGACTGTACTCAACAGAATGAGTTCTCCAAAGTGTGGACAGACTTCTTTTGAACTTTTTCTGTAAAGTAAAGGGCATAAGAAGTCACTTATGAATCAGCAGCTGCAGCTGAGCTGTGTACTGTTCTCCCACTGAGTAGAAAAGGTGTTTTTCTGCCAAAGAGAACTTGGCCATCCTTCACAGAGGAATGTGGAGCAGTTTTAACATTTTCACTTACATTTGTTTCACCTCCTCTGACATCCATATGGGAAGAGCTATCTCAGCAACACCTTCCAGCTGCATATAGGGGGCTTTAAAAGGCACCAAGTTGTAAAATGTTCCTGTTTATGATTTGAGAGGACAGTCTTAATTCCATTTCAATGGAAGGTATTGGAAACAATGATTTGCTTAGTGATAAACAGATTAATAAAATTCTGAAGCATGGCACTTTCCAGTAGATTCTGCTCTTGTATAATGAATGTTATAAAATGCAGTCTTATATATACAGAAGTATCAGTTTACAATCAAACATGCTTAAATAACAGCCTGAGGGTATTGGAGGACACATTTTCTCCTGTAGCAGAGATGAAGTGTGTTGAATTCTCAAGGGTGTTTTGAAGAGAAACAGCTGCTTAATATCTTTTAAAATAAAATGTTTTCAAGTGTTTGCACACTCCAAGGTGAAGGCAAAGTGGGTCACTTTTCTCTTCTGACTTGCAGACCTCAGGAAGAGCCTACAACCTGGACAGGTTACTTTGGAAAAGTGCTGATGGCCTCAACGAGCTACCTGCCCTCTCAAGTAACAGAGATGTTCAACCAGGGTAGAGCCTTTGCTACAGTCCGTCTGCCCTTCTGTGGGCACAAAAACATCTGTGCACTCGCCACGTGAGTACAGAAATGGAGCCTGCACTCCCCACTCTGCTCTGGAGAGGCTGCCCCTGCAGAGCACAGCTTCATCTGCAGCAGAGCAATGGGTCACCTGTGATCATTCCAGTTTAAGAGCAGCGTGGCAGAGCTAACATCTCACAGTCCTGTGAGAGAGGGAGAAAAGGGCATAATATTTGGATAGGAATAGCCCATTTCTAAGTGTTGTTTAAAGATGTCTTCTAAAGATGTCTTTTAATTTTGAAACAAGAGTATTGAGATAGAGCCGTGGGCTTTTATGGCATTTGCTTCCATTAGTGCTATGGGGAGTGATGGTGTATGTTGTCAGTGAATTGCAAAATTAGGCAATCCAGCCTAACCATTAAAGAAGTCTTTGAAAGCAAGTTCATATAATTCTTGTCTCTAAAACAGCGTAGCATTCATTAAAGTTAATTTTGAGGACTAAATCTAATCTTTTATGCTGTCTTCCTCAAAGGCAGGTCCCATTTGGCACAGCTACCAAAGTAATAAGCTGAGCAGTAGTAAACTTACTTTGTGGGGATTTTATAGTTTTTATGCTAAATTGACTTCATGTCTGTACTCTCACTCCTCTGATCTCAAAGCGCCCTTTAAGCAATAATTAAGCTTTGTAACATTTCTCAAATAAGTAAATCCTTCCCGTTAGAATATTTGTCTCTGGAGTTGCACAAAGCTTGAAAACAGGACGGTAACTTCTGAATCTGTTTTACAGAGTTATATGTAATTGCTTGATTCCTGTGGCATCCTGGAGCCCCAAAATGTGGTCATGCTGTAAATTTTTTACGCACAGTTCTTTCCTGGGCGCTCTAACTGTTAACAGCATTCCCTGTCCAGGAGCAAAAGTGTGGAAAACAATGCCTTAAAGTCATAGAATCATTTAGGTTGGAAAAACCCTCTGAGATCGAGGGTTAATCTAACCATTAAATCATGGGAAGGGAGAAGAGCACGCTCTCTTATGTTAATCTTTTATTTAATACTCTGTTATTTAACTTCTGCTCAATGCCTTTCTAGAATCCAGAAGATCCCTCGTTTGCTGGTGGGAGCTGCTGATGGGTATCTCTACATGTACAACTTGGACCCCCAGGAAGGAGGCGAGTGCACACTAATGAAGCAGCACAAGTAAGTCCATGTTAGTGGAGAACTGTTGTACTTTATTTCCTCTGAAAATCCACTTCCTTCTCAAACTTAGTTCTGTTCTGGAAAAGTCTAGCTTAGAACAGCTCATTGCTTCAAACTAATCTTTTTCCAGCCCTCTGACATGAATGAGTAACTTCAGAATCCCTCTGAGCCTTCCTTCCAGGTATCCACTACACCAAGCAGCGCTTTAGCAGCAGAAACTTAACCCTGTCCCAGTGCAGGGAGGGATCAATCGCTGTTCTCTCTGTGCTCCTGTTTCCTCTTGGCACTTTGAGCTGAGTTACTTAAACAAGAATTTGAAACGTGTGACACCACCCTCTTCATCAATAAATGAAGTGGTTACAAACATGAGAAAGATCTTATTCTGACTTCACAGAGGGGAAACTGGCCTATGAAATTATCCCTGTTCTTTCTCTGCTGGTGTCCTTATTAAACTTCCTTGCATATAGGCCAGGCAGCTGGTGTTCTGTAATAGTACTGTGGAGCACTTGCAGAAATAGGACAATGCACTGTTTTCAATAAGGGTTGGCAGGAAAAGCTAGGGTAATGGAGTAAAATTACTTGATCAATCATAGAATTAAAGATAATAACTCGTGATGATAATTCAGGTTTGCAGCTTTGGTCAACCTACAATTATGGTAAAAAAATCATACATTTATCTGAACATTTGAAGGCATGACCTCTGGTTAGAGATAAAGTGAAGGCTCATAGAGGGATGCTTTTACCAAGCTGTTAATCTTTGAAATGCTCTAATAGTTTCTCTAGAGGGCTTCCCAGTATCTGTGTATGAAGCAACTGCTTCTGTTATGACAGAGCTTGAGATAACCTACAATATTGCTGATTGGAATGGGGTTTTTTAATCATGCAGTCTTGTTTTGAGTCTTCTTTTCCTACTGTGAGCTAGTAAGATTTAGATCCTGATGCTCTGTCAGAGGCAAACATGAGGCTGATGAGTCTTCAGAGAAATACCAGGCGTTGTCAGGTGCTTCCTAGCCAGGCCTCCGGAACAGAGAGACCAAGGTCCTCCTGTTGCATGTCTACATACATTATTCCTGCACATCAGATGAAATATTTCCCTGTAGCTGCCAGCTCAAGCTGTCTCGTGCCCAGCTAACCCCTCTGTTCCTGGCAGGCTCGATGGCAGCATGGAGCCCGCCAACGAAATTCTGGAGTCTGCATCCCACGACCGGCCGTTGGTAGCGCAGACGTACAGTGCCGCCGTCACTAAAGGTACATATGTGCCTTCCTCACCCACCAGGCATGGTAAGGAGAGGGCTGGGAGTGGGGCAGGGAGCACCTCTGCCTGTTGCTTCCTTCTAGATGGCTGCGTGAGCTGGTCCACACCTGCACCGAGCTTTGCGTAACCGCGCGTGCCAGGTGGAGCCTTGGTGAGCCGTAGGAAAAGAGCGCTCGTGCTGTGCAGTAGCTTTCTGTAGGTGGATCACTTGTCTTTGCTGCTTTCTGGCTAGGATTCTGTCTTGAGTCGTGGGTGATTGCTGTAGTGGTAGTTTCAGTACTTGCCACGTGGTTCTTGAGGCAGTTCTGCGCCCAGACCTTGTGCAAAGCATCTGAATTATAGCCCTGCTCCCTTTTTTTTTTTTTAATTAATGAAAAGTTGATAAACGCTGATGTTGTTCCTTTATGGGAACAGTGACCTTTTAGCCTGATTCACTGCTCTGTTAATCAAGAGGATGAGAACTTGATTAATGCTGCAGCTCTCCAAGTCAGTGGAGCTTTTGCCACGTCTGGCACTCCGGTTAATGCTTCGCTGCAAAGGGAGGGCAGTCAGCACATACCAGCCTCTGCACTGCACTGCATCAGTGGAGACTGAAAACACCAGGCTGCCCAAAGCTCTGGTATGCATTGCACACACGCAGGAGTTTAATTTTGATCATGAAGCGCTCTTGGCTTGGAGAAACGCAGTCATGAAACAGAGTCATGATAAAAACAAACATAGGGTGGCAGTGAAACTATTTCAAGTAATGCCTGGTATTTCAGAGTACTCATTCACTCTGGATCCAAGCCTTAGTTTGTTGCTGCTGATTCCCCCAACTCCTTGTTCCTTTCTCTCCAGCCTATACGGATGACCTGGGTGCTGTGGGTGGAGCTTGCCTGGAAGATGAAACCAACTCACTCAGATTGGATGAAGACAGTGAGCATCCCCCCATGATCCTTCGGACAGACTAAACTCGGACCTGTGAACTCACTCCTGAAGCAGAGAACACTGGCTTGACGTTTCTTGAGGAACCTCGTGTTATGCTGCTATGAACTTTGACATGAGTTGGGAGAGAGGATGACAGACTCTTACAGTTTTAAGTCGTAGCTGTAGTTCTAATTCTATACAATTGGAAAAATATATGGTTTTCAATTCAGTGGCTTTCAATCTTGCTTATCTATTTTAGCTGTGTTTATTTTTTTTTGTTGCCAAAACCTGCTGTTTGTGCAGCCCTCAGAGCCTACTTAGCTTTGCATGCATTCATGTGCCAAGCAAGCATAGGAGGGGGAGAGAGAGAGAGAAGCCACTTTATAACAAACTCAAGTTTGTATTTTTTTTATATATGTATATAATATTTAGCCTATATAAGGAAGGAGTAGAGAAGTGGTTCTGGAAGCTGAGACTAGTTCTGCACTGACAAAGGTCCAAATGGTTTCCTGTGCATGGGCTTGCAGGCATACCTAGTGACTGACATGCAACCTTTCACATGCAATGGCCTGTTTTTTTGGGGTTCTCCCTTCCCTTTCCTGGACCATTTTGTTAATTAAAATTCCTTCTGAATGTTGTGTATTTGTGGGACTGTTCTGTTTGTTGGGATGGAAAGCTGGAAGTGTTTCCCTGCGTAAGGATATAGAATATAGAAAGTGCCTTACAGGGAAGGAAAGGAATTGCTGCAGGAAGAAGAGTGAGAATGAGGGAAGGATTGTTAGAGAATCTTGTCTGTACACCTTTGGTACTTGGGTGTTTGTAGCCTGTGGTGGCTGATAAGCTTGTGGGTTTTTGAGAACAGACTTGGAATGCACTTTCTTTCTTTCCTGTAGATTGTCCTGTTTTCTTGGCAGAGTAGCAATAACCTTTTTTTATACCTTTTTAAATTATCCAAAGCAAGGATTCTGTCAGGCTGGAGGAAGTTCCTTTAGAGTTTGGCAGCCCCACTCTATAAACAGCCTTAAGGTTTCCTGATAGAAGGCTCTCAATTCCTGCTTCTTCTCAGTCTGGGGCTGAGTGTACTGCTCTAACAGTGAAAGTTCTTGATTTTTTTTTTTTTTCCAAATACTGATGTAAATATAAATGATTTTGAAAACTTAATTTACTTCTGGGTTCTCTATTGCTGCATAACAATGCTTTTCTTTCTGGTTTGTTTTTTTTTCCATTCCCCCTCTCATCAGAGTACCTCTTATGATACACTCAAGGACTGGTAGTTTCTCTGGCAGTTTTGGAGTAAATCCTTAAGTGCCCTGACACTGTCTAGGGCTTTCCAAGGCTGAGCAGTGCTGCAGACTATTTTTAGGGTTGTAATGTGCCTTCTCTTAAGTCTTGGATAACAGTTATTGAGCAAGTAATTAGTGAAGTACTTGGTGAGTGTTGCTTCCCTTTGCCAAAACGAGCCTGGTTTGCCTTCTGTGTAGCAATGTGGGTTGTTTCCTTTCCCTCTACTGACTGCAAAGAAGCAAATAGAAAAAGAAGCAAGGAAATTGCAGATCTTGAGGGTAGGACAGAGGCTGAGTGCTCCAGCTGTGTGTGAACTCCCTACCACAACTAGGCAGTGATGTTCTTTTAGGATTCAGTACCATGAACAAGTCTTCCCTGGAGCAGTAGCAGGCAGTGGGCTCTGTCCCCAAAGCCCTGTGTGGGCAGATGGGCTTCCCCTGCCTCTACAAGCACAAAGAAGGTGGCAGCCCCTGCCAGGAGAGCTGTCAGGGAGGCTGCTGTGAGTCCCTGTCAGTGGAAGGTGTTTGTACACAAGTGTGTGTGTGGGAGAGAAGGGATCAGGCTTGTTTATTCACTGCAAACTCTTGACTGTCCTAAGTGGTTGGAGTGGCTTGTGGTGTCCTCTCCAGAGCCCAGCATGCTCACAGCAAACCCCTGAGTCATGCTGAAATCTCACTTAGTCTCTTGACTTTAAGGTCTGGCTGACAACTCAGTTCCATGGTCTGCAGTTATTTATTTATATTCTGCTTTACTGCTCTCAGCTTTGCTGTGATGTCCCAAGCTGCAGAGTGAAATACAAGTCTTGAAGTAAATATAAGCTCAGTGAGCTTTGCTGGCAAACTGAACCACCCAGGAGGTGTCTGCTCATTCCAGACTAAAGCTGGTGCACATTCCTGGTAACATCCTTGGAGGTTTGGCCTAGACTCCACAAGCACAGATAGCAGTAAACATGCACCAGCAACACAGGTCTGCTAAGCACACGAGTTTTACAACTCTTGAGTGTAACAAAAGCCATGTTACACCCCTAAATGTAATTACTAACTTTACTGTTAAAAATGGAGACCATTTATTGTATTAATTTTATTCCCTTCTTGATTTTTATACCTTATTTTCCACAGGTGAGTAGGAGATCCCATATTCTCTGTATTTGTGTCTTCCAAATGCTGTAGTGTGTTCCTGCTTCTGAGCCACACACTGTGGAATTGCTGTCCCCTACTTGGTTCACTCTTAAATAGAAGCTGAAAGCCAGTCAAAAGTATCTTCTTGCTGTTGTAACTGAAGAAAATCTTTTTATAGAGCAAAATTATGAACGTTCTGAGGTTAGTGGCCAGCTAGTAGGGCGGGCCAGGTCCTTCCTGGTCTCCACTGGCTGTGTATCTAAGAGTGGTGACAGTAGTTTGTCTTAAGTTCATTGCATGAGGATGTGAACTTTTTCTCAGATAAAACATGACTGGTATCTTTTCCCTGTGATGGCCTTAGGCCCTCAGTAACCACCCTGTTGTGGTGTGCTACCAAAGTTAGAAGCCTTTCAGGTTGGGGGTTTATCCCAGTGACACAAAGATGTGTTTCTATGTTTTGGGTTTTTTTTTTTCTTTAAGCATAACCAGAAATGCTTTTTGCAGCTGCATCCTCACCTGAGTGTGGAGCATGTGATTGCACTGTTGTTCTCTGTGAATCAGGTGGTGTCTAAACATTTCTGTTCTGATGCTCTGACAGACCCAGGGCAAGCCAAGGAGGCTCAAGCCCTGTGCTGTGGCCACGAGCTCCTGGTCACAGGATATGGGAACACCTGTGCAGCCCCTCTCAGTTCAGACTGACCTTCCTTGGAAGGACAGTGCTTGTTCTGTACAGCCTGTCTCTCTCCATATGGGCTGCACTTCTTGATAGCTTTTAACTCAGTGGAGGGTTGAGGCAGAAAACTGAAACAACCAAAGCTGGGGAGGGGGGAACACTGAAAAACTTGGAATCCTAAACTCAGGTCTTAGCTTGCAGTGGGATGAGTTCCCAGTGAGTACCGTAGGGAAGGAGCTGTTTCTCTTGATGTGCAAATGGGCACCAAGTGCAGGTCCTCAGCTGCTGTCTCGACATCTGTCTGTTCACTCTGTATTTCAAGTTGTGAGGCAGAAAGCTTTTATCTGCCCTGGTCTCTTCTTATGTCACTGTTTCCAAAATACAAGTGATAGATACGAATCTAGCAGTTAAAAGGCAGGGCCTGGCAGAGAAGGAGGAGGAAGTAGAAAGCATCAAGAGGTTGGTAAAAGCTGTTTGTTCTGATGCCCTGTTGAACAAGACATTGGCACGAGTGCTCCCTCTGGGATCAGGTGTGTGCTTGTACCTTGCTGCTCTGGGTCCTGCACGGCGAGTTTCTTGGCTGTGTTTTGCAGAGGTGGTGGCTTTTCAAGTCTGCCTGAATGCAAATAAATACCTGAGAAGACCTTTAATGCAGTGACAGGTGTCTGCACAGAGGAAACTTGGCCTGACCTGTGTGGAATAGTGAAAAGGGAGGAGTGAGCAGAGGAGCCCCAGGCTGGGTGAGCACCGAGCCCGAGCACAGTGCTCTGTTATGTCCCATGCTGTGCTTTCTTGGCTCCAATAATGGCATTAGCACCAACCAGCATGCAGTAGGACCATAGAATTTCTTTCCCTGTGGGTTGCTGAGCTGTTCAGTATCCCACTGGTGTGTGCAGATGCTCCACTGCTGTTTGCAGAGCGACAGGAGTCTTTGTCCAAAGCATTGATGGGGATTAATCACTGCAGAGGTTTGGGAAGTTTTATTCTGTGCTCCAGCTGTCCTGGCTAACAGTCAACTTTATTTAACCTGTTAATATTTGAGAGCAAGGCCCCGAGTGTCTTCTCCACATGTGGAGAGCAGGCTTTTCTTTTCCTGGAATCTGCAGGCCTGTGAAAGGCTTGCAACGAAGAAAGCATGGCTCTGACTGTAAATAAATCCTTTCAAATTCCAGTTGTACAACCAAAGGAATTCAGCAAATTCCTATTTTTCTAATCATGACATGCCTTCATTTTAATGCTCTTCCGACTGGCAGATCTCATCTTCCACTGCTTTGAAAATAACGGGCAAGAAGTTGTAATTCTGGCTTGCAAACAGCTGCCCTCGTGCTCGTTACAGGTGTCAGTGCTGTGGCTTTGGCCGTGTGGCCGCAGGGACCCTGCATGTGTCCGCCTCAGGAGAGGGGAATTCCCCCCCAAACCTGCAGCTCTGGGTTTCTGTGGGGCGTTGACTCAGCCCTAGATCTACCTGGATCTATTTGCTCTTGCATTTGCTTCCTTACCTGGAGAAAACCCTGCATCCTGCAGTGCTCACTGACTGTTTGGTATCTGTGTCGATAAGTGGAAAAATCTGTCTTAACATTCCACCTCACCAAGTGTCTGGCTCTCACTGCTAGCCCGTCGCTCTTTGTAATTTTATAACTGCCTAAGAAATTAAATCTGTGTTGTGATAAGTATTCTGTGTCTTCTTCCTTTTGTTTGCTACTTGGAGATGGGGCGTGATAAGATCAGGGTAAGGCTATGTGGCCAAAACCAAAACAGCAGCAGTTATGAGCCCTCGGTCTCAGCTGTGCTTTGTACCTGCTCTCCACAGCCACTGTCAGCTTGGGCTTTGCAAGGACTGGGAAAGGACAAGCTGAGTTTCTCCTGGCACATTTTGCTTGCAAATGTAATTTTCCCTCTTGTTCCTCCTTAAAGCTGCTCTTCCCAGGACTTGCATTTGTGTATTTTTCTCATGCTGCTCAGGTGAGTGTGATAAGTGCCTTTATTCCTTTTTTTTTGTTGTTTCATGGGCTGCATCTCAAGCAGTACTTTCATACCCAGCCCACTCCCTGTGCCGTCGCTCCAGGTTTGTTGCTCCTCGCGTTCGAGCCCCGGAGGAAGATGTGGAGCGAGCCCTTGCAGATGGGAGAGGAGGCTGCTCCTGTGTCCTCCCTCCTGCAAAGCAGCCACGAGAGCTTTGATCGGGGTGGACAAGAGGAGCAAAAGCCTTTCTGCTCTCGCTGGCAGCGTTGCAGCAGGCGAGGATGAGGGGAGGATGAGACTCTCCCTGTTCTCAGCGTGGCGAGGCTTCGGCTGAGCAGCTGCCGGCGCCGCCTCCCCTGATCCAGCTCTGGAGGGCAACGCTGCCCTGTCGCTGCTGCTTTGTGCCTCCCTTTGCTCCAGGCAAAATAGGCTCCGTTAGCTCAGATGAGTGTCTCCAAACTGTTCAGTGCCTGCTGGTGATGTTTCCCTGTCTCTTGCCTGGAGCAAGCTGAAGATCTGAGGGAAGCTGCTGGTGGATTCAGGAAGTGGCAGTGACTTCCATCTGCCGTGGTGATGACAACTCCTCTGTCCCCTGTGTCACGAGCGGGGTCATCCAGACCCACTGCTGCTTTGGGAGTCCAACAGCCCCTCTGCTCCTGCCCTAGGGAAGCAAAGCAGAATATTCTCCAGTAAGCTTGGGGAAAATTGTCAACAGTGGGTCATACCCAGCCCTGAAATAGGCAGCTGTGGTTGTCTTCTGGACAGCAGTTTCATGTCGGTCTGCTGGTACTGAGTTTGTCCCACTGAGCATGAGTTTCCAGGGACAGGACTGAGCAATCCCATCTCCATTACAAGGGTAAGCATGGGTTTGTGCCTCTCTTCCTCCTTGCTTTCTCTTGGAACTGAGTAGGCTTTTGGGTTTAGCTGTGATAATCTGCCCAGTGGTCAGGCCCTGACACCCTTCACTACGCAGGACTTGAATTCAAGATGGAAGAACTGAGCAGAAGCACAATCCTGGTGTGAACAGCCCCACTGGGGCTGTGGCTGAGCTGAACACGCTGCTGGGAGCAGAGGAAGGAGTGAGATCCAGGCAGAGCAGCTCCCAGTGCCCTGGCCTGGCTGGTTTGCAAGGTGGATGCAGCATGGCTCATTTTCAGAGCCAGTGGGCACAAAGGAGATGCTGGGGTGGTGCTGGGCCAGAGGTGAGCAGCAGCACCACTCTGATCCTGCCCAGGCTTGGGAGCAGCTTGTCCCTCTCTGCAGCACCCACACTCAGCTGGTCTCATTCACCTCTCCCGTGCCACATCCAACCCACACAAGTCTCAGGCAGCCCCTTGGCAGAGGCCTTTTTGGCTAATTAATGATGAACTATGAGCTAATGAGGGCATTATGCCCAGATTGCTGGAGCTGAGGACAGCTGATGCCAGCTCCTCCAGCACTGGGTTATGTTTTGATTTGGAGATTTCAGCAGAGAGTTTTACTGAGCTACAGGTGATAGTAAAGGATTTGGAGATTGCTGTATGTGGGTAAGGCCATAAAGTAAGCTAGAGGGTTTGGGCAGTATTTTGATATTTTGGGTTCTGTTTTGCAGGGGCAAGGAAGGCCCTGGAAAATACTTTTTTCTCCACAAGAGCTGTCTGGAGCTGGGGAGCACCAGGTGATGTAGGGGCACAGATCCATTTTGTCCATGTAATGAGATCCACCTTGTCCACACGGTGGGTACAGAGCCACTTTTGGGTGCCAGCCTGGTGCATAACTTCTCAGCATCTCCCTTGTCACTGCTGTCCCCTCCTTGCCTGTGGGAGGCTGGAGACACCATCAGCCACTGCTCCTCAGCAGCTCCAGATCGGGGCTGATAATTTATTTTATCTGTGGAGGGCAGGCAGAGGGATGGGCCAGAAGCCTGGGGCTGTGGCTGCTGAAGGGAAGGTTTCCAGGGGCCAGCATTGGGGCCTGTGCTCTGCTGTTGTGCAGCTGCTGGATGGAGGTGCAGGGGCCTGGGGCCACAGTGTGTCCCTGTCCCTTCCTTGGGACATCCCAGCCTCCTGTCCCCAGAGCATCCATGTTCTTTCTTCCCTTCTCTCATCCCAAGCTTCTTTTCCTGGAACATCCATGTTCTTTCCTTCCTCTCCTGGGAGTATCCCTGTTCCTTCCATGGGAGCATCCCAGCTTTTTCTCCTCCAGAGCATCCCTGCAGCATGTTCCCTAGCAGCATCCCAGTCTTTTTCCTCCCATAACCTCCCTACTCTTTTTTTGGCAGCACCCCAGCCTTTTCCCCTCGGTGCATCCACACTCCTTCCCTTGTTTACTCCCATAAGATCCCTCATCCACTCCTTCAGCAGCTCTCTGCAGCACCTTCTGAGGGCACATGCCTTGCACTTGTGCTCCTTGACCCAGAGCAAAATATGAGAGGGGGGTAAAAAAACCACTGATCTGTGTTTGCCTTCACCCAGCCCCTGAGCCACAACTGCTGGGGGAGGCAGAGGGTGCTTGGCTGCTGTGTGTGCCACAAGCTCCTGCCTGGAGCTTGATCCAGCCACGCTGGATGAGGGGGCTGTGGTGGGGCCAGAGCAGAGCGGGTCTGGCTCTGGCTGTGTTCTCCTGAGCAAATAATGCTGCAGCTTTGGGAACTGGGCCCAAAAACTGGGTTTTGGCAGGGGAGGGCAAAGCTCTGGGCTTCACTTGGCCCCACAACCTCTGCTGCTGGCTGAAGCCTGGAGCAGGGCTGGTGTGAAGGGAAATGCAGACCCTGGGCCGTGTCCCCTCCCTCTGCACCGTCAGGGCACAGGGCTCTCTGCTCCAGGTGTCCCCTGAGGAACCCCCTGCTCTCTGTGGGCACCAAGCACGGTGAAATCATGCAGAGAGCATCTCTCCTCTCCTTACCCGAAAACAGTTTTGGAAATGAAAGCCGGTAGACAGAGCCAGGGATGTTATCTCACCCCTTTTTGCCGTTTCAGATAAGAAACATCCTTTCATCTCTCCCAGGGTGAAAGGCAATTTGCATTTCAAGAGGTCAGGACGAAGCTTTTTCTCTTTACCATCCGAAATTCGTTATTCAAAGTCTATTTGGAAACAAAACAACACATGCACGGGAAGATGGCCTCTGCAGGCTCAAATTAACTGCTCCTGTCATCCCTCATTTCCCTGGCTGCTGCTGGAGGATGCCGGATCGAGGAGGAGGTACAGGCACTGCTGGAGATGTGAGTGTGAGCTCCTGGGTGCGGCTGGAGCTGCTCCAGGGCTCGGGGGTCTCCCCTGGGAACTGGGGGGCTTTGATCTCCCCTGCCCTGCACAAGCTTGGCTTAGACAGGTCAGTTCCCTGAGGATAACTCCAGACCCAGCTCCCTGCAAGCCCTGGACTGGGACCTCAGCCTGGCTCCCACAGCCCAATCCTGCCTAATAAAAAGCCTCTGCCAACCTGGAGCTTGGCTGGGGCTTGCTGGGCGCTGGTGCTTTGTTTTCTCAGCTGCTGCCTCTGCCCTCACTGCTGCCACTTACTGATATCAGAGTTTGCATTAGCAGGTGCAACTCTGGGATATTAAATTACCTATAAAGAGCTGTAGCAACAGCAAGACATTGCTGGAGGCATCGAGGCCGCTGCTTTCAGGGTTGTTTTTTTTCCCCTTGGTTTCAGGTGTTTTGGTTCGGTTTTTACCTTGCATTTAAAGGAGACGTGAGGATGGGTAAAGTGGCGTTGACTGAATAAAAAATGTAAGTGAAAAGTGGAGTAAAGAGAGGGAGAAATAAATAAATAAACCTGTTTATTAAATGAAACAGCTGGGTAGGGGGAAAAAAAATGATCTCCGGGAAGAAAGCAGCTCCCTGGGCTATTTTTAGCTCTTTTGTTTCTCCCCCCCTTTCCACCCCCACCCTCCTTGCACAGTCTGAGGGTTTGGTGCATGTCAATCCTGCTGTTCTCCCTCACCTCCTGAGTGCCAGGTGATGTGCTCTTCTCTTATTTTCTTTTTCTCTCTCTCCCCTTTTTTTGCATCTTATTTATAGCCTGGCGGTGGGGGGAAGGGCAGCAGCTCCAGGAGCGGCCGTGCGGGCATCGCCTCAGTCCTGGCTGGGGAAAGGAGGGGCAGCAGGGGCCGAGCCTCTCCTGCAGCAGCCGGGGCTGCACATGGGCCCTCCCTCTGCTCCTCGGCAGCTTCAGGGGCTGCTGAAACCCCCCCGAAGTTCCCTTTGCCTGGATCTGGGGGGGCTGCAGTGGCTGGGGCAGCTCCAGGGCGGGGGTCACGTCTGGTGTCTCCTCTCTGCTCCTGCACCAGCGGGGCTGGAGGAGCCCCTGGATTTCCATTAAACCTTTCTCCCTCTAGGCACCGTCATCCCTAAACCCATCCCAGCAAAGCTCTCCACTACCCACAGCCCTGCCACCTTCCCCTTTCCCAGCCATCCCTCCCAACTCCCACATCTCCCATCACATCTCCTGGATGCTGCTGCTGCCCCGAGACCCCTCTGCCCTCATCTCCTGTGCCACCAGCTCCCCCCTCACCGAGCATCCCCTCGTGGGCTCCCATCTTTGTGCCGTTATGGAAGAAATACATAATTCTTTTATTATTCAATTAGGAATTTAACACGCAATCAGGTGATCGCTTTAAGAGGATTTCCTATAAGGCAGGATTTGAATAACGGGGCTATGAGTAATATATTCCCTTAACTGGTTTATTCCTTTATCAGATTTTTTTTTTCCCCCCCTAAGCCCTTTAATGCATTTACTTTCCCATTGTCGACACTTTTCTCCTCGCTCTTCCTCCCTCCCCGAGCTTATGCAAATCCCCCGTAAGGCGTTTAATGCGCCGTGTGTGTCAATAGTGCCCAAATCTTCGCGACAGCATTAGGCTTCATGCATGCCCCGGCTGATTAAGAGGGGTGGTGGGGCCAGCCCGGCTGCCCAAACCCCCTTCCAAGCCCCACCGTGGGGCCCCTGCGCTGGGAGCTGCATTTTTCCAGAGAAAAGGCCGGACTGAAAAGTGGATTTTCTTTTGCAGGGCTGGCCGTGAATGGGGAGCGCCGGGCTGAGCTGTCGGCCGCTGTTTGCCGCCCTGTCGCTCAGATTTCGGGGTGTGTGGAGGTGTTCCCTGGGAGAGGGGGGTGGCTGTGGGTGGGGTGTGAGCGGAGAAGGAAGAGCAAGGGGGTGAAATAACCCCTGAGCCAGTTTCAGTGTGGGTTTGTGCACACACGGCGGATCCTGTGCGGCAGGGGCAGCTCAAGGGTGGCTGCTGGAGCCCTGTGGGAACGGCTTTGGGCATCAGTGGCAGGAAAAGCTGGGCTTTTCCCACTTCTTGTGCCAACAAGGGCTGAGGTCAGCTCACCCTCACCACGCTGCCCAGCCTCCCTCGTGCTGTGGGTTTGCTTTCCCTGAGGCTTTGGTTTTTGGGGGGTTAAACAGCCTTTACAGACACGGGGTGTGATGTACCCGGTTACTGGGGGAGAAGCCTGGAGCCTGGCTCGGGGGGAATGGATTTCCCTGCTCACCTTGGTGGAATGTTCCCTCTGAAGCCTACAGGCAGTGCTGGGGAAAGGGGAGCCTGGGGAGGAGGGCAGCGGAGATGGAAGGAATAGCAAAAAGCGTTGGCCTGTAATTCCTGGTTTTACCACGGCCTGAGGGTTTTGTGGCTGCTGGTGAGGCCCTTCGTGAGCACAGCACGGGGGCAAACACCTCCTCCAAGGGTAACTGGCACCATTTTCTCCTTCCAGAGAAAAATCTCTCCCAACCTGTGTCTGTAAATAGCCCGGTGAGTGGGAGAGAGTTGAACCGGCCCTTCCCTGCGTTGTTTCCTCTCCGCCCACCGCTGATTGTCTCCTTTTTTTCCATCCCGTCCTGCCGCTCTGCCTGTGCGTGCAGCAATTATGCAAAGTTGCAATCAAGGAGCTGAATTAGGAGCTCATCTTGGATTAATTAGCGATGGATGCAAATCTGTTCCAACAAAGAGGAGCAAGGGGAATGCAAAGGCCATGGGTATCCTCCCAGGGTTTCTCCCAGGCCGGTTTGAGGGCAGGAGGGATGCAGAGGAATGCCTTGCAGGAGAATTGGGGCATCCACGTGAAAGAATTTGGTTCTTGGCCTTGGGACAAGGCTTGGGTGCCCCAAAGCTGATGCTCAGCTCAGCCCCTGCATCTCCATGGAGGTTTTAAACCCAGAGCTTTGGGCTTAGAGCATCTCCTCCCACTCCAGCCTCGCTGCAAAGCTTGGGGAAAAACCAGTTAATCCCTGCGGCCTCCAGCGCTGAGCTCCTGCCAGCACTGGGGATTTCTGCTCGCCTGCAATCGGATTGTGACAAACCCCTCCACTTGCACTGAACAAATTCCCCGGCTACTCCCCGCTCCTTGCACACCCCAGTAATCCCCCAAGTGTGACTCTGGCCAAGAGTCAACATCCCCGATTAATCCCCCCCGTCTCCACGCAAAGCCACCGCTGTGAGGATGCTCCTGGTGCCGGCACTGGGAGCAGACCCCGGGGAAGGATGCAAAGGATGCAAAGCTATTTAAAGGAGCTTTCCCCAGAGGGGATTGCAGGCTGGAGAACAGCCTCTCCTTCCCGTGAAGTGGAAAAGATGGATGTGCAGCACTCCCGGGAGCGCTGAGCGAGGGGGTGTGGGGAGGGGGGTGCAGATGCTTCATCCTTTTTCCTGCTCCCCCCTCAGTGTCACCCACCCCAGTGGGGACACCACTGGGCACAGAATAACCAGGGCAGCCTGGCAGGGTGAGCACAGCTTGGTTAAGCTCCTTAACCAAGGGATGGCTCGTGGCTGTGCCCACAGGGATGGGGGCAGTAGGGACAGCCCCTTCCCATGGTCCCCAAGAATTTAAAGCCTTGGCTTGAGGATTTTGACAAACCAAAAGCTCTCTCCTTCCTCTCCCCTTTGCGACAGCAATGGTTAATAAAACCTGACTCGGCTGGAAGGGCAAGGAAAAAAACAACAATACAGGACATTTCTGGAGATCGTCCTAATCCAGCATCTCGGAGCCAAATGAATCAGCAGCTTCTTATTCTGCCGGCAGGATTAGTCAATGTTCATCCAGGCTCCTGGGAAGTGAGGTGAGCCTCTGCATAGCAAGGAGCCGTGGCGAGGTGGCCACAGGGTGTTGGCTGGTTGGTGGAGCCAAGCAAATCCCTCCTTGTGATCCTGCAAACACTGCTGGGATGCACCCACTGGTGATGGGAGTCACGGGACAGCAGGGAGAGGCAGGAGAACAGGAGAACAAAAAAAAATACCTCTCAAAATCTGTGGTGTGGGTGAGGGATGAGGCTGTTGGATGTGGGGGGAAGACTGCAGGCTGGGCTGTGTGTAAGGGATGTCCCTCATGCCACAGGGACCAGGAGCACCATGCCTGGCTGGTTCTCCTGGCTGTTAAAGTGGGTCAAGCAGAAACCCAAGGAGCATCTGAGCTCACCAACCTTGAGCCAACTATGTGGAAGTTGAATTATTCAGGGCCAGCTTGAAAAATTGAAGAGCCCAGCTAAACTCCAGGAGAGCGCAGCCCATGGGACCCCCATACCCTTGTCAGGCAGAGGCAGCTCAGCCCGCCCATGCCCAGGGGGCACCTTGGGCATTTTGGGAGGGGGGAGGGTGTTGTTTGTGTCTAACACTGCCCTTGGGGATGGGCAAAGCAGAGAGAAAGCACACAGAGAAGTTCACCCTGATGGATTCATCTCCCTGTGTTCCCTGTAGCTCTCCAACCTGTAGCAGTTTCCTTGGGTATCCCAGCATGGTTCTGTCACACCTATAGCAGGAGAAGTTGAAAGGGCTCCCCTTTGTCCCCTGAAATGGGGATCTCTTGGTGGTATGATTTTAGAGAGGAGGCTGAAGCTCAGGGCCTTGATCTTTGCCACCAGGTGTTTGGCTGCTGCATCTCCCCGTGGCTTGGAGAACACCACATCCCTTTGGGAGCTGAGATGCTCCCCTCAGCTTGGCTGTCTCTAAAGGACCACCCCTGGTGCTATTCCTGGGGCTTTGGAATGGCGAGAACGGGCTCCTGGGGGGAATCCCTGTGGTGAGTAATGCTGCCTGGCGAGCGCCGGGAAAAGGCGGGTGCACATATGCTTCAGCTCATCCTGCTCTTTTCATGGAGCACTCTCCCTGTCTGGGTGCCAACCAGTGGCAGACACGGCCAGGCAACCCCCACCACACTCACCCCCCCTTTTTTTTCCCCCACATTTTCAAGGTTCCTGGAAGGGGGTTGATGGAGTCTGGTGCAGAGCAAGGGGATGTACCCCAAGGGGAGTGAGGTGATTGGAGATTTTACAATGACACTATGAAAGTAGAGCTGAACAAATGCGCCAAAACCAACAGCCCAAAAAATCCCCCTTTGCACCAGAGGGCCGAGCTGTGCAGGTGCTCAGCCCAGAGGGGAGCAGGGAAGGCTGAGCCCCGGCTCCAGGCCGTGCTTGGCACAGCAACCGGGTGCGCTTTGAGCCAAACCCCGGCTATTTCAGCCACGGAGAAAAGATGGAAATTTCCACCTGGCCTGTTTTCTTCCCTGTGATGAATTTGCAGGAGACCCTTTCCTCAGCCCCGCTGCCGGCAGAAGAACAGGCGCTTGTGTCTCTAATTTCCTCTGGCAGCAGCAGCGGCGCATCCCCGGCCCCACACGCTGATTTACACAACGCAGCATCTATTGACTGCGAGGAGATTGTAATTCACAGCCCGGGGCGGTGCAGCCGCGGCCTGGGAGCAGGGCTGGCTCCTCTCCTCCTTCCTGCTGCCTCCATCCTCACACACTCCTGGGGGAGAGCCCAGCGAGGGATGATTCCCCAGGGCTCTCACCCGGTTCGCTGGGAGGGGGCACCTGCTGAGGGTCCCACCCGTGCCTTGCTGCTCCTGGAGAGAATCCGATAGCATCAGATCCCCGTGATGGAGCCTGCAGCCTGGGCCGGCTCACCCAGCCCAGGAAGGGTGGGGACACCCACGAGGTCCCTGCCGGGGTCACCCGCCTTGGGTGAGTCTTCTCCCTGGAGGGATATCCACTCTGCCCCCTATTGCTGTTTCCCTTCCTCCTCTGCTTCCATTCCCTGGTTTTGGAGGGGAGAAGGGACCCTCTTGGCTGTTTCCTCAAAGAGCTGGGGGATTGCTGTTAGCCAGAGCTGCAATCCACCCATCCCTCCTGATTCCATCAGCCCCTCTTAGACAAAACCCTTCGCCGGGCAGGAATGACCCTCTCCCTGAAAAGCTCGTGCCCTGAGTTAAATTACCGGGGCTTTCTTCCTAATTAATCTCTCACTGCAATTAGCTCCGGACCTCCGAAATCTCTCAGAGGCGCCTCTAGCCGGTACCTACAGGCGGTACCTACAGGCGGTGCCTGTGGACAGGGGCATGGGCGTGC
>VYXD01002177.1:35501-54701 GCA_013397195.1 Hylia prasina | reverse complement strand
TTTATATTTATATATATATATTTATATTTATATTTATAATTAAAAAGTTGAATCCATTTAAAGACTTATAATACAGGAGGGCTAAAGAGTCTTTTGGTACATTAAAACTGTACAGGCTAGAACCGTCACTGTCCGCCGTGCCGAGGCGCCGGTGGCCCGGGGTGGAGATGGTACGAGCTCAGCACCATGTGGTTNCCTGTCCATCGGTGCCACCACGTCACACAGACGGGTTCTCCCCAAAAAGCCACCAGGCACCTGGCTTGTGTCTTTCTCCAGGGCAGGGGCTGAGCCAAAAAGCCATCATTGCCACCAAGGGGAGAAAAACCCTGCGGTCAGGACAAGCGAGACAAAGAAAGATGCTTCGTTGGGTTGCTTTTTTTCAATTAGATTTTTTTTTTTTTTTTATGAAAAAAGATCACACGGAGTTCTCCAACAAACAGAATGCCAAAAAAATTGTTTTAAACAAAACATAAACAAAACAAAACAAAAAGACAAAAACCTGGCTCTCCTTTCCTCTCGATTGTCTGAAATATCCTTGTGTTCCATAGAAGGCAGTGGGTTTTAAGTGCTTTCTATTTAACATTAGCATAAAATCTCTCTCGCGCGCTCTCTCTCGCTCTTTAAAATATGCTCACACAATTTGCTTCTAGAAGTACAGTACACTTTGAGCGTGGGAGGGTGTGCCTGTTCCCAGATCATTTACAATCACAATCCAACAGGAAATAAAAAATAATATTCTAAACGTCAGANGGTACGAGCTCAGCACCATGTGGTTTGTTTAAAGGACGAGGGGTAACTGTGGGGCTGTCCCTCACCCCTGAGCCCCGGCCTCCAGTCTCTGGTACGCAGCCAGGGTGGAGAGTTTCCAATCTGTCCTTGGCTTAAGCGTCTCCCCAGCCAGAGCCTGGGCTGAGCCGGGCCCCGCTCCGCGTCCCGGCGATCTGTAGTGCGAGTCGGGAGTTGCAAAGATCAGTGCGTCTCTTGGAGTTTTGTTTTAAGTGCAAGGATGGTGTGTCGTCCTCCTCAGGCTGTCCTCTGGTGTTCCCTCTTGCCAGGTGTCACCCTGGAGCAGCAGTGGCGGGTCTGGCGTGTGCCCAAGGGGAGCTCAGCTCCTCCGTGGATGGAGGAAGCTGAACAGTGCAGACCCTGAGCCCAGGGTGGCAGCGGGGCTCTGGCTGTGGGACAGCCGGGTTCACGCACTGTCCCCATTTCCTTCAGACGATGGGCAAGGCTTCCCAGCAGCTCCACATCTCGGAGCAGGCAAGGCATGGCGGGTAAAGCTGGGTGAGGGATGCCAGACTCCAGTGGCCTCTGATCTTCTCTCCTCCAAGCACCAAGCAGCAGCTTTTCCCAGTCGTTTCCTGCCCCTTCACTGCACGCTCCAAGATGAGGTCTCAGTTTGCCACGTGTCACCCCCCTGGCCACCTGCTTGCTCCCTCCAGTGCCTTCGCAGGGCAGAAGGGGTGCAGAGCTGCAGAGGGAGTGGGAAAGCAGCACCCCAGACTGGATGTTGGCTCCTCTTCCACCTGGCTCCTCCCAGCCCCAAGGATTCTCTTCTGCCATCTCTGTGCTGGGGCCAGCCCTGTCCTGTGGTGTGCTCCACATGCTGCCAGGGGTCTCCAGGGAAAGGGAACGGCAAAAAGGCGCTGAGAGGATCGAGACGAGGCGCTGAGAGAGACTCATCTCCTTTCTCTTTCACCCTGTCCTTCCTATAAAGGGTCATGCGAAACTAAGCCGGAAAGGGAATATAAGGACGGAGAGGAGCGCACGCAGAAGGCAAGAGGGTCCTTCCACGTGCGGGCGGCTTCCGAGTTACTGATGGGGAAAAATGACACAAAAGGGATCCCTCCTGCCGGGGGGTCCCGCTGGTGAAATGATCACGAGACCCATGTGCTTTCCTGGACCAAAAGGAGGAAGGGAGAAGTTGGTCAAGTGTCACCTTACTTAAAGCCACTTCCAGAAGAGCCTCGGGGTTCAAGCACCACCACCACCACCCCCCGCAATGGCATCTTCCTCGAGTCCTGAAACTGCTTCCCCAACCCCTTTCTTCAGCCTTCTCCTTCCTCCTCGCGTCTCTCGCGCTCTCCTGTCTGTAGTGTGACACAGAAATGAGCATTGAAAGAAACAATCATGTCGTCTGAACAGGCACGTCCTCAGGTTTGTCCCATCCCTTCCCAGGGGGTGGCATGTGTCCCCTGGGCGGTCAGCAGATGACAGGGACCCCGTCGGTGTTGAAGATCATGCCCGTGGTGGGCTCGTAGGTCCCTGCAAGGTAGTAGAGGTCCTCACTGTCTTGGTATTTCTTCGTCTTTAGCATCTGCTCATACTGATCCAGACCAACAACAAGACACTTGTGTGAGATGGTCTGGACATCATTTTCATCCACGTGAGAGGACTGGTAGAGGGCTCTCTGCACAACAGAACAGAAGGAAGGAGGCGGGGAAAAAAAGGAGCCATAAGATCACACAGCATTTACAGAATCATCTTCAAAAAGTAGGAAAAACACTCATCATAATGGGATAGGATTCTGCTCACACTCAAGAACTCATCCCAACAGCCAGGCACTGGGAATCTGCACAGGCCCATGGACAGCCTGGACAATCCCTCCAGCCCACTGAACCTGAGCCCTGCCTTTTACTTGGTTCCCACTGATGGGAATGCTGCAGCTGCCAAGCACACATAAAGGAAATATGGAGGCCAGGAGTCTGCCATCCTCATTTCAAGGATGCAAATGCAAAGATGGGTGCTGGATACCAGCTCCCTGTTTCTTCCCACAACCAGAACCTTCAGCTACTCCCACCCTCCCAGAAATATCCATCCCAAATCCTGGGCACTGCAGACTTGGCAGCCAAGGCAAAAAGCAAGAGCCAGAGAAGTTTGGGGGGCATTTCCCAGCAGTCCTTCCCAGCCTTCCCCCAGTTTCACCAACCTCCATAAAGTCCTTCCTCTGGCTGGATGCCTGCAAGGCTGTGGATAGACTCCTGCCAGATTTCTGATCCCAGCGCTGTGCCCAAGAAGGAAAGAGGAAACAGAGATTAAAACCCAGTGAATTTGTTGTTTTTCTGTGCCATCACCTCCTGCCCACCACACGTGCTTTTGGAACTTCAGCCCCTGCCCACTGCCACTAGGAATAAATAAATCCTGCTGTAAACCAGCTCCACATGTACAAAATTCAGCGTTTCTGAGCATGAGGCCCATCCTTCTTACAATTTAAAGACTTGATCTGGCTCTTGACACTCTTCTTGGACCAATGCAAAAGTCTTTATTTCCTAATACAAAGAAACCCATCCCTCCCTTCCTCATGGGGCCAGCACTGGGCTTTGACTACACCATAGGCAGCCCCCACAACACAAAAGAATGGGGTCACCTCCTTCAGGGTACCAGTAACAAACTGGGCCTTGGGTGTTTTCCTCATCGTTGGAAACAAAAGGCAGCAAGGAGCTCTGCAGTCCTCTCAGCAAAGGAGACCAGCCTACCTTGCCTTCATTGAGTTTCTTCCCAGGGTTGGTTTCTTCTGGGTGGTAAAACCATTTGACTCGGACCACCATGTTGTTCCCCCAGGATTCCCACATGCTCTGGATCCGGCCGATGTAGGGCAGGTTGGGGCGGCCAGCGGAGAGGAAAACCGCGCAGTCTCCGATGCGGATGATCTCCTTGCCCCGCACGATGGCCTTGTAGAACAGCTTCCTGGCCTTCCCTTTCATTCCTCGTCTCTGCCAAGACAGGAGCACGCAGGTGGTCACCCAAGGATCACCCATATTTTCCCCACACACCATCTGCCTTGTCCCGCATGCATCCCTTTGTTGCTGGCAGAGCACAGGAATATGCAGGATGTCAGAATGGCTTCCCCAGCATAGTAAAAGCCAACCCCAATCTCCCTGCAAGCTCGACACTTGGCACACCACGCCAGCAGTTCCACCACCCCAGGAAAAGGGAAGAGGCACCGGAAGGCAGACTCCAGCACCGAGCACCATGGAGCATTTACCTGTGTGGGTTTCCCAAACCACTTCCACAGCTGCCGTGCCGGGAGGAAAGCGGCGATCTTGGGCCTGTTCTCCACGGAGGGCAGGCGCTGGCGCTTGGCCAGCTCCTTGGTGGTGGGCAGGTGGATGCCCTCGCGCTTCTTGGGCCGGCTCTTGTTGCCGCTCTGCGGCGGCGCCGGCTGCTGCGCCGGCTGCTGCGCCGGCTGCTGCGCCGGCTGCTTCTGGCTCTGCGGGTGGGAGGACGCCCGGGATTTCCCCGCCTGCTTGGTTTGCTTGGGTGGGAGGCTTTGCTGCACCGAGGAACTCGGCTGGGCCTCAGCTACTTCGTCGTCAGAGCTACAGGAGGAATCTTCGTCCGTAGTGGAGGAGGAGGAAGAGCTGGAGCTTGATGAAGAAGAGGTTGATGAGGTGGAGGAAGAGGAGGAAGATGAAGATGAAGAGGAGCTGCTGCTGGAAGAGGAAGAAGAGGAGGAGTTGGAGGAAGAGAGAGGGGTGGATGCTCTTGAGCTGGCTGAGCTGCTGTCCTGGGCTTCCCCTTGGTTCTTCTCAGCCTCCTCTTCTCCCTCTGACTCCGAGCTGCTGTCACTGCTGTTGCTCTCAGACTCCTCCACAGCTGCCGGAGCTGCTGCCTTTTCTTCCTGGTCCTTCGAAGCAGCAAGGCTCTCTGCTGAGGCATCAAACTTTCCTCCAAAGCTGGCAGGGGAAGGGTCTCCCTCAGCCACCTTGGCTCGGGAAGATTTCTGCTTGCCCTCCACACTCACGGCAGCAGAATAGCCCAGCCCCAAGAGACTTTTCCCATCTCTGCGACTTGCCAGGTTCGAGTCCTCCAGCATCCTCATTGCCTCCTTCATCTTCTTTGTTTTTGGAGACATCACACCCTCATGGTCCAGCTTGATCAGGATTTCATTGTCATGCTTCCTCTGAGCCTTGACCATGGTGCCAAACTCTTGTGTCTCTTCTGTGGGCCGCCCTTTCTTGGCCTTGGCTTTGGACACCGAAGCATCGCTGGAGCCGAAGGCCGCCAGCGTTCCCGGGAGATCGCTGTAGGGCTCCGTGCCCAGGATGCTGCCAAACACAGCAGGCTGGTAAGAGGGTTGTGGGGGGCTGTGCAGCTTCGTGGAGATCTTCATTTTGTTGGCTTTTGAGCGCTTTTCCTCTGTGGGAGCAGGAGAGCCTCCAGTCGGCAGCGGTTGCGATTTTCGTGATCCCTTCATGCTTGGCTTGCTCAAGCAGGCCGGCTTCTCTGGGACTGAAGAGGTAACAGGTGAAGACTCCACCTGATCCTTCTCTTCAGGCAAGGCAGCCTCTTCTGCAGAGGGGAAGAATCACAAAGACATGATGTTATCCCTCCAGATGGGCTTTATTAGCTCAGACACAACCAGACACCAGCGCTGACTGGTCTCTGGCCAAGCATGGCTTGTTCCTGCCTGCTCAGGTACCCCCAAAGGAACACAGGGGGTGTCCTCACTGCTCACTCACTGAACAGCCTGGCCTGGTGCCAGTACTTGTGAGAAGTGATGGACAATGCCCAGGGGTGCTGCTTCAACTTCAGGAGAACCAAATGACAAATCTCCTGCACCTCTGGCCCTGTTGATGGCTGCAGAGATGCTCAACAGCTGAAACAGCGACTGTGCTCCACATCCCTGACAGAAGGAGGCCAGCTTCCGAGCCAGCCTCCTGTAAACTGTAGCCACAGCAGAGCAAGACGCATGGGTGCTTTGCACTCCAGCAATGCATCAATCCTGCTCCAAGTAACAGCCCTAACTTGGGGAGAACAGTGGAGAACTGTGCAAGGATTCCCTCAGCAACTTACCAGCTTTGGCCTTGACACTTGGCTTTCTCCCTCGCCCTTTGCCCTTTGACACAGGCTCCTCTGACCCCAGTGCAGCTCCCTCTTTTCCTTCTCCAGTGTCTTTGCTGGATTTACGGCTACGGCGCTTGGTGCTGGGCACCAAAAGGGCAGGGGAAGGCTCAGCACCTGGAACAGGTCAAAGAGATGTTCAAATGCAGTCAAATAACACAAAAACCAGAGATATGATACAGTGAAAGTATCCCAACCAAATCTGCAATAGGGACTGGGCCTTTTTTCTTGTGGGTGATATCCCACCCCAGCTCTGTGTTCCATGTGTTCCATAACTGATGGTGCAATCTTTGTGACTGAAAGTCTTTGAACTTGTCCCAAAATTTGAGGAAAGCAGCCCAGAACTCCATATATGTCAGAGTGGGAAGTGTCTTGCAAAAAAACTGAACAGCAAGACTCACACTGGATCTTGTAGTCAGGTGGGAGAAGCCGAATGTGAGACAGTGGGATGCGTCCCGTGTCCCCGTCATCGAACTCTACTGTGATGAGATCACCATCTTCCTCCAGATCCAGGGTTCCTGTGGGACAGGGGAGCAGAAGAAGGGATTAGGAATGAACATCAGAGTACAAACCCCTTGTAAGGGAAGTGGGGACATGGGGAAAGGCAGGGGGGCTGCACCAGCTGCAAAGCATCCCACCTCACCTTTCCTAGGCTGTGCAGGGAGGGCACAGAAGGCTCACTCTGCAATGGAAAGTCCCTGATAATACTAAACCAGCCCACTCACTGTGAAATTCCCCATCAGCAGCACCACTCCAGAACATAACAGCCATTCCTGTTTGACTTCCCATCTCTCACCACTATTTCCCTCTATTCTTGCAGAAATTCATCTCTCTCCTTTCACTGAAATACCTACTTTCTGAAGTGTATTAAATGTCCTTGATATATTTAAGTTCCTAAATTGCTCAAATCTCTTCCTGAACCTGCAGGATGTTACTAAATCTGCTTCGGTAATGAGAGGGGCATGATGCAGAGGAGAGAACAGGCCAGGCTGCAACCTCCAGGACGCTCACAGCAGAGCTCAGGCCTTCCCCAGACAAGCCTGACATCCCTGAGGACACACAGGGCTGAGACATCCCAGGTTCAGAGCACAGAGCAGCCAGGGTGGCCTTACCTCGGACAACTGTCCCTGGGTAGAGGCAGCGGTACTGCTGGCTCCAGTAGGCTGCAATCCTCGTGCCCTCGGGCAGGAACCGCACTGAGGGGGGTTTCACATCGATGATCTGCTCAGGGCAAGAGGAAGGCAATTACTGACCACCCTGGCACCAGCACAGACCATCCCACCACACCTGGCATGGAGCAAAGCAGCTCTGGAGAAGGCAAGGGACAGTTTCCCTGCTGGGGAATGGCCTCCTGTGTGCTCACAGGGACATGTGAAGGACCACCCCTGCTGGAATACAGGACTAGTGCCTGCTGCCAGTGTGGGAGCCTGGCCATGGGGCAGCGAGTGCACCAAGGGGAGTCCTGCCCACACTGGGCAGGACCAGGGCATCCCTGCAGCTGGGGGAGGAGAGAGCTTCCAGCTAGCCTTCCCCAGCCCAGAACAGGGCATGGACACCAAGGACAGGCCATACATACCGCTTCCTGCAGGAGCTGCTCCAGGCAGTAAATGTGGGGACGGTTTCCCCTCTCTCCCTCCACCACCACCCGGTATCTGAAACACAAAGGCTTGGTCAGACACAGCACATAGCAGACACCACCCCACCAGGTAACCCATCCTCCTCTGAGGATGTGAGAGCACTTAATGAGAGATAACTTGATTTCCCTCAGTGCTGATAAACCAGAGTGAACTCTCCTTCCCTCCCTGCCAGACAGTGTCAGTCTCTGGGCAGCCAGCTCTATACAGCCCCAAACTGATCCATGCAGCAGCTCTGCCCCCATTTTCTGGTAGATCCCAGATGGATACAGCAGCCCCATAACTCACATGTCTGGTGAATGCACTGTCTTGACATGCCCAGCATAGAGCAGCTTGTCATCCATGGGGATGAGGACACGCAGGCCATCCTTCAGCTCATCCTTGTCAATGATGCAGGAGCGGGGAGCTGTGAGGTGTTGGAGCAAGATGGGGATTAGAGAGCACCACACATGGGAAAGGGACAGTGAGGGGAGAAGGAAGCTTCATATTCCCAGCAGCACTGTCCCCTCTCTTGGTAATAATAACACACCAGTAAATGAAAACAGGGCAACTCGGAGACAGGGCTTCAACTAGATGTCACAGCAAGCCATGCTGATTAGGCCTGGTTTTTATTGAATTGACTGAAAAAGTGGTATCTCCACCCCAAAGAGCCACAGCTTTGGATGATGAATATGTGAAAGCAGCACAGTTGTCCTCTGAGCAGCCCTGGGAAACCTGACCAGCTCCTCTACCTGTAAAATCCTGCCCTTACCTGGAGTGGGTGGCCTCTCAACCAGCATGCTCAGTGGGATGTTCTCATCCTCTGAGAAGCTGCTGTCTTGGTTTGGTTCAAAATCCTCCTCTGCTGCCATGCTCTCCATGAGCTTGCTGACAGCTCCTCCCTTCCCTCGGTTCTGCAGGAGAGCAAGCAGCACATCAGCTGGATCACCACAGGAGACAGTCTGATCCCATCTCACCTTCCTCCAGCAAAAAATAACCTGAGGATATCGGGACAAACCCGTCTCCATCCTCAGGAATGTTCATCTCACAAACAGTTAAATGGGTGTACCCAAACTTCTTGCTGCCTTTATCCCCAAGCATCACCAGCAGTTGACCAAAGGCTGCTCCCCCACATCCTCACTCCTGAAGGTTGGGAGAGATGTTGCAGAGCTGTAGTTTTGCTCTGCATTCACCACAGTGTTCCTGAGCCTCTGCCTTCACTGAACAGGCACCAGGCACTGCTCCTATTTCTTCTCCAATCCCCATGATCTGTTCCTTGCTGTTACACACAGACCATAAACATCACACAGAAATCATGTGAGAAGACAGCAATGTGTGTTATGAGAGATGACAGGCTACAGCAGTGGAGCAGGAAGCAGCTGTGACCCAGTGCTGAGCAAGGCTACTCCATCACCATCTCCTTGGTCCTTGCTGTCCATGTAAGCTCTCCCTCCACCCCGTGGCAGCCTTAGAGAAAATCCTGCCTGCTCACTAATTTGGGGGATGAAGGCAAATGAACACCAGATGGTAGCAGCAGTTACTATCTGAGAATCTTCCTTGGACTTTAGGCTTCTCAAACGAGCCCTTTGCCTTCAACACACCCAAAAACCTGCATCTCTGTTTCCCTCCCTCACACTGCAACAGTCCAGGACACAGCAGGGCTCTGCCAGCCACCCTCCTGTCCAGCCACACTAGAACCAGCCCCTCACCTCTTTTTTCACCTCCTTGGCTTTCACTTTAGCTTTGCTCTTCTTGGTGGAGCCCAGGGCACTTGCCAGGCTGACCCGAACATCAGAGGGGGAGCTGGGGATGCCAGGAGGAGACATGGATGAGGAAGAGGAGCAGCAGGGTGTTTCTTTACCCTTCTTCCGCTGCTAGAAATAAAAACAAAACACTTCCATCAGTAAAGAGATTAGTAAAGATCTGGGTCCAAGAAAAGGGAAAAGGTGGCAAGGCAGGCACAGGTAGGATTATGTTCAGCCAGCACTTAGTTCACTGCCCACATCACATCCAGCTCTGCTTTCTGGCTTCACACGTTTTGGGAAGAGCTTTTCATTACCCTGGAGAGCAACTCCTGCCCATCAAATCTTCCTCCAAAGAGCTCCAAGAAGATCCCAGCAGGCCTCATGTCACATCTAACTTGTCTAACTCTCCCCATCAGTGTTCTTCCACAACACTACCATGAACTGAACTGGAGCCAGAGGGAGCCAAGCATTCAGCTTAGATGAAAAAGCTGTAACCCAGAGACCACTGTCACCCCCAGACAGGGACAGACCTCAGAAGTCACCATATAAAAGGTGAACAGCCTTAGAGGTCAGTCTGGAGGCCACAGGTCAGCAAGAGGACAAGCTCTTGCAGAGTGGGAGAGAGATTTCACAGGATCTGTTCTAATGCAGGATCATTGACTCTGACCACCCAAACAGAATGGATTTGGGACACGGAGGGTGACAGAAGTAACCAGCCCCATTCAAACACAACAGGCTTTTACTCCCTGCAAGTCAGATCCAAGTCTGACAGAGCCTCCGTGTACATGGGGCTGACAGGGGTGACAAGGGGCAGCAAACAGCTGCTGAGACAGGACCCAACTCTCCTCTGCCTTAGTGGGGTTAATTCCCTCCCCTCACCCTTAGCTCCCACGCACCCCAACACCAATCTAGCCAGCACATTCTTCACCTTGCTTAGCTCCTTTCTCTCCTTCCCCTTGCTGCCCTCCTTTTTGGGGCTCATGGGGGCCCCCTTGCCACAGCGCCCGGGTTTGGAGACAGGGGTGGAGCTGGCGGGCGCCGAGGCCGCCAGCACGGCCGAGGACGTGGTGGCGTCGTGGAGGAAGATCCGCTCGCTGCGGCGCCGGTTCCACAGGTCATCATCGCTGGCCTCCAGCCCGAACTCAAAGCTCAGGTCCTTAGGGGATTTAAATTTCTTCAGCTTGCGGCCTTTCTCAGACCCCAGCTTGGCCTTGTCTGCGCTCCCAGATCCGGAGTCAAGGCTGCTGGGGGCCTGGCTTGGCGGGATGCTGCTGGACTCCAGCGGCCCCTTCTTCCCGCGCAGCAGCCCTGAAGGAGATTTCTTCCTGATCTTGATCTCGCTCTCCGAGTCAGTGTACTCGAACTCTGTGCCTAGGTGCAAAGGATTTAACCATCAGTCAAAGCCCTGGCTGAGCCAAGATGGGACACAACCTGCTGGAAACTTCTGGGCTCCATGGAAGATGCTGTGCCTGTTCAATAGAGCTCTTGCTTGTTCCCCTTTCCAATCCCCACATCCCTCAGACCTCCATTTCTGAGCCATAAAACACTGTGGAAATTCCCTGGAAGTAAGCCTGCCCTGCTCCAAACCAGAGCCCAATCAATCAGGCAGTGTGGTTCAGTGTGTTCCCTGCCTCCATTTTCTCCCTTCTCCCAAAAGCAAAATCCTGCAGGGAAGCTCTGAAAAGATATTTTAACATGTCCCTTCTCAGTAAGGAGCTGCTCAGCTGAAACCAAGCATGAACCCCATAAGCTGATCTCTCCTGGTGGGAGCTCTCTCCAGTTTCACCTTTGTTTTAGGAGAACAATGTCTTTTAACAAATGGAATAAACCCATATTTCAAGCTTATTTTTTTCCCATTGGCCAACAGACACCACAGATCTGTTTACTGGCTCAAGTAGTCGCCTTAAAGTCAAGAGAGGAAAATGATCTTTTGTCTGTGGCAAATGTAATTCCCCTCACATTGGCCTCTGCTTAGTACAGGCACAGCAGTACCCAGAGGCCTGAAATACTGTAGTAATGCCAAGATGTTCCCCACCCTCACTGTGTTCCCCTGAACCCGATAAAGGAAAGCAAGATCATGTTTCCAGGGGCAGAAGAGAAACTGAGGTAGCACCTACACACCCAGCAACACGGGCAGGAGGCAGGCAAACAACATTCAGGTGGGAAAATGAAAAGGTACATGGCACAAGCAAGGAAAGCATCTCCTCTTGGTCCTTCTCTCAAATACACTCACTTTCCTTGGTAAATTCAGTCTGCAAGAAACTGCTCTCATCTACCCAACCCTCTTCCCCTGAGACAGCCCCGGCACGAAGAGAAAAAGAGCCAGCATGTCAAAAACAAAGCTGGCAAGGCTCAAAATGAAAAACCCATTGGAAATTAAAACACTCCTTCTCCTCTCTCAGTACTGCATGAGGTAATTTCTAGATGCTTCCAGTTTCAAGGAGGGCAGGTTACAAGACAATAAATTCTTAGCAGAGGCTGTTGGAACAAGTTGGCAAAAGCCTAATATAGCATGGAAACAGTGCTAAAACAAGCCAGGCTCCCGAGGAGGACATCATTTTCCATTCTGAAGCATGCTATAAATTCCATTATCACTTAATAAATATTAATAGAGAATTTATAAATGGAACTCATATAGATCTGTCTAACCAGGAACAATGTCACCAATGGGCACTTCTGCAGCAGGGCATGGGGAAGGAAAGAAATGAAACTCCCAGCACACTGAAACTGAGACAGAGGCAGGGCAGAAACCCAGATTCTGGAACTGCAAACACATGAGCAGAGGAAGGAACACTTGTTTCAAGTCTTGCTGGCTGGTTTCTATAAGGAAGTTGATGGGATGGGCTGATGGAAAGAGCTTTTCTTCTGCTTGGGTGTCTGTGCTTCCCTTGGGTATCCAGGATCAGCTGCATGTAGCACATGCTTCCTTCCCTAAAATTTAACAACATTTCACTGCCTTCTGCACTCTGTCAAGGGGGATGCAGCATCCCACTGCTTGCCTTTGCAGCATGTCTTGTTGAGAATTTGCCAAGAAGGAAAAGAAGAAACTTTGACAAAGCTACAGCTGTCCCTAGGGAAGCCACGGCTGCAGCTGCTAACCTGCCATGTCCGTGACTGGTTTTTGTTTCCCTCTCAGGCCACTTTCTCCACCTTCAGCATCAGGACCAAGCAGCCAAAGCAAAGAAAGGGCAGCTCAGTGTCCGGGTACACAACCTGCTCTCCTGCAGCACAGCCGGGACCTCCCAAACCTTCTGCCTTGCCCTCACAGCACCACCCCACACCACAGAACTCACCCATCAGGCTCTGCCTCTCCTCCTTCTTCTTTGCCTTCTGCTTGGCCTCCAGCTGGATGATGGAAAGCGGAGGGGGAACGATGGGGCTGGGCATGGCGCTGGCAGCAAACCTGGCCAGAAGGCCCAGGCCACTCTCATCCAGGGCAGGTGACGACAGCCTGTCTGTGCCATCCGTGCCATAGTCCTCTGCTTCCTCCTCTTCCTCCTCCTCGTCATCCTCCTCCTCCTCGGAGCTGGAATCTGGCACGCAGAAAACAGGGAGCCCATTACAAATCTCACGGAGTTGTGCGGCAGCCACACTCCCAACCCGAACCGCAACTCTGCTGCTGCTCTGTGCCCACCTAAGTGGCACTGAGCCCCCCAGGACTGGGCTACAAGACCCTGGCCAGGGGCACACACGTGTCCTTGCAGCCATAGAGCCGGTGTCACCCTGCCTGCCACCACCCTGGAAGGACACAGCAATACAGGGTACGGTAAAGATGACCCACTCGGGGCAAGGGAGGGAAGAGCAGGGTGTTGGCAGATTTGAAAAGGATACCAGGCACCCCTTCCCTACAGCTTTCAGGAGGAATTAAAAGCTTAATTCCTTTGAAAATCCCAACCTGGGAGCTGTGGGATTCCCCTCCCTCCCACCAACACTTCCTCCATAACGAATTCCATTAGTGTAATCAGAACCAGAGATCAGCATGGAAGGGGAATACCAGAGAGCAGCCTGTGCCATGGCAGGAGGCAAGGGGGACACAGGGAGGAGAAGGGGCAGGAAGCAAAAATGCAAAGAGAGGGGGAGAAACAATAATTCGAAAGCAATGGATTTGGAATGCATAAGGGAGAAAAGTGTAGGCAGTGCTGGAGACAAGGAGCAGTGTTTGAACCCTCTGCCTCAGAACTCTCTCTGTGCCTTTCATCTCCCTTTCTACACCTCGGGATAGGGAAGCACAGCTCGGCACAGGCATGAAGAGCTGCCCACAGCCAAAATCTAATTCTGGCAAAGCAATCAGCCTCACTGCCTGCCTCAGCTGACATCTGCAGAACAGTGGGCTGAGGGTTTCCTCTAGGGTGTGTACACATCAGGTATTTTGGGGGTAGATGCTCCGAGAGTGGCACCTCTCCCTTCCTACAGCGCTAGAGTGTGTCAGCAGCTGAGAGACAATTAATTTTAACAGCATCTCATCCAGTGAGTGCTGGTGAGCAAGCCACTTCACAAATGCACATATACCACACACACACACTTATACACACACATATATGAGCACACAGATCCATAAAAATATATATATTTGACTGTGAAAAGTGGGTCTGGAAAAGGTATTTCATTTCTCTTGAAATTGAGGGCTTAAGTAGGATCATTGAGGCTGCTGGAAAATTTCCACCACTAGCAGGAGCCCTGCTCTGAGCCCACTCCCCAGCTCCTACCAGCCACTATCCTTGTGTCTGAAATCCAGCCAAATGAAAAACCAGATCCCTTCAAAATGAGCTGGAATGAACATGAAAATCCTTTTCTTTTCACATATGCCCTCTGGGATAGATAAAAACATCCTCAACACTTGGTCGCTCAGAAAAAAAAAATACAATAACGAAAGTGCTATTTTTCCATGATATTAGAAAGAACAGGAATATCAGAAAACAATGCTCTCATCCTTGTATTTTATCAACTGAGGTAACTGGCAGCTTCTTTTTTTTTTTTAACATGGATGGTTTATCTCTGTAGCATACATCTGATAGATACAGAATACTAATTTTTAACTGCATAAAAATTCCTTCTCCATTTCAGTTGCTCAGCCTGGTTCCTTGTCACAAAAAATGCTACTAAACCTATAGTCCTGCAGTCAATACCAAGAAATCCACAGCCCTGTTCACTCCTTGCATAAAAACCACACACACGCACACAAAAAAAATCCACAGCAAACTGGGATCAGATTCTTTCCCCTACCAGAAAACAGGGCACAACTGCTGTTTTTATATCATATTTTGCCAAAAAGAAAACAAATCCAGATGAACTTTATTCTGAGATGTGAAAACCACCTGCCTGAAAAGCAGCAAAGCAGTGCCTGAGTTCAATGACACCCTGTGGGGTAGTGTGACCTTCTCCATCCATCCCATCTAGCTCTGAAATTCAGCGATTTTCAGCAAAAACAGGGGAGGAAAAAAAGAAAAAATCAACCTGTACAGCCCCTCATGCCAGACCTGAGCAGAAAGTGGCTCAGTGAGCAGCTGGATAGAAAAATGGGGGGGTAAAAAGGGGGAAAATTTGCAGGAAAATCCCTCCATGACCAGTCCAGCCCCATTGGCTCAGCCACATCGAGTGCCCAGCAGCACCATTCCTTCAGCACTTACACACTGCATGTGCAAGGGCAAAAGGGTGCCCAGCAGCTCCAGTATTTCAGAGGCACTCAGGTGAAACAGATTTAAAAGCCAGGATGGCAGTGGCTGCTCCTCAGGCTACAGAAAATACACAATACAATGAGGTGCCTGGTGGTTATTCCAACCTCCTGCCTGTACACAGAGTCACACTACGGAAAGACAACTGAAGACAGTCCCTTGTCAGCATTTTTACCACAACACTTATATTTTTATCTGCAGGAGATACAATTTCCAGCCTGAAAATAACCCCATTTTAACACATTCACAGCACAGATCTATCCTCCTCCACCTCTCATGGCGAGGACAGATCTCGCTAACCCCGCTAACACAATCCTTGCTCCTCTTCTTTCTGATTTTCCAAGGGACAAAAAGTAACAAATGAAGCAAAAAGAGGACATCTGGGGCTCTGCTCCAAGCCCACATGCTTCTAAAGTAAGTCCCCAAACTTCTGGCCATGGTGGCAAGTTAAGCTGCTGGTGCTCTCTGTCCATCTGTACACTCCTTGGAGAGACTGGAGCTTGTATTTAATGGGAAGCAGGAGTTTTACTCCTACTGTACCCAAACTCTCAGTGGGTTTAAATTTAACTATGCACAGATGCCTTTACACAACTGAAGCCTCAGTATTTTTTTTGTCCTCAAAAGGTGACTTTTAGCTAGCAACGGGGAAAAAGACATTTTAAAAAAAACCCTTTTTTTTCCTTCAATGGTAATTCTGTTAACGCTGAGAGAGCTCAAGGAAAAAAAATGCTCAAAGTTAAAAATATCTTTTCTAATTGACATTTTTAAGAGCATGTATATGTGTGTATATACCCACACACGCAACCACACGTGTACATACAACTCCACAGCCAAAACAAACAATACATTCATATTTAAATGCTACTGATGCCAGATACACTGGAGCCAAAGAGTATTTTAATTTTTACCTGCTCTGAATTAAAACCCAAACCCAGTTAAGAATACTAAGTTTTCTCATTGCTTTTAACAGCTAAGCTGCCATGGTATTTTATTGTAGGAGAGCAGTAAATGAAGATTTGTTAATGATGAACAGAAATTGGTTAAGCAATTTGGTTTTTAGAGACGGATGTATGTAACAAGACGGGTTGAGGGGGGGTGTGAAGAGGAAAGGCTGGGGAAGGGAAGGAGTAAAAACACACACTTAAAACAGTCATTTCACATTGTAAAAATAAATAGCATGATTTTCTCGTAACACCAAGCAGGCCTACAGCATACAAAGCAGGCTAAGTACAGGCAGACTTTAGACAGCTACTGGGTCATTAACATCTGATTTCTGCAATCTGTCCAAATTCTGAAGGTTACTTATTTTTGAGTGTCCAATTTAAGACTGTACCTTTTTTTTTTTTTTCCCCCAAATAAGCCATTCTCATCATTGGAAGATTTTTCCCCTCCATGTGCTGTGCTGTTGACTCCAGAAGTGCTTGTGAAAAATTAAAAAATAGTACAACTATCACGTGGGAATGTGTAGGGAACTGGTTACCCCTCACTGCTTTTTTTTTTCAATTGGGGTAAAATCATCCTCTAAGTCAGGAAAAAGAGAACAGAGAAGAAGGCACTAAGTTCTTTAAGAAAACAGAGTATGGGGGAGGACTTACAGGTCTTTGGTTTCAGATAGCTCAAGGAATTACCTATTCTGGTGGGTTTTTAGCCCACATTAGCAGTTTCCTCTCCAAGGCCACTGGATTAAAAACCACAAGGTATGCCTCTTATCAGAATGGCAACGTGATGTTTGGTCTGTAAGAAAGCAGAGTGTCTCCCCCTCATCTGTGTCAAAGCAGATGACAGAAAACAGGTCTTCCTGCAGCTGATCCCACCTTTGACACAGATACTGCAGGGCCAGGGCCAGGCAATATCCCTGACACGGGGACATTTCTGCACCATGGCCCAGAAACCTTTAAGGTTTCCATCTTGGACTCATCTGCAAATCCCTGCCCTGGCTGGGCTAAGGGGTTCTCCAAAAAGTAGGTCTGCGAACAGCAAAGCATTTCTGGAGTCCTCAAACACACGCACACAAGTGCAAACCTTCCACGTGAGACTCTTCATGGACAGAGCAAAGTTGAAAGCGGACAGCAATCATTTTCAAAATCAAAATAACCAAGAGAATGCAAAGAGCTACGTGTCATTATTCATGGAGGCAACATCGAAACGTCTGAGGCTGACAGATGACATAAAGAAAAGTTATTTTGCCTACCTACATAACAATGGTCAAGGTTCAGGTTCATGGCTAGTGACCCTCGCTGAGAAGTGTCTGCCCTACAACCAGCCAACCACTTTGCTTCTTTAGTGCAGCGTGAGAGCAAATGCAAGAGACCGACACAGACATTCAAAGCATCATGGATAGGGGCAGGGGTGAAAGGGTTGGTCAAGCAGCTGCAAGGAGAAAGCGAGCACTTCTAGAAAAGCTGAGGTTATTAATCGGTTTAGTATTCAGGGAAAGCCATTAGAAACCCTATTACCCAAATATCCCTTCAAGAAATGCTTCTGACAAAAAAAAAAAATAAATAAATAAACCAAAAACCAACCAAAAAGAAATTTATTTGCAGGAAAAAAACCCCACCAAATTGTAACCAATAATCCCTTCCCGCCTCCCTCTCCGTACCCACCTCCCACCCCAGGGGGTTTTGCATCTTTGGTTTCCCCACCATTAAATGACACCCCAGTGGGATTTACAATGCATTTCCCCATTTGTTTCAGATTCCCCAACCTCCTCCCATACCCCATCCCCTCCCCAGATTTCATCCCATAAAACTGGGATTTTTAGTTTATTTTTTCTAATAAAGCAGACAGGTTACTTGAGAAATAGACAAAGGGACAAGTTACCTCTCTGCTTACCTGGAGCAAAACCAAAAAACAAACCCAAAATCCCCCTCAAGAACTTGGCACCTAAAAGGGATTGATATCCTCAAAATTTCCAACAGCAGCAAAACAAACAAAGAAAAGGTGCAGGAAGGAACAAGGAAGGGAAGAATGGAAGTTAACGCAGACTCTTCATGGAAATGTGGCAATCTCAGCCTTACATAAAATCCACTATCCCCACAACTTTTTGGGGTCTCTAAAGAACAATTCTTCCTTTTTTTTTTTTTTTTTTTACATTGTNNTTTTTTTTTTTTTTTGACACATGTAATTCTCTTTCGGGTTTTCCTTGAAATGCACTGGTGGGTCCAGCCCAGAGCCACATCAAACCAAATCAACATTCTGTATCTTTCTGCCACGTTTGATAATTTTTTCTTTTTTTTTTTAGCTTTAATTATCTTTCCTTGGAGATTGGGTTTGGAGGGAAGAAAAACCAAACAGGTGCATGGAAGAAATTAACATCAAAAAACTCAGTAAAGAAAAAAAAGCCAACAAAACAACAAAACAAAAGCCAAACTATCCAGCCCTGTTTTTCAATTAACAGCCCTGAGCAGTGTAAAACACTAAAAGGCTTTTGCTGGGCTATATCCAGCTCTGCCATGTAACTTAGATAACAACTGGGGATGCTCTTGCTTTGCATTCAGCCCAGCCAAGCTACTTTCTTTCGGGAGCTGAGGGCTCATTAAAATAACCTTTCCCCATGATTATTATTTAATGAGTACGCTCTAAAACAGAAACCCCTTGTGTCTCTGGAGGAAAAGTCTCAAGTAATCTCTTTTCCCACTGAAGTACTAATGACAGGCTGACACAAAAAAAAAAGCTGCAAGAAAAAAATTGGGGTGAGGGTGAGGGAGGGAAACTGCGGAGTCAAATTTAATGCAGTAATTGCCACATCCTTGAGCACCGTGGGTTACGTCTGGGCATCTGGAAAAAAAACCCTACCACTCAAAAATAGACACAAAAACTTGACGTTTACATTTAAAAAAAATTTTGGGGGCTGTACCCGGCACCCTCCTGCAGCAGCAACAAGAAGTCAGTGCCTCCATGTTTTATGTGCCTGCCTGGAGAGAGTCCATGAGGAAACAAACTGAGAAAGATAAAACCAAAAATGGATGAACAAAAAAAAATTAACTTAAAGGGGGTGGGGGGAAAGGGGGAAACCTAGGCTTTATCTGGACAAAGGCAGCAGGGATATTTGAATAATAGAGAGTACCCCAGACTAGGTTAATTCCAGTTCTACTGATGGGGAGTGGGAGCAGGAGGGGGATGCAGAGCAGGATGGAGTGAAGCGGCAACCTAATCGCCTGATAAGAGACACAGCAAGAGAGACAAGGTACACAGGTTTAGTTAAAAATGAACTCGGTATGTTTAATAAAGCTTGGCAAACCAAATCGCAGTACAAACATCAAGTCACACGGCCACACAACAGTACCCCGGTAATAAAAAAAAAGAGAAAAAACAAAAGGGCAGGGG
>VYXD01002177.1:1529-34617 GCA_013397195.1 Hylia prasina | reverse complement strand
CTGCGCGGGGCCGCCCTGGGGCCGCCGGCCGCCCTGGGGCCGCCCTTCCTGCCCGTCGAGCTGTACAGGCCAGGCGGCCGCGGCTTGGCAGCGGACGGGGGCTGCGCTGGCCACTCGTCCCTCAAGGATCCCTCCTCCTCCTCCTCCTCCGAGTCCGTATCTGTGGTCAAAGCGGGTGGGAAGAGTGTTACATCACCGAACAGGGGTTTGGGGAGTTTTGGTGCCACCGCTGTCCACCCCTGCCCAGGTGCTCCATCATAAACCTTGCGCTCAACCAACACAGAAATTCACACTTCCTTCTTTCCATCACAAATGGATGTTCTCCACCTCCTTCTCCTCCCTTAAGATCCAAGGAGTGCTTTTAGCTTGGCAGCAGAAAAATGAAGCGAACATTTCCACTATGAAAATGTCCACTGAAGGCACAGAGCTGTCAACAACTGGACCATCAACCTGAATTTGTCTTGGCTATGGTGATGTTCAACACTCTTGACCTGAATCTCCTTTTCTACACGAACCAGTTCTCGCAGAGAGTTTTCAACACGTGTGGATGGAGCAAGCCCCGCTGCCAAGAAGGCAGGATGTCTAATTCCAAATGTCTGACTCCAAACACACGGCCCCAGATGCTCCACGGCGTACGCCACAAAGGAGCAGGGACCATGCCACTCCATGGTCTGTGAACCATGGCTTTACAAAGCTGCTAAGCCTTGTGGGCGGTGAGAAGTTATCCAGCCATCCCCTCTGGCATCTGATGAGAGGGACAAAAAGCATATGGCACCCCTGGATGCAATAGAAGCGGGTGTAAATTGTCACCTCCTCCTTTGTGGACATGCCCTCAGCTCCACAACATTACAGACACTGTGGCATCACTCCCCAGCTCCACTGCACTGGGTTGTGGAGAGGAAGACACAAAGAATGGCAAGTTTAGGAGGCTCAAAGCCCAAATACGCAACTTATTTTGGACACCTGACTTTTCTTAAAATTTGTGGGAGCAAGATGCTCAGTTCGCCCTTTGGATCCGTGCCCAAAGTTCTCAGGACTCCAGGCAGAAAATCCTGAGGTCAGGAGGCAGAAGGACTTGGCGTCAGTCCCACTTCTCCTCCACATGAGCAGCCCACCAATCATGGGAGGTGCTGCCATATGTTCAACTTGCCTCCTCAAATTCACCATGCCTGAGTGACCAACTGACAGGCCAAAGCCTTTCCCTTGAACCTGCACACAGCTGAAAAACCAGAGCTGAACTGTTTCCTCAGTCGCAACAATCCTGAGCTGAGACCTGAGTGACAAAGGGGAACATTGCTACACCAGGAGATTCACTGGACAGTGGTCAGACAGAAGCTCTCTGAGGTCAGGGAGGGAGTTTTGTTCATGAAACCACAGTACCAAGTGTGAAGGCACTGTAAAAGCTCCCTTTGCCATGAGCCAAGGCTTTAGCTCCAGCAACAGCCCATCCCTCCTCTTCCCATTAGCTCCAGAGCCCAGCGTTTAGGAGACACGTCTGTCCTCAGGAGTAAAGCACACTCAAGAACAGAACTGCTGGGTAGTGTGTACAGCACAATAAGCCAAAGGCTGTGTTCAAGTCCAGTGGACACAATGATCCCTATTTTGCCATATAAACGGCTAATTTCATGCCAAACATTTGTTCCATTGGAGAGTCACAAGCTCATCTTCCCCATTAGTGAAATTTCTAAACTAGTGTTGCACCAAGAGATATATTTGTTATGCACACAAACACCCCATAAAGGTTTTAACATGGCTTTAAATAGCTGCAAGCAAAGGGAAAGATGCGTGTGCAAGTGAGCTGAGACCATAACACAACAGTCTCAGACCATAAACTCTGCCCCAAAGTCTGCCTGAACTGTTAAAGACTCTCCTATGCTTGGTTGTATTGTTTTCCCAACACTGTCAGCAATTCAGATTTTTCCTTCTGTAACAGGGGTCAGTTGCTGGAACCTTCACCTCAGGCACACTCAGAAGTAACAATCACCACACTGGTGAGACAGATGGGAAGGCTCAGCAGAGGCAGCCAGGAAGAAAGCCATGACACTGAAGGGCAGGAGGATGCTCAGGAACATCAGTGTCACTGGCAGGTTTTTACTTTCCAATAGATTCCATGGCATAATCCTAAAGCCAAGCCCACTGAACTCAACAAGGACTTCAAAAGTCAACTACCTCCTAGAGAGAGGCTCCACCTGCTCATCTGACAGGTAGGAGAGTGTCTACTCCCACCAAAAGCAAGAACTTGGGTCAACTTCTTTAAGTGTTTTTCCCCACTGATGATGAATACAACACGGAGGGAGGAGAGACACACTGATCGTGGCTTCCCCTTGGACAGCAAGATGGGCAGACAGCCCATGCTGACCCCAAAGATGCAGCAGCAGTCACTGGGAGGAGGAGGTCACCTTTCATTCACGAGCAAAAAAACCAGACCCATCTGCAAGACCCCTTTCAACAGGCCAGAAACTCCCACCACAACCCCTCCTACACATGGAAGAGATAAAAAAGAGGTTACTTACTATAGGAGTAGCTGCTAACTTCAGATATTGCTGGTGAATGGGAAACCTTGAGCTGATTTTTGACTTTTAACCCCACCTCCATCTTCTTCATTTTGGCAGTCACTTTGTTTTTACCTTCCTTGGGGGTTTTCAGTGACAGGCCCAGGTTCTTGGCCAGGCTCTTCTCCTCCTTGCTTGGTAGAGCCTCATGGGCTGGGAGGTACCTGCTGCCACCTCCACTGGGTTTGAGCTTTCCCCCAGAGCTGTCAGCAAACTTGAAGGGGGATTTGAGCTTGTCTTGTTTGGTGAGAGACAGGGCCTTGTCAAGCTTGCTGGCCAGTTGCTCCTGATCCGACGGCACCTTCTTCTTTTTGAGCTTTAACTGCCGAGGTGAAAGGAAGAGACAAGGTGAACACAGAGCAGATATCATGGCAGACCTGAGGGATTTTACTAGCCCTCCCAATTGTCTCATGCATTTAGTTACTATCAAGGTGATAGTCTTAGCCCCATTTGCAATAACCCACTACGGTTCTAGGGAGGAAGAAGAGGAAGACGTCAGCAAACAGTACAGTTTTACTGGTACTGAGCACTACAAAACTGCAAGGTTAACTTAGAAAACCTGAATGTTCTTCCAAAAGAAGTATGCTCATAGAACACCATACTCTGAAGTTCTTTTTTCTCTACACCACCTGGTTTTTAGGGCATGTCTGGGTTGGTTTTACAAGCTTTTCTCTAAATCACAAGGATTAAAAATCTTCTTTACCTAAGACCCAGCCAAATAAATGCGGCTTTCCACATAATCAACCAGCTCCAGAGGCTGGGATGCCAAAGAACCCAAATACCTCTCAGCATGAGCATCAGCACCACTGCACTAAAGCCAGAGCTGTTATATCCTTTTCAGTATTTTCTTGCTTCTTGAAAAAAGCAAATATATTTTACATGTGCTACAGCTAGATAACAGCAGCTCCAACTCAGTACTTTGCCTGCATGCATTTTGGATTTCATCAGCAGCTTAAAGCTCCAGTAAATATCTCATTGCCTCAACAGGAGCAGAGGAAAATCCTGCATTTGAAATAGCAAAGTTGTGCTCCCATTGCTCCCTTGCTTCGGGAGGTCCATTGTGCTCTCTCAATAGGCAAAGGGGTAAGACAAGCCCTGCTCTGGATTCAGAGCCAGTGCAGCACTGAATGCTCTGGCTGGCTCCAAGGCACTTGACTCTGCTGCCTTCCGAAGAGGTTCAACCACTGTAAGCCAACATTAGCCCCTCCACTGCACACAATCCTCTCCTGAGGAGCGTCTAAACCCATGTGAACTGAAAGCAGACACTGAAAGATCAGGAGTCCAAGCCAACACCAGCAAAGCAGGAAAGAGATGGGCTTTTGGCCCGTGGCTCCATGTTCCCCACAAGGGCACTGACCTCATTTGAGAAGCTGGGAGCCGCATCGTGCTCTTCCCAGCTTGGGTTCTTCCCTTTCATCTTGCCACTGCTGCTCTCCACATCCTCATCCTCCTCCGGGAGGGCCCCTTTGTGCCTCTTCTTCATGCCCTCACCAGTCTCAGAGTCTTCAGAGAGCAACAAGGACTTGCTCAGTCTGCAAGCCAAGCAGAGGATGGGTCAAGGTGGGGGGGCTTTCCTCCCTGTGATCCCCACCAAGCTCAAAAGTGAGGTTAAATGCCTCCTAAGACAGTGAGGATCCTCAGCAGGAGCCAAGTCTACTGTGAAGTGACAGCAGTTTGGACAAGGTTTTCCACCAAACTGGAGTGCCGAGAAGCCCTTCGTGCACACTCTTGGCCACCAGGACAGATGAGGGCGCCTGAAATCAGAGACCTGCAAGGTGGCCTCTAAAAGGAAGTGCTTGGTGCCTTGGTAACAGCCACCAAAAAGTGCCTGATTTGGCACAGAGCAGTAACAGGAAGGACTGACAGCTGAGGTGGCCCTTAAGATCTTTTACCCCTTCTACTTCTATGGACTCTGTAGGTGCAGAGAGAGACTCCTGAGGCCCAGGACGGTGCCCCACTGCCCAGACACTTGCTTTGGTTGCTTTGGTAGGAGCACGAGGTGGCAAGAAGTGCCACATGAGGTGACAGGGAGGGACAAAGGCACTGCAAGGACTGGCTCACTCCAGATTCCAAGACAGGCCCCTTGTAAAAGGCATTTGTGTTCTAGGTCATTGGACTTGCTTTGGGATTTGGGGAGAAAAGGAGAGGATAAATAAATAAGAAAATAAAATAAAAAATAAAGTAGGTGAGACTGTAAGCGCATCTTTCCCAGCTCCCCAGCCATCTCCAGTAAGTAACTGATGGATGATCAGTCAACACCTCAAGATTCCTACCAAGCTTCCATTTCAAGCTCTCATATGCTGCCTCCTTCACACTAAGCCTGCTGGCCAGACCACCACCACAAAGCCACTGACACGGGGCAGCCTCCTCAGCTTCCAGGCGTTTTCCCTCTCTCTGTCCTCTCTGCTGACCTGCACAGACAGCTAAAACCACACCTCATGCCCTGGACGCTGGCTGAGGGTGCACCTCCATCTCCAGAGCAGCCTGCTCCAGCACTCCTGTGATCCAGGGACATGCACACACACCCACACATGCACAACTCCAGCTGCCTCTGGATGCCTCCAGCCTGTCCAGCCACCCAAACACGAAAAGCAAACACGGAGCCACCGAGAGGACAGATTTTCAGAAGCGTTGGTCAGTGGGAGCTGGGCACCTGAATCTGATCTGCAGTCCTGAAAAGGACATTTGCAAAAACATGGAGCAGCTTGGAAATGCCTTCCCATTGGAGAGGCCATCTATGGTAGGGAAGATGGCCAGCAGTGGTGAGATCCAAACAAGAGCAGCTGGACTTGCAAAAGGGAAAAAAGCGGAGTAGGGAATAATCTAGACGCTTGAAAGAGAGATGTCAGGCAAAACCAACTCCCACTGATTCAGGGAACAGAAAGGAAGACAGAAGAAACACAGCAGAAAGGTCCTACAAAGTAGATAATCTGGAATAGCCCTGTCCTTCCCAGTTGTGACACCAACATCCCCTCAACTGGCTCTACAGCACCTGACTGCACCATCTGCTCTCCTGAGAGCACACGAGGACACACTCCCAAACTCCAAAACCTCACCTACAGCTCCCTGCCAGCCGTATCACCTCACAGCTGCTCAACTCCACCTGTCCTACCTGCACCCAACACCAGACACGTGCTCTACCTGCGGGGCGGGAGGACACTGGCACTGCATTCCCACCGTGAGGACACTCTCACGTTAACAACACGTGCTTCCAGCGGCCGGCCTGCCAACACAGCGAGCCCCCGCTGCATCCGAGATGCTCTCCCCGAGTCAGACCCTGGCGCAGCAACCCTGCCGTGTTCCCGTCTTCCCCAAATTCCAGCCTTACTTTCCACTCTTGCTGTCACTCTTCCCTCTCTCCTTAATGGGTGACAGAGCGCTTGATCCAAGTTTCCTCTTCCTGGGCCTTCCAGGGCCTCTTCTCGCCAAGCTTCTACTTTTCTCGTCATGCTTTTCCCTTTAAAAAAACCACACGCTTCACTGTTAACCAAGGCAACCAAAAAAAAAAAAAAAACCAACCAAAAAAACAAAACCAAAAAAAAGCAAAAGCAAATTTTGCAACCAAAAAGCAAAACAAACAGGGAAAAAAATGAAGAAAATAAATCCAAAAAGAAGAAAAAGGAAAATAATTAAAAGAAAGCAAGCAAGAACGGGAGCCAACCCAGAACCTTCGCCTGCCACCGAACTGCTAAACTGAGCTGCTGAAGCCAAGGTTGTCTCTAACACAGTCTCCCAGCTGAAGTCACCAGTTACCAGGTTGTCGTGTCACATAGCCTAGGAGTGTGCTGTGCAAAGCTCTGGGATGTACCAGGAGGAGAGGAGAGGAGGCAGGAAGGGACGGAGGGCAGTTTTCTCTCCCGGGCCGAGAGGCAGTGAAAGTGCCCAGCTGGAAAAAACCAAGACTTGGGTGAGCAGCCTGTGACTTACTCGGAGTCCCTGCGGCGCTGCAGCTTCACCAGCTCCCGCTGCTTCTCCTTGTAGCGCCGCTGCAGCTCCGCCAGCCGCATCCTGTAGTCCAGCTCCATCGCGTCCATGTTCTCGATGGCCGATTTGATGGAGTACATCTGGGGTGGGGAGGCAAGAGGGGGTCAGGACACGTCCAGGGGGTGCACACTGTGCCCTGGCAATGGCCAAGGGGAGCTGGGACCTCTTGCCCACCAGCACAGCCCCAGAGTGGCACCCGAGAAAACCAGCAAAGCAAAGATGTTCTGTGGCTTATGCACGGGATGGCATCAGCTCTGAGGGACTGCAACCCTGGAAGAGAACCTGCAGGATAAAATGCTTTTTTACCTTGTTTAAAAAGACAGATCACAATGTACCCAACTTGGAATACTTACTTGCTCTGTACAAAATAATTTATCAGCCTCTTCCACAGGGAAGAGCCAGCAAATTAAAAATAAACAAGGAAAAACCCTCCTGCCACTCTTTTTATTTATCATCTGGCCAAAACAGTAACACACTGGTTTCTCTGGTTTCACATTAAAACATCACTTCCAGGGCTGCTGAGGGTCCTGCTGAACCTTGATTCACAAATGAGGGAAGAACCTAAATTCCAGCTCACTGACTCCTGTGCAGCCAGGAATGTGACATGAGGGAACAACCAGCTCATTCTGCTGAATGCAGGGGGGCAGCACGAGCCAGCATGAGCCCCCAAACTGGGGCTGGGACAGTGAATTGTGTGAGTGGATGCACTGGGGCTTTCCAGGCTCAGCCACACTAAGAGTTACTTACTGGTTCATCTTTCTTCTGCATCCAGCTGTACTTTTTGTTGGGATTCAGCTCTCGAGGCAGCCGGATGGTTTTCAGACTTTCCATAAAGGGGGTGGAAAGTACTTCCATGAGCATGTGGGTGCTGGCAGCCAGCAAACTCTCCAGTGTTGGCCGGACAGGGAAACTCTCTGGACCTGCTGGGAAGGAGAGAGAAAAAAGCTATAGAAGATCACATTCCAAGACTGCTTCTCCAACAGGCACGAGGAGGGGCTGATGGCCTTTTCTCGACTATGGCTGCTCAAGGAGCCTCGCAGCCACCCTTGGACCCCACTTGAGATCTCCTGTTGTACTCAGCCATGGTGTAACTGGCAGTTCCCACCACTTCTCACCTCAGGAAGTTACTGGAAGGTGAGATACTTTTCAGGACCTGCCAAGCTCTTGGAAAGCATCATCTGGAGCTACTGGGGCCTCTGGTGCCAAACCCCAACAGAACTGTGGACTCAGTGCCTGCCAGAAGGGTGTTACCCTGGCAGCTCTCAGCAACTGAGGCTCCGTTTCCGCTACGCATACCACAAACTGTCTAGACATGGCGAGGGCCTTTGGAAGGGAGAGCAGTACAAAAGCCACACGTAGCTCAGCCTGCTGCAACAAAAACCTTGCTCCAACCCCATCCAAAGTACCAACAACTCCTGCAACTCAGAGCAATGCTCTCCTGGCTGCCTGGCTGAGGCTGCAAGGGATCCCACCTGTGACTCCGCTCCTCTGCCCACATGGAGAGTACATGGATCATAAGCTGGGAGACCCAGTATGGTCTGAAGTTGACCAGACTTCCCACTCACAACTTACTTTGCATTTCTTGCTTCCTTTTCTCCAGCTCCATCTCTGCAATTTCACTCAGCAAAGTGATCCCTTGCAGGAAGGAGTGCTCCAGGGTCTGGTCAGTTAACACCTCCACCTTCATCTGGGGTGGAGTGACAGTGGTGGTAGTCAACAAGGAACAAGCCTGAGGCATTTCTGTAGCAGCCACCAAAGCATTCATCCCAGCCAGCGGGTCGCCCGGCTTGATGTCCAGATCTGGGATTTGGCAAGTGATTGCCTCTTCCGTGTAGGAGGGGATCTCTGTCCCCTGCTCCCCCTCCTCAGGAGGCAGGCTGGGAAACTCCCTGGCCCGGGGCACATCAGCGCTCTGCAGTTCCATGGCTACAGAGGCCTCCTCCCGCTGGGGCGTCAAGTCCATCTCCGGTGGCTCGCTCTCGGCATGCACGAGCAACCCGTCATAGTCCATGTGCATGGAGCAGGTTTCTGCCCCACTCCCGCTCTCTGCCTCAGCCTCTGCCTCTGCAGGACAGGCCACAACCTGGTAAGGAGGTGGGCAGCTCTGCAGGTCTTCCTGGTCCTGCTCCATAGCACCCAGGGCTTCGCCTTGGTGCAACAGGAGATTGCAATTGTCCACGTTCTGCACTGGGACGGCTGCAGAGGTGGTGATGTTCAGAGTTCCCATGTCCTGCTCACAGATGCTTTCTTGACTTTCCTCCATCTGCACCTCTGATTTCACCCTCTCTTCCAAGGATTCCTCTTCTGCTGCTGCTTGGATGGGCTCTAGGATTTTGGACGGAGACAGGCGGATGGGCTTGACCTCGGAGGAAAGATCCATGTGCTCAGAGCCTTCAGCGGGCAGCGGGACGTCAGGAGCCAGGCCATCCGCATCAGATGCTGCGGGGGGCTGGAGGAGGTAGGGGTAGTGTCTTCCAAAAGAGGGAGGCAGGGACTGGAATGGGTATCCAGGGGGGATCTCTGCAAGATATCAGAAGGGACAGACTGTGTAATGGCTGGGTCTCCAAAACACCTTCTCTCTCATTAAGAAATAGAGCTGGCTCCCTTTGCTTCCATCATTTCTGGTCTCTTGCAATATTGTTCTCAAGCAATAGCTGCTCTGGGCACCTCTCTCCTGACCAAGCTGCCACAGACAGCAGCCCCGAGGTCCCTTCTCCACCTTTCCAGCACTTTCATGCAACTGGAGAGAAATCTGCCTCCTGCATCCTCCCCCACTGGGACTCCAGTCCTGGAAGAACCAACCCAGGCTCGGCCCAAGGGTAGAAGAGAGCCTACAGTCCCAGGCACCCAGGCATAAATCCAGTCCATCACACCAACTCTGCTCCTTCCCTCTCCCCTGCCTTTTAGAGGAGCTATGTGGCTTTCCCTAGGGGAAGGGACAGAAGCAGGAAAGAGCCGAGGAGAAAAAGGGAGGCAGGCACAAACACAACGGGACTCTGCCAAAAGCAGGGCTCTCTTACCTGGGAACAAAGCCTGATATGGACCAGCAGCCTCTTTTTCCAGCTCCAGGTCTTTCTTCTCCACGGTCTCGGGCGCCTCTTCCTTTGGAGGGATGGCAGGGGCAGGGGGTGGAGAGGCGGGGGGCGGGCTGGAAGGATGGGAGCTGGGGGTGGCAGGGTAGGAGTAGGCTGGCTGCGAAGGTGGCTCCTCCATCTTTTGGATCACCTCAGCTTTGAGCACAGACACGGGTGAGGCCCTGGGAGAGAGGGGAGGTGGACTCACAGCCTTGCTGTAGGACGTGGAGGCGCTGGGGGACAGCACAGGTGGTTTTCGGTGCACCAGTCCCGGGGCAGAGGAGGAAAGGCCTGATTTGGCACTGTCCAGGCTCCGTTTTGTCACCTTCTCTTCCATATCCACACGCTGCTCGTTTGCCTTCAACCTCTCCTGTGACAAGAACAGAGCAAAACTCAGCACAGCATCTGGAAAGTGGCACTGACCTACCACCAAGCAAAACTAAAACAAGGTCTTATCAAAAATGCAGTGGAATAAAACCCATGCCCCCCAGTGCAAGACCATTTGAGGACCAATCTGATGGAGGGTGACACTGACCTACAATAGCTTCGTTACAAATTCCCAGCTCCAGGAATCATGAGAAGGATGTCTCAGCTTTCATTTGCATCCAAAGCAAACCATTTCTATTTCCAAGCCTCCAGCCTAGCAAGCCCACATGTAAAATGAAGGCTGAAAACCAGAGGACCACTACAGAAATAAATGGGTGTAAAACACCCAAATGAAAGCTCATGACTCTCAAAACCTTTTCATGAAGGGGAGCTCTCCCTAGGAGCCAGTGTGACCGCTGCAAGTCCTGCAGCTGCTTCTCTGAGCTGCTCAGGAGGTTTGTTTGCAGGTGACCCGGGAGGAAACCACTCAACTGTACAGAGACATCCCATGGGAAAGAATCTAGGTCACACTGCTGCTGCTGGGGAGCTCTCCTGACAGCACTGCTCAATGCAAACTCCTCCAAAACCCACTCTAACTGCAGGATACACCAAATACCTCACATCCCAGAGACCAGGGCAGGATCACTCAATGCATCCAATGCCCTTGAGACACACTTGCCACACAGGCACAGCTGCACTTTCTCCCCAGACACTCCAACTTCGGGCTCATTTCATGGCCAAGCAAGAAGTTCTTGAAAACATACCACGAGCTGGGCACTCCTCTGCAGCTCCATGGCGTGAGCTGCTTGCTGCTGCAGGATGTACAGCTCGTGCTGCCTCAGCAGCTGCTGATGGGAGAGGAGCTGGAGCTGGTGAGCGTGCTGGAGGGAGCTCCTGGTCGGGGGGTACATAGCAGGCCACAGCGGGGGTGCCCGGTCCATCAGCTCTGCTGTGGAATGAGCAGAGATGCAGTCAGGGAGGCAGCAGGGTGAGGATGGATAAAGGATTCAGGATCACTCAGGGCAATGGTCTCTACAGTCCCAGAGTGTAGGGGATGCCAAACTCTGGGCTGTGCAGAAATACAACCAGAAACCAGAGGGGAAACACAGGAGTGCTGTGTTCCCCTCTGTAGCCCCAATCCCATCATCCCTGTGCTCTAGGGCCACTGGACTTGCTTTGCTCTCCAGCCCTTGGTTTGCCTGTCCATGCCTGAGCCTCTGAATAAATTCTCCTAACCAAGGACTAAAACTCTGCAGGGTCCTGCAGGAGATGAGGAGCCACTGCTAAAGATTACATGTTTGTATCTCCAAAACACACCTAAGGAGAAGCCCATTCACACCCACCCTTACAGCTGTGGCTGCTGGTTCCCACAGGTACGTATGCTCCTCTCTGGCCCTCTCCAAAGTCTGTTTTCCCCACAGCTGTCAAAGAATGGTCCCCAGGAACAAGCTCACATCCTTACCAAAGTGTGGCAAGTGCTCGCTGGGGATCACAACAAGCTGCCCTGACTGTGGGTCTCTGGCAAACTGGTAGGCGGAAGGGAGAGCTCCCCCCATGGCAGGGGGGAAGCCTGGAGTCATGCCCTGGTGCAGGGAAGGGTGACCAAGTCCTGGAAGAAAAAACACCAAAGTCACAACTCAGGGGATTCAGACAGCTCTCACCCACACTGGAAGTCATCTACTCCTCCAAAACATCTCCTTCCCTTTTCCCTGAGCTCATCAAACAGTGCCTCACTGGGCTGTAGCAACACTTTTCCCTGGATTTCATTGGTGTGAACACCCTCTGGACACTGCTCTCTGCCAGGGCACTCACCATAGGGATGGCCAGCCAGCCACATGGAAGGGCTCCCTGTCCTGGGGAGCCAGGGGTGGGCTGCCAAGTGCGAAGCCGGGTCTGCAGACCAGCGCCCGGAGCCCGCCAGGGCTGGGCCTCCCGTCACCATGAGGTTGGAGTTCAAACCGTTCGTGGCGCAGCTGGAGGGGTGTATTCGGGCAAAATCTGCCAGCTCCTTGCTTTCTCTGGGGATGGAGGAGGCAAGAGAGAGAGTGAGAGAGGGTCCAAGTGATGGAGGAGCCCACGAGTATGGACCAGCCTACAAAACCAGTGTTTGCAAATCAGGGTCAGTCACTCAAGGACACCTGTGATGGAAGTGTCATATCTAGAATAAAATATTCCATCTCTTCAGCCCTTTGGAGCAGGCATGGATTTGCAGCTATTAGGATTGCTCTGCTGAGGACTTGGGATTTGCCTATAGCCCCATGTATCCCACTCAGCATCCCTTTCCACACTGGCAGGTTTGGTGCCAGCACCTACACCAGTATGGATGCAATCCTGTCTCCTCTCTGGACTGGTCGTCCCTGAGTTCAGCTTGTGACACTGTGGCAAAAGATCTCACCTCCCTCCAAGCCTCACCTGAGCAGCTTCTCCTGATCCCGCTCCAAGCGCCCTGCCAGGAGGTGGCTGTCCCGGTGGCGGCTCCTCTCGTCCCCACAGTCATCCTCAGAGCGTCCGTGCCCTAGGAGACAACCCAGCACCATCAGACAGGAGAAATGGTCTGGAGAAAGCTGTCCCCTCTCTTTTGGGCATGGAGTACCTGAGAGCCAGTATACCCAAACACCAGTGTCCCCAAGGATGTTCCAGATTCAAATCCTGAAAGGCTCTCTGTGTGATCAAGATATTCTCACTAAAGCAATATTCTCCTGGTAGCACCCAAGTGCACATGTTCTGAGGTTCACGTCTCCAAGACATCAAGGGACTACTTGCCACACCAGGTTGGTCTCCCAGGACAGCACAGCCACCAGCCTTGGAGCAACAGGACCAAAGGGACCACTGTGCTGAAGGACAGTGGCGGATTTCCCATCCCAACAAGAGTTGAGATGTAGTAAATCCTGCCACATAGTCCTGCTTAGCACATCTCAGACCGGGTAAAGATTTTATCTCTGCACTTTCTGAAACACTTTCTGATCTTGTAAATCAGACTGGGAGGACTGAGTATGCTGTGAATCCCTGTCCTGCAACAGGCAGAACCAACGATACAGACCTTCACAAAACCAGCACGCTCCACTCCGCAATTCACCCATTAGCAGGAATCTGCATCCCCCCCAAGACATGCAACAAGAAAGGGTCTGATGAGGCAGGGACACATATGGCAGAGGAGGGCAGGAATCCAAACAGGGGCGCTGGATATGTTTAGCTGGAGAAACCACTTGTCCACAATCATCACAGCTCTTGCAAATACAGCCTGGCACGGCAGCAGCTGCATCTGTGAGAGGTTAGGAGGCACCTTCACAGGAGTGAGCAGCAGAGCCTCGCTTGGCTCTGCCAGGACCAGGTATTGGGGCCACCCTTCCCTATATCCAAGGTCTTCACTCCAGCTCCCTGATTTTAAGCTTGCTTTTCCCTAGTTTTTTCACTAGGTTCTTTCTTGCATACTCATTTTTCACACAGTTCCCTGTTGCCCCTCTCTGCACTATGCTTTGGTGATATAATGCACTCCTAAATCCCAGCCCTGCTTGCAGAGAGCACTCAGCCTTGCAGGACTGCACCCCAGCAGCCCTTCCCAGGGTCCTCGCTCTCCTGTCTGGATATGGTTTGGCACATGGGAAAACATCTCGGAACATCAAGTCTATTCTGCTGACAGGCAGTCTTTTCAAGGAGAGCTCTAGTGTGTACTTCCACAAACCTGGACAGCCCATGGGTTTTTTGCTGTCAAGTCTCCAATTCCCTCAGCTTTTACTGTCAGAAGGAATCCAGGAACAAGACAACATCTCTCCCAGCTCCTTTCCCCAAGGCTCCTTCCAGGGGCTCCAGGCAGAAAACAAAGATGCTTTAAAACCTGGCACACAGCTCTCCCTCCCCAAGGACTTTCCAGGGTCACCACATCTCCCTCACAGCGTGCGAAGACACCACGTGCAGCCCAACCAACCCCAACCAGCCCCTCCTTGACCCACTGAATGATGCTCCACACAGCCTCCGTTGCTCACCTTTACTCCCCCAACCTCCACAGCACAGGGGCTCACAAATCCCTCTGGAGCCCAACATCTTCCACTGCTTCTCCACCAGCATTCCCTTTCCACACCTAGCCCAGGTTTTTCCTCTTTGAAGTCCCTTTTCCTATTTCTTTCCCCCAATAAATACCCAGCTGTCTCTTTGGTGTCAGCAACATGGAGCAGCTCCTTGGAGAGCTCACAGACTCCCTTCCTTCCTTGGCATAAGGTGAGTAGACCCCCACCCCCAGCCTTTCATTAGAAACGCATTATTTTGTTATTTTATCATGGCTCCTCCCTCTCCTATCTGCACTCCTCATGCTCCATTATTTCTAGACTAATTTATCATCTTTTTTCCACACCCCCATCCAAACACAAACACTGAAGGACCTCTAATTCCCGCCCAGCCTCCATCCCACCAACAGGACAGTCCCTCTTCTGGACAGAACGATGATTGTCCAGACAGTGAATGATCATTCTGTCTATATATATGAACATGACGCACGGACTGCATAGAAAAATTCAATCAGTTATGCATGGAGGAAAGGCTTAGGTCCGTTCCCTTGACAACCAATGCCCGGTACTAAATACTTGCATTTTACTTGCCAAATACTACAGATTAGCCAACTAAAGCCTGCTTTCTCCTTCTTAAAAGGTCTAAACATTCAAGCACCGTCCACTCAGCGCAAGCAAGCTAATGTTATTAGACGAATATCTCCTGGCACACAAAGGGGGGGCAGCATTTGGGGGGCGAGAGGAGGAGAAAAGCAGTCTTGTTTTCTGTCTGAAAGCCAACTGCATCACTTAGCAACGAGCCCAGAGGCCTGCCAGAATTCAACCCTTGTTTGCAGCCTTTTAGTTCGGCTCAGTAAATTACATTTAACGCAAGCTGGGAGCGTCTGGGACGACTGAACGGCTGAACAAACAGCTCCCTGTGCTGCCCACGAGGTCCTCGGCCGGCTCCCGCCCGGCTCTGGGAGGCAGTGGGAATGGGGAGAGGGGCTGCTGCCTGAGGGAAACAGAAGTTTAGGAGAGGGGGGCAAAGGCAGAAAAATGGGGAAGGCAAGGGCTAAAAATGGAAAGGCGACCATTGCTCGCCAGCCGCTTGCTTTGGCATCGCTCCTAGGCACACCAGAGCCCCATGCCAGGCAGCCCCCGGGTGTTATCTTGCTGTACAAGCCAAGCAGAGAACCAAAACCTCTCTGGTGCCATTGCCCTCCTGCCAGCACCACAGCTTAAATCAAAATCATGAGATTACAACACCAGCACAAAGGTGGTTTGAGAGGTTTCTCTGTCACTCCCTTTGCTAATGGATCAAACTTAGGGAGCAGGACTGTCCTCAGAGGTGGCCAGAGGGGATGGAAGCGGGGAGAGGGGACTGACACAGGGGGTCTTGCTTCCCACTGTGGTTTACAACATGTCCTTGGCCAGCAAGGGAGGCAAACGCAGCTGAAGATGCCAAACTCAGTTCACGGCACACAGCCTGCAGTGGGTGGCTGCTCTTCCCAGCGAAGCCCTGAGACAAGCCCTGGGGAACCTACCTTTGATGCTGCTGAGAGACAGCGAGCGATCCCGGTCTGCCAAGCTGGGCCCCAGCTTGCTGCTGCTGCTGCTGCTGCTGTCCTTCTGCCGGGCCACAGCCACAGCAATGCCAACAGGCAAGTGCCTCACCTCCACCTCGCCCTGGGAGCCGATGCTCTCACGGCCGAAGGATTTGGCACTCTCGGGTCTCTCAGGGTCCCTCTTTAGCTGCTTCGCAGGCTGCTGCAGCAGCAGCTGCTGCACCTTGGAGGCTCCCAGCTGTGCAGAGTCCAACTTCACGTTGCCCAAACCCCCAAAGGGGCTCTTCTTGCCGCAGCTCTGCCGAGACGCCGTCTCCTTGGCAAAGCTGCCGCTGTACTTGATGAGGCTCTGCATGGCCGAGCCCTCGCCGTGCGAGGCAGGGTGCAGGACATCTGCGGCGCCCCGCGAGCCCACCACCGAGGACCGTGGCAAACCGCTGGGGTCAAGGTAGACCTTCTTGGCTTCCTCCTCCACCCGGCTGACGTGGTTGTGCTGCGCGGCCAGCACCGCCATCTGCGTGGTGGCAAAGTTGCCCATCTCAAAGGGCTTCCACTTCTGCTCGGGCGGTTTCAGCTGACCGTGGTCCAGGTGCTGCCGGGAAGAGTCCAAAGTGCCATAGACCTTTGCTGCTTCTTTGGAGCTGGATCGCTGGAAGCGGTCCCGCTCGCAGGGGCGATGCTCTGCCTCTGGGCTCGGCTTCAGCAGATCCTTGGAGGCCAGGAACTCCCTGCTCTCCGGAGAGCCCAGCCCCGGCCGGTTGAGGAAGGGCTCTGAAGCGACCTGTCTCTTCAGTGCCATGGAGTTCGTCCTGATCACCGAACCCTTCTCTCTCAGAACCTCCATCCTTTTGGCATCACTGTGACAAGAAAAGTCCTGGGACAAGAGTGTGCGGGAGGCATCTGCAAGGCACCGCTCCGTGGGTGACTGCAACACCCCCACCTTGCCAAGGTCCTTGTCCTTCCCCTTGTTGTCACGGGCCTGGGAGGCGATTTGGATGGGCCCGCTCCTCTCGTCGTAGGCTTCGACCGAAGGCACGAAGGTGGGGGCGATTACTTTGTGCTCCCTCCCCAGCTCCTTGGCCGGTGGGAAGATGGTGTACATGCTGGAATGGACGGGCTGCGGAGGGAATGTTGTGGCCGGCGTCATCTTCCCCGTCTGCGAGGGGTGTGGGGATGGACAGCTACAGGAGATGTGCAAAGCGCCCACGGAGGGCAGGAGGGGCTCCCCCCGCTTCAGCCGCTCCGCGTGGGCGTGCGCAGAAGGCCTCATGTTCTCATCGTGCCGAGCGGGATCCTTGGCACAGCGGTCCTGCTCGGCACCCAGGACCTTCAGCATGGGGTCCCCGCCGCCGTTGCAGTTGCTGAGGGAAGAGCTCTGCAGCGGGTTCTTGGACTTGGGTTCCCCACTGCCTGCGCCCCGATTTGGCATGTGCTCAGCCAGGAACGGCGAGAGACGCTCGCCAACCTTCACCGCCTTCTCCACCACGCTCACTTTCCGGTCGCTGTCGGGCTTGGTGTCCTGTGTGAGGTCGACCACGCTGCGGGGTCGGGGCTCCTCCTTCGGCTTGCTCTCCTTCTTGGCAAAGGGCAGGGACAGATCGCTCCGGCATGCCCGCTCCTTCCCACCGGGGTCTTTCAGGCCTTCTTTCGAGCTCTTGTGCAGCTGCCCAAGGTCCTTTTCCCGGAGCAAAGTGCTCGACGTGTGGCTGCCCACGGTCCTTGAGAGGGGAGGCTGCGGGTGCAAAGCGGACTGGCCTGCATGGCTGGACAGGTAGAATCCATCTGCAGAGCAAAAGCAAGCAAAATTATCACAGGTTTCCAACCCCTTCAGTTCTACACAGAGACAGGCAAGAGGTGGCAAAGAATGGATTTCAAGGATGCCTTAAACAAAAATGCCCAGGGCAAAGGAGACCAAGCATGTTCCTTTATGTGGGATGCACGACAGCCCTGTCTCTAATGCACACTGGGGCTTCAAGGAAGGAGCTGGCCAGCCTTCCTACAGGACAGCCATATCCAAAACCTTGGTACTGCTCAGCCCAGGAAACATCCTTGGCTGATCACCCAAGGCTGTTCCCGCTCTTCACCTCCAACACTCCAGCATCCAGGAGCTCCAGCAGCCAAACAAGTCCAAAGGACAGGGTAAGAACCCAGGGGTGACCAATGGGAAGGGCACACAGCGCCCCAGACTCACCTTTCTGCGACTCAAAGAGGCTGTGCTGTCCCAGCTGGGCCAGGAGCGGACTGCCAGCACTGGGAGGTTCGAGGTGGCTCAGGGGAATGTACGATGGGTAGAGACCGTTAGGCAGATGGGAAAAGCCTGCAGAAAACGGGAAACAGAAGAGGGAAACATGTTTTATCCCGAGCAGCACGCTGCCTTGGAACAAGCCCTGCAGGAGCACAGACTGTTGTGGCTGCCGGTCCCTCACACGCCAGGAGCGGCGGCGGCGGCAGGGACGCACGCGGTGACACACAGCACACACAGCCCAGGGCAGAGACCCCTGCTCGGGGACCCCACTTCAGGAACTGCCCCCCAACTGCGGGTCTCTCAGCTCAACCCCGGCAGCTCTGAGGGACTCCAACTCTGTAGCAAGTGGAGCATGCTGCTTCCTGAGCAGAGCCTGACACCTGAGGGCTCAGGGACCAAACCACCTGCCTGATAAGATGTTTTATCACAAGTACAGCAACCTGTGGGTGAGGGCACTCCCCAATGTGCTTCCAGAGCTATGATAAGAGCTTCTTGCCAGCACAGCCTTGCCAACACAGCTCATTCTTGCTGCAGGTGCCCAGCACTGGGTACAGGCTTTGGGAAACACAAGAGCATCCTCCAGAGCAGCTCACAAAAAACACAGTTTCACGTATCCAAACCCAGCATCTTATCCCAGAGGAAGGCAAAACAGAGGAGAAAGTGTGACAACCATCCACGAGCTGATATGAAAGCAGCATACCCTCACGACCCTGCTGCCAGTGGTCCGATGTCCTGGACACTGGGTCCCCAGCAACACCCTCATGCACATTGTCCTCATCAGCATTTTCTCAGTGAATACAGTCACCATAATAGTGGTAATAACACACACTGTTGGCTACAGGCAGCAATTCTTCTCCAACACTGCCACCAAACGACATCCGTGCAACACTACAAACCCAACCCTCCACCAGAACCAGCATCCCAGTTCACGCCATCATTTAGAAACTGAGTTTAAGCCATCAGGAGAATATGAAGGAGCCAGTCGAGCCCGCTGCAACCCACCTCCCTTCCCCTCAGCCCACATTAGCAACCAACTTCCCCCAAATTCAACAATCCCACTGAAAGCAACCAGGCAACAACTTTGTCAAGAGTCCAGCATCCAACTGCCTCAAAACAACATCACACCAAAACCCAAGGGGAGACTGAGAAGTTCAGTCGCCGAAGCTGCACGTGGAGCACCATCTGCGAGAGCTAGTCAATATTTCACATTATTTAGACAGCCAGGATCTCTTTCGCGTACATGTTTGCATCCCGGCATATGTGCCTCACCGACGCGGCGCTCCGCACAGCTCCTGGCCCGCATCCCATCGCCCGACAGATCCCAGCGGCATCACCCGCACACGCCAACCCGCCAGCAGCGGGACCAGGGGAGCTGCTGTGCCCCTGCAGCTCAAGGCAGAGCCTGTTCCCAGCAGGTGAAACCTGCTGCTTAACGCTGAGCACATCGCTGCAAAGGCATCCAAGCCTCTCCTTGGTAACCCCAAAACGTCCACACCGAAGCATTTCCAAACACCTTTTCTTACTCCAGAGCTGGAGAGAGCTGGGGAGAACCCAGCTTAGCTTAGCTGCGAGCAGCTCCACACCGTATATGCCTCAGCCGGCCGTGTCACTGTCACCGGCTCTGGCGGGACTGGGCTGGCAACAAGCCAGCATCGGGAGCAGGAGTGACACCTTTCCAAGGGAAGGCAATCCCATCTGGCAGAGCACATGGCTGCAGCATGGCAAAGCCCCTGGAGCACCCCATGCCACAGGAGGCCAGAGGCTCCAGCCGCAGACGTCCCCACATGAGCCCCTTCTCCCAGCCAGACAGCAATCCCAGCTGCAGCAGCTCCAGCAGGCGGAAACACCGGCACGGGGATCACGGAGAGACACATCCCATGCTGCAGACACCACTGTGCACAGATGCCCATGGCATGTCCCCACTTGCACCTGCTGCAAGGACATGAAGCCACCTGCAGGGCTCCAGGGAAGAGACACACCCCAGCACTGCCATCAGGCACAGGGACACCAGCACACAGCTGAAGTTACTGATAGCCACAGAGGCATTTTGGTACCAGAGACATCCCTGGTCCTATGAGGGCATCTCCCAGCTTTCAGCATCATAACTTGCCCAGGGATAACACAGGCTCAGTCCCAGCCCCAAATGTTCTGGGGCTTCCTCGCCAGTCAGCATCATCACATCCTGGTACAGTGACCCAGTGTCAGCTCAGGGCTGCAGGAGCAGGAGGGGGAATGCAAAGTGTCCAAGCTGGGGACAGGTTCAGATGGACAGGTTGGGAACCTTGCAGAGCAGTGTCACCATGCCAGCTGGGAAACAGCAACAGAACTGAGCTGATGGCACCAGCCAGCCCCCAAAGCCACCTCACACCAGGCAGCTCTTCCCAGTAAACTCCAGAAGCCCACAACAGCAGCGCTGCTCCTTGGAGAAGCGTAAGCCCAGTACAGGAGCTCAAAGCACATTTCAAAGCTCTGCAGGTGGAGAAACTCAGGCACAGGCATGTACAATGACTTGGTGCACCATGCAGCTGACCAGCAGCAAAACCAGAGAGCCACTTGAACTCCAGCCTCGGGTCTACCAGCAACATTGTTTTCCCTTGCAAAGTGCCTGAAGAAGCTGCACAGGCTGTATTTACCTGGCTTGTTCCCTGCCAGGAACCAGAGCTGCTGTAGGGAGGAGGAATCCGAACCACAGCTTTCCTGAGGATGAAATGCAAATCCAACCTCGAGGCACTGCCAGAACATCCCTTCCTCCGTACAGCCCTCTAGCAGCCACGCTGACGGGCTGCTGGCATGAGACTCGCACGTAGCCCAAAACCTGCTGCCCCAGTGCCCTGGGCAGGACCTGGAGGTGAAGCTGCTCCTCCATGTGCTGAGGAGCTGCACTCGCAGGAGGCGGCCGCGGGTGAGTTGCTGCCTCCTTGGATCTCCATGCCAGAAAGCGATGCCAAGGGGAGAAATTCTACCGCAGTGAGCAACGCACAGCTCACCCCAACCATGGGCTTCTGCCAGGAGAAAGGGAGGGGAAAAGGGGAAACCACAACCATCTCCATCTGCCTGGGGCCAGAGTGTTTGCTGAACCAGCACAAGATCCGCTTTGCCCAAGGACACGCCGACAGGTCTCGGCAGGCTGAGCCACGCTCCTCCAGCCGACTGCTTGCCCAGAGGCGGTCTGGCACCACAGCACAGGCAGGGAGGTGCGAGTTGGCAACACTGCCAAGCCCAGACTGGCTGTGCCCCCCCTTCCCTGCCAAGTTACACCACGCCAAACACACGCGTGTGCCCATTAGCTCGGCCTCTGACTGCCTGGGAAAGGCACCACCAACACTTATCTCATGCCAGCAGGGACACACATGAGCCAAAGCAGCCCACCTCTGAGGGTAAAAGGGTTCTGGGCACAGAGATCGTCCCTCGAACCACTTTATCCCTATAGCCAGCAGCCAAAATGCAACCCCTGTGATGTTCTAGTCGCTGCAGTGGATGAGCACACCTGTCCTCCTCCTTCCCAGCTCCAAGATTATAAAACATACCTGTTTTGCACAATTGAGACATAAATCACTAAGGGCTGTTATTAGAGGAACTTGGCGGGTGCAGATGTGTCAGCCCACTTGAAAACATCTTCTTCATCTTTGCTCAGCTCTCCAAAACGCCATGGGTTTGGGGGAAGAGGTACGGCCTCGGGTGACTCACCACGGAGAGGGGATGTGACCGATGAGGAGATGAGATACCAGCGACCGCACAAACCACACACCAAACGTCTGGAGGCCGGAGGTCACGCTGGGGGAAGTGGGAGGGAAACAGACCCCACGTGCTCGGCCTGCTTGGGGTTGCCAAAGGTCCCTGTGAGGAGGGAGCCGACAGCAAGCACCGCCAGGCAGAGCTGGGGAACGAGGGCGGGCGGCCACGCCTGCAGCAGAGGGGGCTGCCACTGGTCACCCGGAGGTTTAAACCTGTGGGGCTTTCCTCAACTTGGCCCCTCACACCTCAAGCCTAAAATTCAGTCCCAACTGGACAAGTCAGTCAAGCCTGGGTTGTGAAAGAGCCAGACAGGAGGAGGGCAAGCTGGAGCCAACATGCTGAACTGAATGCAACTCCCCCATGGACACAGCTCCGGCCAATGAGCCAGGCTGCACGCCTGAGGTGACACGGGTTTGTGCCAGCACTGGGAAAGCTGCTCCACCCCTCCATGGCCATAGGTGAGCGGCTGGCACCTTCAGCATCCCCATACTGCCTTCCACACTTGCTGGCAACATGCTATAGAGGGGACAGCTCACTTGGACACCAGTGAAGGGTCAAACGCAGCAGGTGAGAGAAACATGGAGACACTGCTCAATAGGCAATTCACTCTCCCAGTCTGGTTCCATGTTTCCAAACTAACCAAGAGCACCAGCACACCAGAGAGAAGCAGCATCCACAAAGCCTTTCCTCATGCCTTGGGACAGCTTTCCAGTTGGAAAAGACCTTTAATCAAGTCCAGCACAGCTGGACAGCCCTGGTGGCTGGTGTGGGCTAACAGGCCACGCGCGCTGCTGGCTGCAAAGCACACCCTGAAGCTGGGCACTGGGCATGAGCCATCCTTGTCTGAGAAGCCACAGCCCTGGCACCGGAAGACCAGTGGCCTCCAGCACCCCAGGAGAAGTGAAGTAATTCTCCCTCATCAGCCACATCTGCCCGTTACACGTTTCTGCCACTTATGAAATATTTCCAACCGCCAGCATCTCACCCCATCCTCCCTGGGCCATGATGGATGGACACATTGCCAGGACTCAGGCTGGCACCACGCAGTGCTCTGCAAGGCGCTGTGGCCACAGAAGAGCCTGAGCTATAAAGCCTGACCCCTTGGACCCTCCTGTCTGAGCCCAGCAGGGCTGGGAAACACAGTGACAAGAATTTGGGTTTATTTCCATGGGATGTTTCAAACTCTGGGCACTCAAGGGAGATTTGCATCCCGGCTGCAGCCAGTTCTCAGCTGGCTGCTGGGTGCAGCACAGAGCAGGACCTGCAGCCGCCCTTGGCTGGGAGCACAATCACCTCTTCCCCAGTCCGGCTCACAGTGCCTCACAGGCATCCAGCTGGGACAACAGTCCACGCCACAAACAGCTGGATAAACGCTTATGTCCTCCCCAGCAGGGAGGGAGGGGAGGAAAGCAGGGAAGGTCCAAGCACAGTGAGTACCTTCCCACCACCAGCAGGACAGACACCATACCAGCTGCCTGTGCTTACCATCATCGGTGCATCCCTCATCCCCTCCCTGCACAAGCAGCAGATTCACGGCGAAGACTTTCAGGGCTCCCCCTCCAGCACACACCTCCCCATCTCTGCCCCGCACAGCTCGGTGAGGCACAGCTATTCCTCATGCACACGTTTATAGCTGCAAACAGCTGCGAGCCGGAGTGCTGACAGTGTAAATCTTTGCCACCTCCTCCCCCCCTGCCTGCCGGGGCAGCTCCAGTGACACCCCAGGCACCGGAGCCGCTTTGACTCTGTGCCATGCACGAGACACCAGCGATACGAGCCCCTGAACATGCCGGGCTGAAACCAAAGCCCCCGGATCAGATGCGCCTGGACTCCAGCAGCGGCTGGTCCCTACCCCTGTCCCCAGCAGCCCCAAGCTGCTGTCACAGCCCACCACTCTCCATGCCAAAAACCGCCCCAAAAGCCGTATTTACGCCCCATGCCACGGGGCTGGCATTAGCTTCAAAGCCCTAATTTACAGCCTCAATTCTCTGCGTCCCCTGAAAGCCTTCGATCCCATCCCCAGGATCCAGTACAGCCAGGGCAATTTAACTCCCCATTTAATCTTCTAAGGGCTCTGGTGAGCTCGGAGACAGCATCCTCCAGCGGGGGGTCCACACTCCCAGACTTTGCTGGTTTGAACAGCGCCGCGCCGTTTTCCTTCAGCTGCAAAAATCACTACCTTAAAAGCCAAGGCGAATTCTCCCTCCAGCTCAGCACAGCTCTCCATTGTTTCTTTTAATTTTATTTTATTCCACGTGGGAATCTGTGTCCAGGCTGCTTTATTTTTAAGTGGCTCTTGCACAATATTTACTATCGCTCGCAGCTGCGTCAGCACAGGGAACACTGCACGCTCACGCCAGGTTTCCGACCAGCCCTCCCGCAGCCATTCCCCCCGTGCTGATGCCATGCCAGGATTCTCCTGCCGTGTCACCCTCGAGGGGAATCACCAGCCCCGCACAGCCACAGGACACTGAAGGGCAGGGTGTGAGCACGGGGCATGGGGGGTGTCCCTGCTTCCATGGAAATAAATATCATCGGGCTGAGCCCTGCCGCTCACCTCCTCACCCAGGAGCTGGAACAGCCCCAACAGTCTGGAGATGGCAGAGGAGGAGAAAATGGGAAGTGGGTCAAGGGACTCAAAATGGAAGGGTTCAAGGGACTGGTCACGCCTTATTCTGACCCAGTGTTCTGGAGACTTAAGTTTCCACCACACAACAAAACAAAGGCAATCCAAGGTATGCCAATGTCCCAGGAAAAGGACACCAACAGGACACTTTGAAGATTCTCCACAAAGTCATCTACCAGCTCCCTATCAACAGCATCTCCATGGGGACAGCAAGAAGCCACCCAGGTAGGGACACAAATCACTCTGGCAAAGTGAAGGTGGCTTTTCCTCACACTAGAGGGGCCAAGATGGAAACCATCCCAGTGGGATTCTTGACATGATGTGCAGCCAGCCCACTCAGCCTGAAACACGGGGTCTGGGAAGCAGCGATCTGGTCCCACGCTAATCCTGACACTCAAACCAGTGTCAACGCTCCTGGGTCACTGCCAACTGCTACAGCAGAAGCTTCTCCCACATGCCCCCAGCCTGAAATCTCCCACCACGTCGGATGTCTCTCCTTTTCCGCTGGCATAATTAAACCTGACACTCCAACAGGGGGACACCAAAACCTCCAGGCTCTCACTACACAACCGTACAGCTCTCCTTAAACAGCAAGAAGTGACAGGGTGGAGTCTTCAGCTGCGCATTTACTAAAGTGCTGTATGGAAATTGAAAAACTAATAATTTAAACTCTCAAACTGATTAGCAGAATCCTCAGGAATGCAGAACCTAGCTGCTAGATTGCAGTTTCGCCTTCCTCTCCTGATTTTCTAGGACAGCATGAAAGTGCCTTTGCCCTGGCTCATCCTTCATCATGCTGAGGATTCTTTAGCCACTGGTGTCCAGCACAGGGGTCCTAAGGCTGACTCTGCTCCTGGCACTGGATGCACACTTTCAGGACAGGTGCTCCTCCTCCTCCCTAAGCACAGAAATTTAATGCACCCCATTTTAAAATACTATTTTTTTAAATTACCCAAACTCAGTGCAGAAGATGATACAAACAAGTGACCCCCCCCCTTCCCTGAGCCCTGCCTGCATATTTAACCCAGCACCACCCACACACTGTCCCGTGCCTTCATTAGAAAAGAGCTCTTTACCCTTTGCTGCCAGAGCCGGGAGAGCCACAGGAGCTCGGTGGGGGAGGTTACTGTGGGATGGCACCAGAGCTGGTCCCCACATCACCTGCACCAAGTGCCTGCCAGCAGCAATTAAATCAGCCTTCAAAGAGAGATCCCAGCTTTCCCAGCACCATTAGCCGTGCCCTGGAGGGAACACGGTCTATTTTCAGCCACAATGACTTAAGATCAGGTCACCAGCAGGTTAAATGGGACTGTGCAGCATCATCTCCCTGCTCTCCCATTGAGAAATTAAACACTGCTGTGTGATGGGCAGCACCAGCCCTGGACACACACCAGGTGCCCATGGAAAGGTAAATGCCACCTGCCTGCTCCTCTCCTCTGCTTCCCATCACTGGCCATGGACACCCACTGCCCTGGCTGCCTTACCTCTGCGTGGGGTGGTGAGCGGGGGCTCACAGCAGGATCACCCCTGGGCTCCTCCCTGCCTGTCCTCCTGTCCAGCACAGCGACAGCTCACAGTCAGAAAGGTCCCACCATGGCCAAGGAAGGAGCCTCAGCACACCCAGGCCTGCTCAGTGCCAGACCAGGGCTGCTCATCTCACCCCTTCCTCCCATCGGCCCAACAGCAAGGCCCCAAGCTGGGGACTGCCCCAAGCCACCAGTTCCACCAGGGTTTCACCACAGCCACCAGAGAGGTGGCATCTCCCCACAGCAGCTCCATCTGCTCCGCTGGTGGGTCCACCACTGAAACCCAAGCAGCCACCCCACCACTAACATCTGGCAGGGAGGTGGCAGCTGGATGTGGGTTTGTTTTGCCTCCCAGGCTCCTGCCAGGCGCAGTCAGCACGAGCCGGGATGACTCAAAGCCCGGGAGACGCAGCCTCCGTCGCTGCTTATTTTAAACCCTCTTGTCTGCAAAGCAGCTGCTGTGGCTCAGCACCTCTCGGGGTGCTTTGCAAAGGGGGTGGCACCGCAAGGTGCAACTGAGGCACAGCCCCACGATCAGACCTGGGCACCACATCAGTCACTGAGCACAACACAGGGGGCCAGCAGCAAGAGGGAATCAGCTCCGAGAAACACTCCAGGGCTGCAGCAAGGACATTGCCAATGACCCAAACGAATTCATCAGCTCCAGCTTCGTGATTCCCCTTGGATACGGCATAGCCAGGACACAGTAAGTGCAAGGTGAAGCTCGATGTTCCCGCGTGTGCTGCTCTTTGTGCCATGAGTGAATGCATCCCTCTCCCAGGGCCCATCACTGACCTAAACAGCATCTGCAGGGACCTAAACCACCCTGGGAAAAATTCAGTTATAGGCTGCAGGCATTTGGGGGTGGAAAGGGATCCACACACAGATCACAGTCTCGTAAGACTCTTTTCCTGAGGAAACCAGGCTCAAAAGCTCAGCTTCTGCCAAGCCTCTCCTCTTGACCCCAGTCTCAGCCTTTTTCCCTTCCAGAGGCTCCTGCCCTTCCCACACCATCCTGAACATCAGCCCACATCACATCTTCTGCACCAAAAAAGCAATGAACTGTGAAGCAAAGGTGTATCTGTGGCCAGGACCCCACACCTCCCCACTGCTGATAATGGGAGATAAACGCACGGGCAAATATTATGGCAGTGCTGTTTAATTCCTGATGAATTATGCAAATCCGTATTCAAATTGAAGCGCAGCCCTTGGGCTCTTGACAAATTGCCAAGCTGGCCCCGATGACACCAGGCTGGGACAGCCAGCCCTCCATCAGGTGAGGCACTACGTGGGTGCCCTGTATGTGTACATACACACACGTATGTGCTTGCACATCTCAACTAGGGAGACCAAGGACTACCTGCAAGAGTGGTTCAAGAGTGACTTTTGCATTTCTCCCTCCTCCCAGCTGCATTTACTGTGTCCAAGGAAGGCCACCAAGCTTTTATGTCCTCTCCAAGGTGGAAGCAGCTTGGGGTGACGGCGAGATTCAAAGCAGGACAGAAGATAAAACCTACCATGTCCGGGGCTCGGGAGAACGGGTGGCAGAGGAGGGCAGGAGGGGAAAGCCTGAAACACCTGTGCCAATATTACTGTCAGCCCCGAAGCCGAGGAAAGGAAGATCTGTCCACAACATAGTCACAGAGAGGGCTCATCTGATGAAAGTAGGAATTTCCGATCCCACACAAACCCCGAACATCCATTAAAAGTAGCAGAAGAATTGCTGCTTTGTGTCACTAATCTCATTAGGGAGAAAGCCCCGCTGTAGCTGTGCTGTAGTTGCCGGGATTGCAAAGGGAAACCCCGGCACGCTGCACACTCCAGGAGCCCGGCAGTGTGCCCTGCCCATCCCAGCGGAGCCGGAGCTTCCACCGGCACCCCGGCAAGGTGCCTGCACCCTTCTTTACTCACCCGCCCAGATCTCTACTCACTGGAGCATTATCTGCTTGGCTCGTGTGTGACACGGCATGTGGGGTGTCCCCACGCCCAGCAGACCAGGACACAAACACCAGGATTACACACACGGCGTGGGGATAACACAGGAGCTGCTTCACCCACACACAGCGACAGGCACTGCCTGCAAGCAGCACACAGCCCAATCCCCCCAAAACCCTTCCTCCCCAGCACGATGGCCACTGCCATTATTATTATTAATTTTTTTTAAATTAAAAGCAATTAAACCAAATGTGTTAAAATGCATATGCAAGTCACAGGGAATTCTGCTTAGCGGGGATGGGGGCATGAAAGGAATGAGGGGCAATACATCTAACTAGTGAAGGTAAAAAGGGCTCTTTGCTGGCAGGGATGTGTCAGGATAAGATGGATGGAGGCAGAAGCAGGAGCAATCTTTGCAGAAGTTGCCGGGGATACAGCTCCAAAGAGACAGGGCTGAGTGCCTTAAAATTTCTGTTATTCCTCTAAAAAGACATATTCCCTCCTGAATATCGCTCCTTCCCTTGCTCCGAGCCCACCATGTTTGGCTTGCCTGCCTGCATCCAGCTCCCTCAAAATGGCTCTTTGGCCACTGCTACGCTGGCAATAAAAATTTATCCCCAAGGTCACTTCAATCCTTTTGCCACTATTTCAATCCGGCTGGATTTAAACAAAACCCAGCCTCAGACACACTGAGCCCCCCGCCCCGCATCGGCCCCTCCTTTCTGCCCATCACTTCCCTGATTTAGCGGTGCCAAACTCTCAACTACCTTTCGCTTCCCATAACCGTCAGCAGCAACAGCTGGAGAGGAAAACGGGAGCATATTGTGCACCCAACAGCTGATCCTGGCGGCGTGGGGAGCGAGCCCAACTGTCGCTGCCGGATCGGGGACTCCTGCCGCGCGTCCCCCAGCCAGCGCCCACGGGCACGGAGCTAAAGGGGCTCCGTGGTTGCCGTCCCCCTGGTGTTTAAGGGCTGGGGAGAAGAGAACAATAAGCAAAGCAAATAAACAGCAGAGAGGGACGGCGTCGGTGGGTGAGTCGCGATGCCTGCAGACATCCAGCTGTGCCATCCCGGAGCAAAGCCAGGCAGAAACACGGGCATGGGAGGAAACACAGGGAGAAGGAAACGGCCAAATACTCGTGGCAAGGGTGAGGCAGCCACACTGGAACGGGCCCCCCACTAAACTTTGCTTTTTAAAAGCATCCCCAGCTGGAAAAGCCAGCGAGAGGCTGTGCATCGGGACACAGCACTGCTCACTCGCCCCGGCTCCAACGGGCAGGGAACTCGGGGCTGCCCTCGGCTCCTCCACCCCGCCTGCATTTTCAGGTTGCTCAGGGGGCACCGTGCTCTCCGTTTCAGCAGTGAGGCTGAACAAAGCACTCCCTTGTCCTCGGCACCTCGAGCAGGCGATGCTGGATCGCGTTACCTAACCCAGACCAACATCTCCTCATCCCGGCACGGCAGCTTTCGTGTCAGCACATGCCAGGCTGGCCCCGATTCCCTGCACCACCTCCTGCCTGGAGCTTTAACTGGACCGGTTTAGTACACGGTGAAAACACACGGGGCCTTGTTTGGACTCGTCGGGCGCTAACCCCAGCTCGGGGAGGTGATCCGACACCCTCGCGCCCGTCGCAGCCGCGGCCGAACCGCAAGGCGCTCACCTGGAAGGCTGCCATAATGACGTTAATTCCCCTTAACAATGTTCATTTCCAAATTCATCAGAAGATGGTGAAATGACAAGATGGGGGGTTATTTACTATATAATTACAAACTAATTTCAGCTTTAGCCTGGGTTATCCTAGGAAGGAGATCTAAAATTTGCCTTACGAAAGCCCTGCCCTGCTAACCACGTCTTGCAGTGAGATTAATTCCCAGCAATTTCCATTTCTCCAACAGCTGCTCTGCTGGGAAAGAGCAGGAGCTTGTCCCCAACACCAAGGACCTGCCCAGTGCCCCATGCCACCCCCGGCTAGGATTTCCAGTGCCGGCTCATCCTCCAGATCAGATTTTCTCTGGCACACCATCAGTCAGGGATGGGACCCATGGTTTTCCAACCCTACCAAGGAGACTCTGTACTGGCTAGGAGGCAAGGCTTGCTCCAACTGGGAGAAAGGCTGCTAGAAACCACACTAATAAATGACACCTTTACCAGCCTTGTGTTACCCGAGGCAGGGACAGATTCCTGCCCATTGGCCTCGGAAGGTGTTGGAAACCCTCACACAGCAGAGGATCCCACAGGACCTTGCCCCGAGCAAGTTTACATCACCATGTTGGCCCTTGGGGTCTTGTTCATGCTCCAAGACCAACATCCCTACCAGCTACCACTGCTTGGGATGGGCACTTCAACAGAGCATGCAGCAAAGGCTGGACAGTCCTTCCCACTGCTCCTGAAGGATGGAAATGCTAACCCACAGCCCACCAGGACCTTGGGAAGAATCACTGGAGCATAAGAGAAACACAGGAGCTCAGGGTGGGAAACTCCCAAAAATGCAGAAGTCCCTTTTCCACCACCATTTCAGCCCAGAACACTGCTCCTGCCCTTCCTCACAGCCTACAAGTTGGCCGCCAGCCCGAGAGAGCTGCAGGGACATCACTCCATGGCCAAGCACTTCCTCCACCCCCGGGGATGCCGGGTGTGAAGAGCAGAGTGTGACGGGACGGAGCACAACATCGCTGCCCAGCACCACCTCCCCAGCCCCACTGGGACAGGCACACTCCCTGCTCTGCCTGAAAACACGTCTCAAAAAGCATCTCATTTCGCCAGGGCCCCGAGGGAGGGGAAGCATCCTCCCAGGCAGGTCTCCTGCCCGTCCGCATTCCTCCCGGTGTTACACCTGGCTCCAAGGAGCCCCCCGCGCTCTGCCCCTTGCACCACCTCCTGGGCAGGCAGGGAGGGGGAACTGCGATTTCAAGGGCCATTAAACATCGATGGTATTTTCCTTGCAGCATCAAAATGGGACCAAAAAAGAGCCGCGCCAAACCACGGGCAAAATCCTGCCGCTGGTCCGGGAGCCATCGTGCTCCGAGCGGGGCACGGATCACTCCGGTGCCCAATCCATGTTATCCCGGTCTCTCTATCAGCAAAGTGAGTTTAGCATGGATGCAGTTTGGTGAGTGAATTGTTGCTTCCACTGGCACTGCCGACGGCACGGCCTCCTGCAAAATCTGCGGGCTCAGCAGAAGCACCATTTTGCCATTATAAGGATGGCTACAGTGGGATTTTGCTGGCACAGCAGCGCTGTCCTGGGGGATGGAAGGGTATTTTTATTTCTTTTCCTATGCTCCTACCTGGCCCAGCTTTCTGGAAAACTTCTCCCCAGGCACAGCAGGCCTGGAAGCAAGGACATCTCCAATCTGCCTTAAATCCCTGCATTTGAATACACATGCTAATGTGAAGTAGGAAAGCAGGGAAACCAAAATCTCTCCCCTCTGTCTGCCGTCTTCCTTCCAGCCACTGCTCTGGAGCTGGATTTAACACAGTCAGCCCTGCTCATAGTGGTCCCTTTTCCCAACCACTGAAAAGTGTTTCTGAAGCATATTTTAATGGAAGAGGCTGAGCATCCTTTTATACAAACACAGATCTGCTCCTGTAGCTCCCCAACCAAGAAAAGATACCTCAGCACACAGCAAAAAGCACATTTTTATTAATTATTATTAATATTATTTTGAACTCGGAGAGTCTTGTTTTGGATCTGGGTGATCCTTGCTCACACACAGCCCCGCTGCTGCCTGGCAGGGACACGGTCCCAGAGCAGCCCTTCGCAATCACATCTGAGGGAGCCTTTTCCACCTCCCCCAAAACACAGAGCCTGCCAAGAACAACACGCTCCTCTGGGATACAGCCGAGACCAAGACCCAAAGACAGCGGCATAGGGAAGGAGCGAAACGATAAACCTCCATATTCTGATCTGCTGCAGAGCAGAGCGAGCCCTTGCTTTAATGGACTCAGCTGCCTCGTTCCATCGATTGCAGCCTTTTCTTAAGCAATGTCTTCCCAGCAAGCTCCAGGCACGAAATTCCATTGCAAACAGTCCCTTTCCTCTGCTATCCCTCCACAACACCCACCGGGGGAGCACACCCCTGCCCTCCTCAGGGACGGGGAGATGGCGATGCCCAAGAGTACAGGGGGAACAGGGAATGCCATCCCCGAATCCAAGGCTAGCTGAGCTCCCGCCTCAGCCTCCAGCTCACTCCTCCCTCCACACATTTCCAACAAAGGGGCTTCTGTCCCCGTCCCCCTGGCCCGCACGGCAGCGGCCAAAACGCTGCCATGGAGCAGAAATCCCCCAGAGAGGAGCTGAGGGTCCAGGGGTCACTGGACACAGCCCAGGCGCTCGTACTTTGGCGCTGGGGCAGAGCCCGGCTGCCGGAATGAGCAGAAGGTACGGGAAAAACAAGGAGTCGGTGCCGGCCATAACTGGATTCTCAAATATGGCCAATCGTGCTATTTTTACAGGGGCGTATTTATTTTCGGAGGACGCTGGGACGGATTCAAGAGTCTCTTTCTTCAGCCCGGCGGTATTTAAGGATCGGTTTGAACTGGCTCTATTTAAAGGCTTCGCCTCCTGCCCACTTTTCTTAACCCCTCGCACAAGCCTTTGCGTTCCACCCCTCCTAAAAACAAAACAAACCCCCCCAAAAAACACAACAACAACAAAAAAAGCACCAAAACCACACACCAACAGCACCGCGAACGTAAACCTACAAAGGGCCCCTCGGTAGCAGGAAGCAATCATCATTTCAGGCGATATTGTTAAAGCTGTAAAAAACAACAACAACAAAAATATCCCTGCCTATCCCGCTGCTGTGGTTTAACGGGAGTTTCGGCTGTTAATTGTACAGATCTTTTTAATGGAGTTTAGCCTGACTGGGAATTGACGTGACAAAGCCGAGCTTTGCAAGGATCGTGCCGGGGAGCGGACGGGGAGACCGGGCACCACTGAGGTGCAGGGACGGGGGATTTCAAACAACTCTCACAAAAAGGAAAATAAAAGTAATTTTAAAAATAAAATAAGAACACAATAAAAAAGAACTGGAGGTATCACACAGCCCACTCCCTCTGTGAGGGGACCCAAATCTGAGGTTTTCTCACAGCGTGTGGTAGGAAAGCTCACGGAGCTCGGTCAGCTTGGAGAGGCCAGAGCTCTGTGCCTCCCTCCCGACCCGCCCGGATTTCAGAAAAGGAAACTCTGGGAGGAGAAATAAAAAAAAAAAATAAAAATATTACCCAATAAAAAATAAGAATAATTTAAAAAATACCAAGAACCCACACTCGGTTTGGCTTGAGATTGTCCAGATGAATTTTTGCAAAGATCATATTCTGTTGCAATAGGAGGTGGAGGAGAGGGGGGGGAAAAAAACAACCAGGGGAAAAAAAAGGGAGGAAAAAAAAAGACAAAAGGGAAGGAAAAAGAAGGTGTTTGCCCATGTGCTTGGCTTCATAGCCCCGTTCGCTTTACACCTCTCCTCTTAGCACCTGGGAAATTGGCACTGCCA
>VYXD01002173.1:23116-33183 GCA_013397195.1 Hylia prasina | reverse complement strand
TTATTATGGCAGGCCCAGGAGCACAGAGCAGCTCCGTGGTCGTTCCCTTCCCCTTTTCCCCCTGTTTTGCCCATAAAACAGGCACAAAAATGTAAAAAAACCCCCACTTTTCTCTTTGGTAATTCCAGCCTGTGCTGTGGCTCAGGCTGATTTAACAGTCACAGGGACATTCCTTTGTTTACAGATCAATATTTCTCCGAGGAACAGCAGGACCTGCCATAAATATCCTGGTAAAGATCTTCATAAACACCTGAACCCCAGCCACAGGTTCCTGTGGCGTGGATCCCGTAAGGAGCCCCACACCGGCTGTGCCAGGGAGGAATTTTGGGATCTGGTGGCACCCAGGTGGCCTGGAAAAGGTTAAAATTAAAAAATAATAATAATAGTAATAAAAAACCAGGCCCAGGGAGAGCAGAGCCTTGTAGATAATTCCTGATTCTGAGCTTGGGAATTGCCCCTGCTCGTTACCGAGTGGGTTTGGGAAATGCAGGGAATTTATTTCCACTGGCAAAGGATAATCCAATACAGATAAATTTCCAGCTAAATGGGAACACTCCGGGGCTCCCGAGCAGGACTGGGGCCCTGCTGGAACGAGCAGGGGCTGCTCCAGCCGGGAATCCCATTGAATTTGGGGATGTGCTGGGCCCAGCTCCCCCTCCTGCTGGGAATTCCTTCGGGGTTTGGATGTTCCGAGCCCCTGGAAGTTCCCCGGCCGGGCTGGGCGGGGTTTGGAGCCCCCCGGGGCCCTGGGAGGTTCCCAAGGGTGGGATTTTTGGGTTCCCACCTCATCCATTGCAGGATGATTCTGTGTTCGGGGCTCAGAACTGATCCCAAATTTCCCTCCCCGCCCTGCCTGGGCTGTGGGACTTTTCCTTGGGATGGGGAGGTCCCAAATGTCCCCGCTGAGGTGGCAGCAGCCCCTCCCTGTCCTGCCAGGCCTCTCCTGGCACGGGGGAAACCCCAAACGGAGCCTGGAGAGGAAAGGAGCAGCAAATCCCGGCAGCAAAACGCCCCCAGCACTCAATTATTGCTAAAGGCGGGATTTTATGAAATAAAATATCAGAAATAAAAGAGATTTTTTTAAAAAAACCCGACCAAAAAAGCGAAAAGAAACCCAAACCCGTCAGAAGAAGGGAGGGGGAGGCGAAGTGAGCAATCAGGGAATCATTCTCCGCGTAAATTGCCCTCGGGAAAGGAATGTGTCAGAGCAGATTGAGGGATGGCGTTATCCCAGGGGAGGCGAGGGGAGACGGGAACAAACCCAGGCAGGGAAAGCGCTGGAAGCCGGGGGAGACCCGCGGGATCCTGCTCTGCTCCCCCCGCCCCTCCGCGGAGACCCGCCCGCCCTTTATTGGCAATAAAACCCCAAACAGCGCCGGGAGGGCGCGTAAATGACAGAGAGGAGGTTAACGAGGGGAGAATTAATTGCCGGGGAACCCCAGGGCTCCATGAAGTGCTGCTGGGCTGTCCCCGGGGCTGGGGTTTCCTTTGTCACCGAGGTGTGACAGCTCCTGTCCGGGAAGGGCAGATATTCCCTAAAAACCTCTGATGAACCAGCCGGCCCTGACACCAGCGCTGGCCCTTCCCAAAGATGCTTTCCCCATTTCCCATCCCGGGTGGAGGGGATGATTTGGGATGTGCTGGACACATTCCACGTGGAGGGGATGATTTGGGATGTGCTGGACACATTCCACGTGGAGGGGATGATTTGGGATCTGCTGGACATATTCCAAATGGAGGGGATGATTTGGGATCTGCTGGACATATTCCACATGGAGGGGAGGATTTGGGATGTGCTGGACATATTCCACATGGAGGGGATGATTTGGGATGTGCTGGACACATCGCACGTGGAGGGGAGGATTTGGGATCTGCTGGACATATTCCACATGGAGGGGATGATTTGGGATGTGGAGGGGATGAATTGGGATGTGGAGGGGATGATTTGGGATGTGTTTGACACATTCCATGTGGAAGGGATGAATTGGGATGTGGAAGGGATGTTTTGGGATGTGGAAGGGATGATTTGGGATGTGTTTGACACATTCCATGTGGAAGGGATGAATTGGGATGTGGAAGGGATGTTTTGGGATGTGGAGGGGATGATTTGGGATGTGTTTGACACATTCCATGTGGAAGGGATGATCTGGGATGTGTCCAACACATCCCGTGCCCACTTCCAGCTGTTGGATGTCCCTGCAGCCCGGAGGGATAACCCAGGGAACGGGAGCGTGCCAGAACCATGGAGAGGGAAAAGGTGGAGCTCCGTGGTGAAACAAGCAGCTCCAGGCAGAAATAAATGGATTTCCTGCTTTGTTCCCCTCTTTCCCTGCTTTTTAACCACCTCGGTGCCGGCCCGAGGAGCCCAGGAAGGGATTGGGGATGGATGATTCGGGCAGGGATGGGAGGGAGGGATGGGATAAACCCCCCTGGTGCTGCTGCCCCCAATTCCCCCCGGGATCAGGCTCTGGATCCTTCCTGCTCTTGCCAAACCCAGGAGGTGCCTTTAAAAAACAGCGGAATTTTTCTCCTTGGGCTGGGAGATCTCCAGGAGAGCCAGAGCTGCTGGATTTCCTGGGCTTTGGGTCAGGATCTGAGGTCGGATCCATCACGTCCCTGATTTGCACCAGCACAGACCTGAGACCTTCATCCAGGTCAGGTTTCCAAGAGGAGAGGGACAATTCCGTGGGTGGGTTTTGCTGGAGGTGGGATGAGAAGTGGGAAGAGCTGGATGTGTGGGATGAGCTCTGTCTGAAGCAGGGTGAGCTCTGCTGGATGTGTGGGATGAGCTGTGGGATGAGCTGTGGGATGAGCTGTGGGATGAGCTGTGGGATGAGCTGGATCTGTGGGATGAGCTGTGGGATCAGCTCTGTCTGGAGTGGGGTGAGCTGTGGGACCAGCTCTGCCCAAGCTGCAGAGGCCGGTGGGGCTCCATTTCCTGGAAAAGTGGGATTGGGCTGGAACCCCTGGAGCAGGGGCTGAGGGTCAGAGCCCCCCCAGCTCCATCCCAGCTCCGTCCCATCTCTCCAAGTTCTCCGGAGCTGGAGCGGAGCCTGGGCTCTGACAAAGGATATTTAATGATTTCCCCGAGGGCAGTGCTCAGGCAAACAGGTTTGTCATTTATTTTCGCCGTTTTCCTGGAGTATTATTAATTTCCCAGGATAAACTCCATTAGGAGAAGGCATTAATTTCTGGGATATAACTTATTCACAGCTCTGCAGACAGGGATTCCACCGGTTAAGAATTACTCAAATATTGATCTGGACATTTCTAATTAACTTTGCCCATGTGTTAATATGCATACGCCCCCAAATTGATTTTGGACGGCCCAATAATGAGATTTAATACCTGAGGTAACGTATATTTATGTGTTTAATTATTAGATTCATTAGCAATTTTAATAAATGCTCTCGGCTCGGGAATGAAGCACCGCACTTGACACTTGTTGACTTTCCCTGTCGCTGCCTCAGCAGAGGAAGGAGAGACAAAAGCCCTGCCTGGGAAGCAATTAACACCTTGTGTAATTATTAATACATTCCCCGTGCCTGCAGCGTGGTTGGGTTTGAAACCGAGGCCATCTGTGAGAAACACAAAAATATCTGACGGTTCCTGGCGCCGGGGGGAGCAGGGGGTGTGAAATCCGCGTGGGAAGCAGCAGGAGGGTGGCACGGAGAGGGACCGGCAGTGACAGAGCTCCGGGGGGAAATCTGGGGGGGCTGCAGGGGCTGGATCCCAGATTCCATCTGGGAATTCCATTCCATTCCATCCTATCCTATCCCATTCCACTCCATTCTATTCCATTCCATTCCATTCCATTCCATTCCATTCCATTCCATTCCATTCCATTCCATTCCATTCCACCCCATCCCATTATCCCATCCCATCCCATGATCCCATCCCATTATCCCATTTCCCCATCCCATTATCCCATCCCATTCCCACACTTCCATTGCAGAGAGGGGATGGGATGAGCCCAGCCCGGCCCAGGAGCTGGTGCTGGGCTGGGGATGTTCTGCTCCAAACCTCCACCCTTTCTCCCCAGATATCCAGGTTTTCCTGCCCCTATCCGCACCCAGATCCAATCCTGGAATGTTTGGGGTTGGAGAGACCTGAAATCCCATCTCAGGGTGGGATCCATCCCATTCCAGCCATCCCAGGGAGGGATTTTCCATGGGCAGAGACGCCTTCCACAACCCCAGGCTGCTCCCAGCCCCTTCCAGCCTGGATTTGGACACTCCCAGGGATGAGCTATCCCCCCCAAAAGATGGAATTGGGCATTTTGGGAGCTCTGCAAAGCCCCCCTGGACCCCCCTCTCGGGGTATCCCAGGGCCCACCCCCTCATCCAAGCTGGAATTGCTTCCCGAGTGCCTGAACTGAGGCGACCTCTCAGTCTGAACCATTGCCCCGACTTATTTTGGGATCCATTTCTATTTTGCCATCCCTGAGCCACAAATATCCCGCTAAAACGACCCATTTCCCAGGCGCCCGGGGAGATTTACGGCGCTGCATCCCAAATCCGTCACGGGAACGGCCTCGTCTCTGCCCCCCCGGATGACTCCAGGCCCGAGAATCGGCCGGTAATAACCTAAAAACCCATTTTTGAAGGGTCTGTGTCCAGCTGCTGCCACCTCATCCCAACATTCCCCCCTCCCTCGCGTGCCCACGGACGCCTGGGCAGCGTCTCCGAGCACTCAGTTGTAATTTGGTGCCGGGACCGTCGGGAAATTGCCGACAATTTGGATGAAAACGGTCGGAAAATTGCAGTGTTTAGGCCCATTTTGCGGGGCTGTGTGGGCAGAGATTGCCGAGGGAACACTGGGAGAGGCCGGGTTGGAAACAGGCTCGGGAATCCCCCCGAGGCGCTCTGGATTTGTAAATAAAGGTAAAGGCAAATTTTTCCAGGCAAAGAGATTGTCCCTGAGGGAAGCAGGGGACAGGGAAAAAACTGGGAAAAGGGGATGGGAGCGGGAGCCCTGGGAGGCTGTGTCTGATCCCACAACATTCCCAGACTTGGAGCTGATCCGGCGTCTTTTTGGGAATAAAACATCCCAGGGGTTGTTTACATGTTTGCTCACTGACACTTTGTACTTTTCTCCCAGGAATTCATCCCAAATTTTGCCCGTTGGGATTGTGGATGCACCTCAGGGAGAGCAAGAAAGTCTTGGGGGGTTTTCCCACCCATTTTTAATGATTCCATGATTCCCTGAAAGGTCTTTTCCAACCCGAACAATTCCATGATTCTCTGAAAAGTCTTTTCTAACACAAACATTTCCATGGTTTTATGAAAGGTCTTTTATCCCAACAATTCCATGGCTCTATTAAAAGTCCTTATCCCAACAATTCCATGATTCTCTGAAAGGTCTTTCCCCGCCCCCCCCCCCCCAACACCTCCATAATTCTTTTACACCATCACCCCNAACAATTCCATGATTCTCTGAAAGGTCTTTCCCCCCCCCACAAACAATTCCATAATTCTGTGACATCATCACCTCACAAAGGAACTGGAAGAAAAATCCAGACTCTGCCGCTCACCTCTTCCCAAATCCAAGATTTCCCCCTTTTCCCAGATCCCTCTTTCCCTGTTCCCAAGCCCAGGACCCCCACGATGTCCGTGTCCCACCCCAAAACCTTGGCGAAGCCCCAGGGAGTGGGGCAGGAGTGTGGGGCAGAGATCCAACCGCCGATGGAACCGGAGGAATTCTCCCCGCCCGCTTTCCTCGGCGTGGCCGGAACGCGCCGCTAATTAACGAGCAGACAAACGGCAGCCGCGCTCTCATTTGCATAAATCTGCATCGTCAGCCTGGGAGGTAAAACAATGGCAGCGGGAGGCGGATTGGCTCCTCGCTCAGCCGGAATTGCGGCCTCGGGAATCGGAGTTTGGATTTTTTCCCGAATTTCTCTCCCTGACCCCGGGCCCGTCCGCAACGGGCTGCGAGGCCTCGGCACAAAGAACGGCGCAGAGGAGATTTTCCCAAAGTGTTCCTCGCCGAGGGGCGCGTGGGGACCGGGAATGAACAAAACTGGGGATTTAAAAGTGTGGTGTAAACACGGGGATTCATTATAATCCTTAATTACAGCTAATTGGGAATGTCGAGTGTTGTGAATGCTGCGAGATGGACCTGGCAATGTCCATTGGATGTTCCGAGGGTAATTAAACACTCCAGAGTTAATGAATCACTTGGAACATCCTTCTAGTCCCTGTTGATAATGGGAACGATCCCCATGGGAACGAACCGGGGAGGAGGGATTTATTTCCGTGCCCAGGGAGGTTTGGAATCCCCATTCCTGGAGGTGCCCAAGGAATTCCTGGAGGTGCCCAAGGAATTCCGGGGAAGTGCCCAAGGAATTCCTGGAGGTGCCCAAGGAATTCCTGGAGGTGCCCAAGGAATTGCTGGAGGTGGCACCCGGAGCTCAGGGCTGGGGACAAGGTGGGGATGGGGCGACCCTGGAGAGCTTTTCCAACCTCAGGGATCCTGGGATCATTTTTCATTTTGTCTCTGCAGAGGAGCAGCCCCGTGTGGAGCTTTCCATGGGGGAATGGTGCCCATTGTCCACTTGTGGCCAGCGGGATCGGGGAAAGCAGTGGGAGAACGATGGATCAGCACCAGCATTCCCACAAATGTTTCATGGGATTTATTCCCAAGCACAGCCGGGCTTGGATTGGGATTTTTGGGAGTCACAGGGAGCCATAAATCAGCCCCAAACCCTCGTGTCCAACCTCTCGCCGCTTTTCCCTGTCCCCGGTGAAGGTTTGGAGCACAAAGCATAAAGCTGGAAAACCAGAAGGGTTTTCCTGGGTGGGAAGGAGGGTTTCTGGATCAGAAGGGGGTTTCTGGATGGGAAGGAGGGTTTCTGGATCAGAAGGGTTTTCCTGGGTGGGAAGGAGGGTTTCTGGATCAGAAGGTTTTCCTGGGTGGGAAGGAGGGTTTCTGGATGAGAAGGGGGTTTCTGGATCAGAAGGGTGTTTCTGGGTGGGAAGGAGGGTTTCTGGATCAGAAGGGGGTTTCTGGATCAGAAGGGTGTTTGTGGATGGGAAGGAGGGTTTCTGGATCAGAAGGATTTTTCTGGGTGGGAAGGAACACGGGCAGAGCCCCCCTGGGAGGTTTCCAGGAGAAGAGTGGAATGTTGCTCTCCCACCCTCGGGAAAAGCTCCCTGAGCCCGGCCTGGCCTCGGGCACGGAGGAGCTCCCAGGAGATGAGCAGCCAGAGGAATCAGCCGGCTCCAGACAGCCTCTCCAAGGTCTCTGCCCAGTCAGGATTTTCCAGGAGCTTTTTTCCAGCTCCATGGTCATTATTTCAATTTTCCGGTGCTTTTTTTTTTCCCCTGTGCAGACTCCAGGCTTTTTCAAATTTTTTTTTTTTTTTTTTCCCCTAGAACCTCACCATTACTGAGGATATTTTCCCCTTAGTGCTGCAAGGATTAAACAGAAATAATTCTCCTTTTGTGCTCCCTCCCTGCCTGGACGCCGACCTGCCCAGGCGTGGTGCTGAGCTCAGCCGGGGCTCCTTTCCAGGCCAGGAAAAGGGAATCAATCCCATCTCTCCATCTTTCCATCCCTGCCCCTGGAGGGAGCTGGGGGTGGGAAATCAGGAATTATTTGCCCCAGGATCCACACCGAACATCCCCTGGCAGAGGTGGGTCCTGCCTGGATCCGGGGATTCCTTTCAGGCTGGGAGCCCCAGGGCTTTGGCAGGGCTGTAGAGATTGAATTTCTTTGTGCTCCCGGGGATTTTCCGGCCATTCCGGGATAAATGGACCCAAACAGAGCCAAGCTGCGGGAAAGTTCTGGAAAGACCAGGGGGAATTTGCCTCTGTGGGATGAGCTGGTGGCCGCATCCCCTGGGAAATCTGTTGCCATGGGAATTGAGGGAATCTCGGGTGAGCTCGCATCCCAAAGAGTTAACCAGGAGAGCGATTAAAAGCCGTGAATCACATCTTCCTCGAAATCCTTGAAGGACTTCCAAAGGGAAGGAGGGAAGCGCTGGATGCCTCTGATCCCCCTCCTTCCCCCGGCGAGGATTTGTGATGTGCGGGAGGCAGATGAGAGAATTCCTGCTCGGCAGAGATTAAATCAACCTGCCCGGCCCCGCTCCCAGCGCTCGGGAGATGCTGAAATATTTATTTAAAGGGGAAGGAGAAGGGAGGGGGGAACGGCAAGAGGGGGATGGAAGGAATTAAAAAATGTTCATTAGCTCGCAGTGCATGTTTAATGGGAGCCTTTGTTACAGCCGGATAAAGGATTCCCTGTTTTTCCCTCTTTTTGTCAGCCCTGGGAAAGGCTGGGGTGGGCTGGAAACGCCTGGGGAGGGCATGGAGAGCTGGGAGCCGGGAGCATCTGTCCCTAAATCCACCAAATCCTGGCTTTTCTGGGATTATTTCCCAGAAATTATTATTCCCCGCGCTGCTGGAGGTGCTGGGCTGGAATCGTTGCGAGGTTTGGGATGCTCCGGGTGGTTTTTGGAGCAGAGGGAATGTTGGGGTGGTCAGGGGGAGGCTGGCGAGCTCTCAGCTGCCCGTTGGATCCGTATTCCCAATCTTCCATGGGAATTCCTCAGCTTTGCCCTGGAACAAAAGCACTCCCTGAGCAACGGGATCCATATTCCCATTTCTTCCCTTGGGATTGCTCAGCTTTGCCCTGGAACAAAAGCAAATTCCCACATCCCTGGGCTCACACTTGGAGTTTGTCTCCCCTGCAGTTTTGTTTTTTTTTTTTCCCGGAGCAACCAGGAAAAATGTCTTACATGGAAACCTTTATGGAACGGGAGAATGGAAAACATTGAGCGAGTGGATTCCGGGGCAAATAAAGTGGATTATTCTCGGTGCCAGTTAATGAAATTAGAAAATGGAGACGAGCTGGGCTGGAATCCTACAGGGAATGATAAAATATCTTTGGGGAAAAAAAAAAAAAAAACACCCAACGAAGCCTACAACGCTGCAGCTCCTTGGAAATGTCAAAATATTGCATTTCCCGGGATGATAAAGATGGAAGAAATAGCTGGGTTTCAGTTTCAAGTGCCACATCATCGCTCTTCCCCTCTATAATTTTTGTTCGGATGGGAACGTGCCAGGGAAGTCGTTCCAGAGCCGCTCTGGCGCTGGCACAGGGAACGGGATGTTTGTCCCGGGAGCCAGGGCTGGGAGTGCCACCCCCGGGGGTGATGCCACCGCTGCCACCCTGTCCCCATGGGGGCATCCGTGGGCTTGGGGGGCATGTCCAGCGGGGTTTTCCAGTCTGTCCCCATTTACATGCCCATGTAGTTTCACACTGTATATCCATTTTTTTTTCCCCAGTCTATATCCATTTATTTTCCCACTGTATATCCATTTTCCAGTGTGTATCCATGCATTTTTTCCAGTGTATACCCATTTTTCCAGTGTTTATCAATGTATTTTCCCAATCTACATCCATTTATTTTCACACTGGATATCCACTTTTCTAGTGTGCATCCATGGGTTCTCCCAGTGTATATCCATTTTTCCAGTGTGTACCCATGCATTTTCCCAGTGCATATCCATTTATTTTCCCACTGTATATCCATTTTCCAGTGTGTACCCGTGTGTTTTCCCAGTCTATATCCATTTTCCCAGCATTTATCCAGTGTGTTTTCCCAGATTATCCCAGCCTGGCCTTGGGCACTCACAGGGATCCAGGGGCAGCCACAGCAAATCTGGGAATTCCAGCCCCTCCCCCCCCTCCCAGCCAGGAATTCCTGCCCAAAATCCCACCCAAATCTCCCCTTTCCCAGTGGGAGCCATTCCCTGTGTCCTGTCCCTCCATCCCTTGTCCCCAGTCCCTCTTCAGCTCTCCTGGATCCCTCCAGGCCCTGCCAGGGGCTCTGAGCTCTCCCTGGAGCTTTCCCTTCTCCAGGGGAACATTCCCAGCTCTCCCAGCCCGGCTCCAGAGGGACGGAACGGGATGAAAACCTTCTCCAAGCCAACAGAGGGAGGATGGAATGAGGGGCGCCCCATTCCCAATCCAATCTCCCCTTTCAGCCATGGAAAAACCCTGGGGTGGGAAAACCCGAGGGTACAAAAAGGGACAATCTGAGCTCCCAGAACACTCTG
>VYXD01002171.1:31721-43814 GCA_013397195.1 Hylia prasina | reverse complement strand
TGTATATCCACATCCACCTGTCACATGTATATCCACATCCACCTGTCACATGCATGTCCCCAGTCCCTTGTCACACATGTGTGTCCACATCCACCTGTCCCACGTGTGTCCCCATCCCCTGGGATGCCTGCCCAGCACAAACACAGCCAGGGAGGACCCCAAGGCCCCGTTGGTGCAGGTGCTGAAGGGGATGGAGGCACGGGAGCGGGATCATGCACCCATGGAACCCCAGAATCTCTGGAGCTGCAAGGCACACACTTGGATCATCGATCCAACGCCTGCACGGACACCCCAGCAGCCCCACCCTGGGCCTGAGAGCATCATCCAAACGCTCCCGGAGCTCTGGCAGCCTTGGGGCTGTGCCCATTCCCTGGGGAGCCTGGGCAGTGCCCGACACCCTCTGGGGGTGGAACCTTTCCTGATATCCACCTAAATTTCCCTGACACAGCTGCAGCCATTCCCTGGGTCCTGTCCCTGGTCACAGGGGGCAGAGATTGGTGCTGCCGCTCTGCTTCGGGGGTGCTCCACGGATATTCCAGGGGGGAAGATGGAGGATTCCTAGAGGGTGGGAAGTCAACTCTGCTCCCAGATTGAGCCTTGCCTGGATTTCCAAGGCTGGAGACTGCTGGGATGGGAACATGCAGCCCCTGTGCCACACTGGGAAGATCCTGGTGCCTAATTCCCCTCTCCTGATGTTAAGAGTTGCCTCAAACCAAGGATAGAGGAATTATTTCTCCCACATCCACTGTATTTGGATGGGAATCTCCCAGAAACTCATCATCAGATGTTTCCTTTGGTTCCATGGGAGCTGCAGAAGATGAATCCAAGTGCAGGCATAACCTTGGCCATTCCCAGCCCGGGAGCTTCTCCAGGGGAAGGAAGAGGAGATAAAGGCTGGTTTAGATTACGGAAACATTGTAAGCAAAGAGGGTTGGTGGTTGTTGTTATCACTGCGCCCAGAGATAAGCCAGGAGTAGGGACAGGGCTTCCAAACAAATGCAAGGAGAGCCAGAGTCACTCCTGGAGAAGTTTATGGTGGGAATAAACACAGTGGACAAGGGCAGGAGGGAGGAGGGAGGGAGATAAGGCTGGACGGGGAGCAGGGAACGGCTCCACCACATCCCCTTGACAGAGCCAGGGATGGGCTCCCCACCACAGGCTTTATCCTGGGATCCTGCAGCCAAGAGGGAAAGGGGAGGAAGGAGTCGTGTCCATGAGCCCAAGCTCCACATCCAGCCCTGAGGGGAGCTTGGGTTGCCTGTTTAAATCTCCGCTCAAGCCCCGGCAGATTTCTCAATGTCCCTTCAAAACAAAAACAAATTCACTGCAGAAAATATTATGATGAAAGGTTTTGACTTTTCCGGGGAATTTTTTTTTTCCCCTTAATTTTTTTTCCAGTCTCCCCTATTCATCCGATTTGGCACTAAGTCCCTGCTAGTTGTGCTTGTCCCCGCAGCAATTTGTGGGAAACAACCCACTGTCCCCCCTTGCTCCCCAGCCTGGCCATGCCAACTTCCATTGTGCTGACAATTGATTCCAGGTGGCTTTTCCTCCTTTTTTCCCCTCAGCATATGAAAATGCCTGTACAAAATAAATCTTGGTGGCTGGGATGGAGAAACCACCTCTCAGAGCTGTGCTGGCCGGCGGAGCCAAGAGCATTCCCAGGAGTGCTGAGGAGCAGGACAGATTGNCGAGCTGGGAACAGCCACAAGTCATATTAAAAGCAGTGTCACTCCATAACTCCCTGATCCTAAATGCAGGTGCTGGACCTGTGCTGATCCCAAAAACCTGAGGGACAAGGAACAATCTGACCCAGCAATTCCTGGCTCGGGCTCTGCACGAGCGACTTTTAATTCCATTTGTGCTCTGGGGCTGGCCCTGAGATATTCCAAGGAATATCTGTAATGGTTTAAAGGCATTACAAGGTGCTGGAAGTTAAAATGGGAAATGTCTTAATTTTGGCTGGGGACCTTAAAAATACAAGGAAGGGCTTATGTGGGACTCAAGTGTGGAATGGGAAATCTGCTGCCTAAAAACCAGCCAAAAATGGGCTCAGCAGAGGTGGAATGGAACGGCTATTACTGGGAAAAGATCCTTTCTTTGTCATTCCAGGGGGAAATGTCAATTCCGCCATGGAAATATATATAGGAATGTATAGCGAGGAATTATTTCGCAAATTGTATCAATCAATGGTCAACGGTCGGGATAATGGCTGCAAAAATGCCATTGGAAAAAGGGATGGGAGAGGCACCTGTGTGGTGGGAAAAGCTGAGATCCAGCCTGTTCCCCTGAAATAGTGAGGAGAGTAAAGGGAGTGATGACTGTCAGGAAGGGAAGGTTTTCTCCATGGAATGGGTGAGCAGGCATTGGAAGGCGCTGCCCAGGGAGGTTTGGAGTCCTCGCCCCTGGAGGTGCCCAAAGAATGCCTGGATTCCAGGCACTCAGTGCTGTGGGCTGGTGACAAGGTGGGGATCAGGCACAGGCTGGACTGAATGACCCTGGAGGGCTTTTCCAGCCTCAGTGATTTGGGATTCTGGGATTTCACTGCCCTGAGCATCTTGAGAGTCCGTCTGCGTGGTTTCTCCTCCTACCCCACTTCCTGCAGAAAGAGAGGACACATCCACAGGGAAGGAGGGGTTCATGGAGAGCCATAATCCCACTCCTGATGTTCCCAACCCAGTCTGGCCATGCAGCAGGGAACGGTGATTACCCTGAGCTGACACTTATCCGGAATTTTCTGGCTCACGAGCAGTAAATCAGCCATTGCCGGGAGCATGACCCACCCTGAGAGGAGACCTGGGAATCTGCCGGGGGCTGAGGGAGAACGAGAAGAAAATGGTCAAATTCCACCCCTTTTTTTGGGAGGGTAACAGCACCAGCCGGGACCTGGGGTCGCCCCAACACGACTCCAAACAGCGCCTTCAGGCTCCCTGGGTCAGGGGAGGTGGGAGCAGGAATCCCTCCCCATGCCGAGTCTTTATCAGCACTTAATTAAAACCTGACAAGAAGATTAACACACAGAGGGCAGCTTTAATTAACTTAAAATCGAGCTCCGTTTTCCGACTGGTCGCAGGGCAGAGCCACCTGCAGGTCCCACTGCAAAGCCAGACCGAAACGGGGAGGTGGGAAGGGGAGAGGGAGGATCGGAACCTCTCCAGAACCTCCCGCTGCTGTGCCCTGCCCCTGCTCCTCCTCCTGTCCCCCACACTCCTGGACAGGTGCCAATGGCCACTGCTCCCGCTGGGCCCACTTGGAGCAACTTAAAGAAGATTTCTTTGCAAACTGCGTTTATTTGTTTGAGTTTAATTTACTGAAACTCTGCTCCTGAGGACTCAGGGAGCCAAAACCAGTTCTGCCCTTTTTCCCCCTGGGAAAGGGCTGGGACAATGTCCAGGAGTAGGGTCCTGGGTAGCTGGGGCTTAATGCTGGGAACACACGTTGTCCGTCCATCTATCTGTCCATCCATCCGTCCGTCCATCTCGTGCTGCTGTTCAGGGCTGGAGAAAGGGAAGGCGTCCATCAAAACCATCCCTGTCCCACTCCTCCTGCCTGCTCCCGACCACACAGCTGGAACAGGATGCTTCTCCCTAGGAGAGGCACATGGAAAAGGGTGGGTCCAGCTCCGACATAAAACAGGCGAAGGGAAGGCAGGGAGAGAAAAGGCAAGGGGATTGGGAATACTGCCCTTCCCTCTTTGCTTCCACTGCTTTCACTTAACTTCCCTGGAATGATGGGCCCCAAATTTAGGAGATGCCAGGAGCCTGGACCATCCCCTGTCAGAGCTGCACCTTCAGCTGCTCCACCTCTGGGTGGTGATGGGGAGGGACCAGCTAAAAACAGCTGTGAGTGCCCTTTCGCTCCAGGTTCCTGCTGCATGAGGCAGCTTGGGAAGCTCTGGATCACTGGGAATCCCTGCACAGTTCAGTGCAGGAGCACAGGGGCACCTGGGATGTCCTCAGGAACTGCCCAAAGCACCACCCTGAACCTCCAACCCTCCCGTCAGGAACAGCCCCCACGCACCAGCCCGGGGTTGTTGTGAACTTTCCCCTCCCATTGTTTGTGCCCTGTCCCCTCGTGCCTCTCCCCACTGATTTCCTGACAACCTTGGGAGGAACAATGCAGCCACCGAGTATTTTTTCCTCTGGATTTTTACAGTCGAGGAGGGACAAGGAATGAGGGTGCCCTGCTCCAGCTCCAGCTCCCAGCACAGCTCTGAACACTCACAGAGCTGCCAGGTTCATCCACAGGGCTCATCCAGATCAGCTGATTCCGACAGGAAGAGCAAGGCTTGTTTAGATTTCATCCATTTCTTTGGAGCATATTCCTTATGAGCTGAGGAAGAGGCAGCTCAGCTCCAGTGGGATAACCTCATCCATGCTGCAGAGCTCTCCAAAGGCAGGCTCTGCTGGACAACCCCTTTGTCTCCCTATAACCCTTTTTTTTTTTTTTTGCCTGCCTTTATATTTGGTGATGTTCTGAATTCAGTTGGATGTGATTTAACAACTTGCTGTAGTCCAATTTTCCAGGGAGAGGTTTGGTTGGAAGGAAGAGGAAATGTCCTCCCCGTATCCTTACAGATGAGGAGAGCTGGACAACAGGAGCTGGATTGGATGAGCCTTGTGAGTCCCCTCCAGCTCTGGATATTCTGCGATCAAAAAGATGGGCCTGGATGGAGGAGCAGGGGGAGGGAAGGAGCTTTCCATGAGCTGATTCCTCCACCCCTTCCACGCAGCAACTCCTCCATCCCCTCCAGAGCAGCGACCAAGGGAGCAGCGGCACCAATCCCAGAACTCCCTTCCCAGCTGTTTTCCTTCCTGGCAGGCAGCAAGGGGAAGTCAGGCAGCACCAGCCATCCTCCCCTTGACCTCCCTGCTGAAATTCCCAACAGAGGAGGAAAACTCCCCATCCAGGGCTGTGTTTTGGGGCATAACCAGCCCCTTCTCCCTCCTCCTCCACTTGAGCACTCTCTGGCACAAGGCTGTGACTGACACCAGCCCTTGTCACCTCTACCCTATGCCCTAAATCCTTTCATCATCCTTGGGAACCTCCCATCCCCAGCCCATTGCCACAAGGAGCGGAAGGACGGGAGGCCACGGGAGATGGACAAGCATTTAAAATGTTTAATGGACAGAAACAGCCCATCCCGAGTAGGGGTCCCAACCTCTCGGAATATTTCAGAGGGAAAAGAGAGCCAGCCCCTCCTCCCCCACCCTGTTCCAATCTGGTGTAGGGTTTAAAGGAGGCTCCCCATAGCGAGGAGCTTCAAAGCCTCTGCGGCCCCTCCCTCCGAGTGTCCTCCTGCTTCAGTTCCACCCTCCGCATTTCAGGGCCTTTCATCCTTCCTCTTCTTCGTCCTCATCATTAGGAGGTCCCTTCCCCCCTCCCGCCCACTCCCACCCTTGCTGGAGACTGCCTTTGGTCAGGAGCCCAATGGGAACCAGCTGTCAGGCGGAGCTGGGATATCCTGGAGAAAACAGCTTGGAAATGCCTCCCCGCCGCTTCCCCCTCCACGGCAAAGACAANNNNATCCTGCAGGCCACCCTGCCCATGACCCGCATGGGTCCCCCGCTGGCGGGGGACCAGGAGCTCCTGACTCCCTTTGGAATCACTGGCCCATCCTGTTTGTGCTCCTCCTGCCAGCGGGACCCTCCTGACCCCACAGCAGGAGCGCAGGGCTCTTGTGCCGGAGCATTCCGTGTTAATCCTCCTTTCTGGACTCCTCGCACCTCGATCCAGCATTGTTCCTCTGAGATGTTCCTGCCCTTGCCGGCCTGGGGGTGGTTGTTGTTTAAACAGCAGCAGCCACACAAGCTGCTGCCTGTCCTGCCTTTCCAGGGTGGTCTGTAATTGCTTCCTGTCCTCTCCAGCAACTGCCTTCATTTGTTTGAGCCTCTGCCTAATCTCAGGACTGGGGGAGTTGGGAACGAGAGAACCTCGGTCCAGGCTCAGGGGTGAGCTGAGCCAGTTTTGAAGCTCCTGGTAAAGTCACAGCCCCACAGCCAGGAGAAAAAGATGAACTTAAAATAACCCAGGCAAGCCAAAGCCTGGTCTCAGCAAAGCTGGAGCCCTGGTTTAGGGCTGCAGCGAGACCACGGGTTCTGTGGTCCTTGGATGTAGTGGCTGGAGCCCAGGTATGTCCTGGTAGGAGCAGGAGTGGAAAAAGCAATGGGGGAATGAGGGGAGAAATTAAATGTTATTCCTCAGACTTCAGAGCTCCACTTTTCTTGGTTGTGTTACAGCCTGGGCTGTGCTTGGCGTGGATTTTTTCCAAGGCGGTTCGCGCACATCCCGCTGCTTTCCCAGCGTGCTGATTCCCTGTCTCTGCGCTGGCCTCTCAGCTCCCATTATCCTGCAGCAGGAAAAGGGATGCTGGGGGCCAGCCCTGAGCAAAGCTGCGCTGTTCAACAGGCTCCAGACCAAACACTCTGTGTTTTCCCCCTCGCTCCAAAAAGGCGAAATTTGGCTTTTTGTTGAAATGGGACATGCTGTGGATAATGGCCACTTCCAACAGCAGTTTCCTCATGGATAAACTAAAACTTTTAAAGGAAAGTGCTCCGGAGGGTGTTTCCAGAAATAAGAAACATCTTCCAGCACTAACCTGCATGGTTTGTCTGGAGAAGGAAATTGGATGGGCTTTTTCCTGGGGTCTGGTTTGTGACTGAGGCAAGGGAAGAAGAATGAGTGGAACAAGGTGCAGGAATAACACGCCTTCCAACCCATACCCAACCCTGGCATGCCCTCAGGCTGTGCCAGCTGGATCTCAGTGTCACATGGCAGCCATCTGTGACAAGTGTCCTTGTTGTCCAAACGGTCGCCGCTCCGTGCTGGGATCTCCAGGACAGACAGCCTGGAGTTAGAGCAGCCAGGAAACCAAAGGTTGAACGGGCCCAATCCCACCCTGAACTCCTGTAAATACTGAATGGCTTTTCAAGTTTTTCCTGGTGCAGGAGCCTCTCACACACACATTGCCCATCTCCAAATGCAGGACGTGGCACGGCACGGATTGGGAATCTCTTGGGCTCATTGGGACCGCCAGAACGGGATGTGTTAGATCCTACTTCCTCTGTGTCTGCACATCCTTTAGATCAATGTGGGGACACTCCAAGAGGGAATGGCTGTGTAAAGCCCCTGGCTGCACACAGCCCCTGCCAGGGGCTCTTCCAAACGCTTCCAACACATCCCACAGGAGCTGTTCCAAACACTTCAAACGCATCCTGCAGGTGCAGCTGCCATTGGGGATGGCCTTTCCCATGCCAGAGCCAAGAGCAATTCCCAGGGCCAGCCTGGCTGGGCTTCACCTTGCAGGGCTGGATCCAGCTCGGAGGCGCCTGTTTTACCCGTTCTGAGGTGCCCCGGGTGCGATGCTCACTCTGCTCCAGCCTCTCCAACGCAGCCTGAATCCCTCCTCTGCTTCCAGCTTTAGGATCCCGCTCCAACAGCGCTGAGCCCTGCAGGCTCTCTCCCCTTTCCTGCCCTCCTCATGCTTCCAGCAGCTCAGGCCCCTCCTGCAGAGCTCCAGGCCTGTCCCTTCACAGGGAACACGGACCAGCAAGGATGACATGGGCTCCACATGGGCTGTTCCCTATGATGTACAACCACGAAACAAAACAGGAGCCTCTGCTGGATGTCCTCACCATGAGATCCTGGAACGTAACCTGTTCCCAGCTCCATCCCAGCTCTGCTTCTTCTCAGTTTCCTGCTTTCTGGCACCAGGTAGCACCAACATCCCTTCCCTTTCCTCTTATCCACACCCTCACTCCTTCCCTGATTGCACTCAGCTCTTAACAGAGCTCTGTTCTCTTTCCCGGCCTCTCCTGCTTCCCTCACAATCCCGGCTGTCAAGAGCTATCTGTTCCCAGAGGGACAGATCTGAGCTGGGATGTGCAAAGCAGGGAGGAGCTGGGCTTGGAGGAGAGCTCTCCAGCAGTGGAGTGCAGCTGGGCTGCTGGGGACAATGGGAACGACCACGGGAATTCCTGTTGTCCTTGTCTGGATCACCTGGGTGTGACCTCAGCTCCGTGTTCCAGGTGGAGCCCAGTGCTCAGTGCCAGCCCCTCCGTCACAGATGTCCCCATCTGCTGTGGCACCACCAGGACAATGCCCCTCAGGGACAAAGGAAGGGGAAGCTGCAGCCCTGGACTGAGGGAAAAGGACAAAACATTCCTGACAGACAAGGACCACGTTGCTTTTCTTCTCGTCGTGGTTCTCTGGAATGCCGAGGGCTGGCTTGGAGCGTTATCCCAAAGGGCTCCAGCCCTGCCAAGCCTTTGACGTTGGTGGTCAAGGAATTAACGTGGCCTTTCTGAACCAACAAAGAGCTAGAATCTGATGGGTACCAGAAAGAGATGGGGGAGAGAAAAACAATCCTGGTTCTGATTACCTGGCTTCAAACCCACGGCAATAAACCCAAATTTGGGAAGCAATTAGAAGGGAAGAAGAAGAGCAAGAAGGAAAGGGGGAATGCAAGAGTCGCCTGGCGGTCTCAAGGCAGCCTTTCAAGGATCAGCATCTGGACGAAAGCCAACATATCAGCTCTAATCTTTGGCTTTTTGTTGGACTTAACAAGGACTTTAAAATGAATCCAGTCGCAACTGACGGGCCCCATATGGATCCTGGTTTGAAATCTCCTTTCCAGCTCGGAATCAAATAGGATGGGACCACGGAGCGCTGGACAGGAGATTTCAAAGGGAAAAGCAAAGGCAGGAGCACAGACGTGGCCTCCCCACCGTGCCTGGAGCCCACTCCCACCCAGGGCTGGGCATGAGGACACCAGGGCTCCGTGTCAGCACAGAGCACCGCACACAAGGGGCTCCGTGGCTCCACAGAGGGGCTGTCTGTGACCGTGACAATACAACGGGGCATTTCCCTTGATGCCACTCAGCTTCCCAGCCTAGCTGTGCCTTCAATTCCACCTGCACCTGGAGATTGCCCTCGTTTGCTGCCTTTCCTTTCAAACCTGGATAAAATAAGTGTACAGCTATTTGCCTTCACATCTAAAAAAAACAATTAAAACCCCATCCTCGCCTGCTCGTGCTCCGAGGCTGGCACATCTCATCTCCCTAAGCTGCACCAGGATTCGAGAACAAAGGCATCTGACCTGTAGCCATGGCAACCCTCAAATTCTACACCTTTGCCTTTTGTACCAAGTTGCCCCTCCCTGCTCTGTGCACTCACGTCTGTGCACACTCCAGTTTCACACTCACACGTGTGTGTGCAACCCACACGAGAGAGAGGTGTAAAAACGCTGTTCCTGATTCTTCCAAGCGCTCCTGCCTTTGTCCCACACGCCAAGTGAATTCCCACTCCTCCCTCAGTGGCATTTGCCTCTCAGGTGCCGGCAGGGTTAACTAAAAATCCACTGCTGGCCACAAGGTAGCACTTGGTTCAAGGGAGAAAAGCGAGTGAGGAGAGCCGAGGGAAGCTGGACTGCAATGAGGGATTATTGGATAACACTTGGCATCCCAGGGCTGGGACAGCTGCCCTTTGCCTTTTCCTGGCCACTGCCATGATCCTAAGGGGCAGCCGCCTCCTGAATCCACCCATCAGCACGGGGGGAGAGGCACCACATCCCTGAGAAAAGGAACACCAACGAGCATCCAGACTGATGACTGTGATTGCTCCATTGGCACTGCTGGGCCCTGTTTGCACAGGGCTTGTCCTGGGCCAGCCACGAGCACAGCTGTGGGTCTGGGCCCCGTGTGCCTTGGCAGGGGTCAGCTCTGGGTGTGGAGGGTGGCACAGGGAGCTCAGAGAGCAGGAGAGGGAGGGAAGACCCTGCAGAAGGCAGCAGCCCCAGGGTCTCCCCCAGTCTGAGGCTCAGCTGGGCCCTGGAGCCACAGCCAGGCACACAGAGAGGCCTCAGGGAGCAGCTGCTGGGCAGCCTCTTGTCCTCTTCCAAGGTTGCTTCCCAAGGGCTTGTTCTTTGGGAAAGGCTGGCACCAACCACTGTGCCAGTCCCAAAATGTTGCCAATCCTCCAGCTCTTGGAGGAGACTGAAATGTGCACAAAAACCATCCCTGGGTTTGTGGTGACTCTGCAGAAGAGGGGACACATCACCAGGGGCTGGAGTTCCTTCTGAGGGGCAGCTCCAGTCTCTGCTCTCTGTGACCAGGAACACCTGGAGCTGTGCCAGGGCAAGATGAGGTTGGATTTTAGGGAAAGGTTCTTCCCCCAGCACTGAACAGGCTTCCAGGGAATGGGCACAGCCCTGAGGCTGCCAGAGCTCCAGGAGGGTTTGGACAACGCTCCCAGGAAAGCACAGGGTGGGATTGTTGGGGTGTCTGTGCGAGAACTGGGCTGGATGATCCCTGTGGGTCCCTTCCAGCTCAGGAGTTCCATGATTCCATGAAGTGCATCAGACAGCACTATCTGTATCCCATCAGAGCCTTCTGCTCCAGGGGGGGGAAAGAACTGGGGGCTTTGACCCACCTCTCCCCCACCACGGATCCCTGGGGAAAAGGGAAGGCCTTCCAAAGAGGGGCAGCCCAGCTCTGCTCCAGGCAGTGCCCAGACCTCCCTGGGACCAGGCAGGGGCTCGGTACCCCCCCTTGGGCAGAGAGGCCACATCCAAAGCTCTCCGCTCCCTCCTTTTAAACGCTTCCAGTCGCCAGCGCGGCAGCGGGATCCCGGCTGGGCTGCGGTCACAGAGCGGGACCGGTGCAGCCCAGCAGACGTGGAAGGGCTGCTGCTCATTCCCTGCAGCAGGAGGCCCCTGGGCACGGGAGAGGCTCCAGCTCATTGACGTCAGCACAAAGGCTCCCTCGCATTCAATGGGATTGCACTGGGACCATTATTCCCTGGGAGAAGCCACGTCCTGGGAAACCAAGGCCAAACTAAATGCTGCTGGAGAGACCCGGTGCTCTGCAATGCAGAGCCATGGCCATGGAGACTGCATTTCCCAGCATTCCCACCCCATCCCGGCCAGCACCAGCAACATGGAATGCTGCATCCGTCCCTGGAGAGGGCTGATCCTTGATGGTCTTCCATCTCACCAGAAACGGGAATGTCTGAAATCCTCAGAAGGGCATTTGCTGCTCATTGCCAGGCCAGATTTTCCCCAGACTGGCCGAACTCCCAGGGCAAATGTGGAATGTCTGGGAAGCAGGACAGCTGTTCCTGACAACCTCCACCTTCTCTGTGCCTCAGTTTCCCTGTTAGAGAAGGACATCCCTGCAGGGAGATGGGATATCCCATCTCTGCACTGGCAAGACACCCTGGTCTGGTGGGGGTGTCCTTGTCCAGGAGCGGGGGCATCCCACCCGGACCAGTCTGGGATTGTGGGATTCTGTGAAAAGCTCCCATTAGGATGTTACTGGGACTCCCATAGCTCGTGGTAGGGATTTACTGGAGGCACAGTGGGTCCTGGATAGGCAGACACAGCTCCCAAGACAAACTCCAGGGATTGCCTCACCCTCTGGCATAACCCCTCTGGCTCCAATCCCCAGAGCAGGGACATCCACAGATATTCCTGTTGGATTCTCATCCCTTCCTAGGCAGCTTTTCACTCTGTGGCCAAACACCTTCCAGCATCCTGTGTGAATTCTGACTGAAATGGTGCCTGCACTCCCTGGCAAGGCTCCCCACTCCTTAACTTACCCAGCCAGGAATGGCTGAGGACAATTCCACCCCCCAGGCTCTCCTGACGTGCACCCCCAGGGCGCTGGCTCAAGGCACCTCTCAACTTTCCCTCAGGATTTTTTTATATCTCAAAAGATGCTTTTGAGGGATTTGGGCCTGCAGTTCAAGTTCCTTGGCCTCCGGAATCAAAGCTTCCAAGCTGCTTGACACATGGGATGAAAGGGGAAGTTGGGAACACAAAATAAAAAGCCCCAGCACACCCCAGTTGCTCCCTTCAGCCGAGAAGCTTTGGACACGCCAGGAGAACAGAGGAGCTGTCTTCTCCCTGCCCTCTGCTCCATGACCCGGATTCCTCCACCCCTCCAGCCTCCTCCTCTCCGTGGGGAGCAGGTCCGGAGCGAGGAGCATTCCAAACACCCCGCTGGTGCCATGTTTATCCAGCGTATCCTCCTCACTGAGCTGCTCCAAACCAGCCCCAGAATAAAAAAAAAAAAAAAAAAAAAAAAAAAAAAAAAA
>VYXD01002171.1:19486-31696 GCA_013397195.1 Hylia prasina | reverse complement strand
AAAGAAGAAAGCGGGGAAAACAAAGAGAGGGAAGAAATGAACAGCTCAGGATTTTTGGCCAGAAAACAGCATTTCTTGTTTGTTTTCCTAGGAAAAAACAAAATAAAATAAAAAGAAAAGGAATCCTGCCAGAGATTCCCAAGTTTGCAGAGTTAAAGGTGTATCTTGAACTAAAGACAGGGACATTGGGTTTCTTCCCTTTTCCTAATTAAATAAGACCTGCAATGCCTGCTTTTTGGTGGGAATAATCCTTTCTTTATCACAGCTCCAGGTCAGAAAAGGAGCAGGATCCATACGCTCCAGGTCCAAAATCCAGGAGCAAAATGCAGAGACGCTCATTTATGGACCCTGAAATTGTGCTGCGAGGCCTGAGCTTGGCTCCTGTTGTCTGTTGTCTTCCTTTGAAATCCCAGTCCCCAGAGGATGCTGGAAGTTGCTGCTCCCAGTGCTCCAAAGGCAGGACCAGGCGCAGCGAGAGCCGTCTCCTCAGACACTTCAACAAACTGGGATAGCACATGGATTGCTGGAGCCCTTCTGGGTGTGAAACAGCCAAGGCTTTCCAGGAAGCACAGGAAAACTGCTGCTATGCCAACAAACCCATGGACAACATCCACGGCTCCCAGCATTCAGCATTGTCAGGGACTCAGAAGGATTTTTCCCTAAAGAAAATCCCTCAGACCACCATTAGTTCCATTATCAGCCTCTTATGAATCCCTCATTTAGGACCCAAAGCACTCCAGACACGAGGGACGGAGGTGCCACTTTTTGCTGTATCTATGGGAGTTTAGAGCTTCCAAGCAACTCTCCAAGCCAAATTCCCACACCACGTTGCCAAAAATACTCTGGAGTGTGTCTCACTGATGTGAAACATTTCTCTGGTATGTTTCCTCCCAATATCTCCATTTTTTGTTGCCAAATGAGGAAGGAACAGAGTCCAGAGACCCTCATTTCCTCCCCGGGGTTGGAGAGGGGCCGCTCTCCAGGAAACACAGCTCGGGTTTATCCACGGAGCAGGAGGAGGATCATCCACACCCTGAGAACATTCCCCATGGCCGAGACCAAGGGAAGCTGCTCCTGAAGTACCATGGGGTAGACTCAAGGGAATGCCTGGAGCCGTGTGAGGGCAGGCTTAGGTGGATTTTAGGAAAAGGTTCTTCTCCCAGAGGGTGTTTTGGCACTGAACATGCTCTCCAGGAAATGGTCACGGTCCCAAGGTTCCCAGAGCTCCAGGCGTTTGGACAACGCTCCCAGACACAGGCTGGGAATGTTGGGGTGTCTCTGCAGGGTCAGGAGTTGGACCAGATGATCCTGGGGTGTGCCTTGCAGCTCAGGAGATTCCATGGCTCTGGTGGTTCCAGAGAGTGTCACAGTCCGAAGGGCAGCGCCGTGTGTCCGTTCCTCCCTCGCCTTTCCCAGGCAGTGAACCAGACCATTGTCCCAGTGAATTACCCTGGGATCATCTGCTCCCTGCTCTCTTTATCTCCCGGTTCTCAGTCAGGCACGACAAGGGTTAATTAATGGCAGGGTGTGGAGAAGCAGGGCAGGAGGGAGTACCCTGTTCCTGTCACCCCATGGGGCACAGGAATGACTCCTGAGTCCCAGGATGATTCCTGCTGGAAGTGCAGGTCAGGAATGTTCTTTCCCCTGCGGATCCAGGGGTGTGAATCCAAGTGCCAGTCTGGATTATGTTGTTAAGCAAAGGGCTGGGAGTGCCAGATGGAGCCAGCCAAGGAGTGGGAAGATGTTAGGGAAGCTTCTCCCAGCTTTCCCCAGTCCTGCATTCCCATCCCTTGACACACCCTCCCTGGGCCAGAGCAGTCCCTTCCCATTTTCTGGCTTCTTGGCCATGTCCCTGGAATGTGTTTGTGTGTCTCCTGCCATCCTGCAGCCCCTTCCCATCCTGCCCGCTGGAGCTTTTTCTGGGACAGTGTGAGAGACCTGCCGGAAAACAAAGCTCCTGTCCAGTGTCACCCACTTCTCCACCCAGTTTCACACAGGATTTTTCCCATTGCCTGTGTGTTAAGGCACCTTTTTCCAGAAAATTTCTGGGTCCATTAATTCCAGAGGCAGGATACCAGCCAGGGGGATGAACAACTGGAGCTTTCCTGGAGGCTCCATTTGGATTCGCTTTGCCTTGGCAGAGGAAGGCCAACCTCATCTGCCCCCTATTACCCACACCAAAACCATGTGTGAGCTTTTCTTCACTTTATAGGAGCCAAACAGCTTGGAAAGGGATTTGGAGTTTTATTCATTCACAATATTCCCCCTTCATAACTATCCATGGAATTGCACCACACCAGGCCCTAACATGATGTTTAATTTCTCTTCCAACGGACCTGTAGCACATCCCTGAAATGCCAATCCCTGCTCCTGGACTGAAGTGTGCCTGTCCAGTGCCTCCCTTCATCCCCTTGGATGTGAAGTTTTCTGGCTGCTGCTGAATCCACCGCAATTCCCTAGGAGGGAGCTGCTGCTTCCCCTTCTTCCGTGCCAGTGTTTGGGGCTGGGAACAAACCTCCCATTTATTGTAAGCACAATATCCTGGCATATAAGGGGAATATGGATGTCTGAGCAAGATCAGAGCTCTCTCCTGCAGTATCCTGGCATCAGAGGCATTCCCAGGACCACTGAGCAACGACAGGAGCAGCAGGAGCACTGCTGGTCCTTCTCCACCGGGGAAGGCACCTCCAAAAGAATGTAATTTATTCAGGCTGAGCATTCCTCTGGAAATGGGGCAGTTCAGGTGGCAGCAGTCACAACCCCCCGGGTTCAGGTGTCACTCCAGCCTCTGGAATGTGCCAAGGAATGGGCTGCATCCAGCACACATCAGCTTTCCTGTCTTTACAAGGTGCTGCACTTCCCTGGATGTTTGACCTTGCTCCATGTCCTCCCTTCCCACAAAGACATGGAGCAGGTCCAAGGGCACGGAGGATCCCAGAGCATCCTTTTTGGCAGTGAGAGTTGGCAGTGGGTGACAATGGTTGGGTTGGAGGAGTTAAAAAAAAATACGTTTGTTCTCCCTCCCTGCCCAGGATTGTCAGGGAAAGCGGGAAAGTCCGGAAAATCAGCTGAGACAAACCCGCTAACAGCAAGATTTGCCAAATAAGTGAGCGCATCCAGTGGCCTGGAAAATGAGCCGGCGAGTGATGGAAGAGCCCTTTCCCAGTTCTGCACGCTCAAGGAAACATTTAATACATCTGGAAGGAAAAATCTGCCTTGGCTCCTGCTGCCGGCGTAAATATTTGTGTTCGCAAGTGTTGGCAAATATTTGAGCCATCGATGTTGTTTAACCAAGAGCTTTGTCTCGCAGAGTCCCTCTCCCTGCCCAGGCTCCCTTGGAATCACATCAGCGAGTGGAATCCTCCCGGTGTTTATGAAGGACGGGATCAGATCCTTTCCCTTTGTGAATTAAAGACCAGGCAGGAGCTTATGGAGGTGACCAACAAAGGGCGTCGGAAGTGCTGACAAAGGTCGTGCCCCACATCCGATTGCTCTTGGCACAGATTCCTTTGGGAGATGGGGAATTGAGACTGAATTTGCAGGCACAGAGCCGTGCTGAAGGATTTTCTTGCCTCTCCAGTAATTCCTAAGCTTTTATTTGCTGTATTCCATGGAAAGGGAGAGAGGAAAGGCAGTTTGCCTCCTGCCATGGCCGTGGTTGCTCAGGTCAGATATGGGAAGACTTGGTGCCCCTCTGTTAAAAACTCCTGGAAAAGAGTTTGATGCCTGGACAGCTTCTGAGGGAAGAGAAGCACAGTGCAAGGACAGCAGGAATTGGTAGCCTGGGGATGGAGAAAAGGGGCCCCGGCCTCTGGAGCAGGACTGTGACCACTGCTTGGATCTTCCCAGCTCAGGGCACAGAACTGGATGTGTCCCATGTTTGGTTTTCATCTTCCTTCAAGGACAAGTTGTGGACTTCCCATTCCTGGAAGTGTCCAAGGCCAGGTTGCACAGGGCTTGGAGAAACCTGGGATAGTGGAAGGTGGCTCTGCCCATAGTAGGGAGTGGGACTGGATGGGATTAAAGGTCTCTTCCAACCCAAACCATTCTGAGAATCCCTTTCCATGCTCCATAAACACTCCTTGCTGACTCTTACAAGGACCTTGCTAGCATTGCCCTGAAGCTGACGGAGAGAATTCCCAGCTGCAATCCCAGCTCAGCGGCGGATGGCAACATCTAAATCCATGACAGCTGTTCCTACAGTCACTTTGTGACTTGGCTCTGGGACCTGTCCCCCCTGCGCCCACCGTCAGTGACAGCATCACTGAGAAATTGTCCCGCTGACAAACAATTAGCAAGGAAGTCCTAAAAATTGCCAGAGCAGTTTCTTGGGGAGCTTGAGGGGTGCCTTAAAATGCCTTCAAAGCCTTTTGTGCTTCAGCCTGGGCCTAGAGGACACGCTGAAGCTGCTGAACTGGAAAAAAGAATTGCAATCATATCCTGACAGGGCCAAACAAAAATTGCCAGTTCAGACAGATGAGAGCCAGAATGGGGGAATCCCAGAGGAGCCGGGGTGGAGTGAACAGCCCTGGAACCACCTCAGCCTCGCCCACCCTGGTGAGGACTGCAGCAAGGGTGTCTTTAAAGGACGAGGGTGACTTTAAAGGATGAGGACCACACCTGGATTTTTCAGGAGTGAACGTAGAGAGCAGCACAGGACAACACTCCAGGCTCTTCCAGCTGTTTATTCGGTGGAAGATGTTCCAGGAAAAAGCCCTCACCTGCACTTGGGAGCCAGCACTGCGCCAGGTAAGGCAGCAGGGCCAGCACAGGAGCTGCTGTCGCCTGCCCTGGCTGGCAGCTCCCTCCCGGTTGCTGCATTAACCTCTGAATAAACAAACCTCTGCAAAGGCCTTTCCTCACCCAGCCAAGTCCAAACACAGCCCGCATTCCTCTGACTGTAAGCCCCGAGTGCAGGACACACTCCTGGGAATGAGCTCGCTGTGTTTTCCCTTTGATTCCAACCTCTTGGGAAGATTAAACAGTGTCATCAGCAGGTTAATGCGGAGTGACCTCAGCGGCTCCAAACATTATTGCCTTGCAAATAACACTGACATTTCCATATTCCTGCCTCGCCCAAGGGTACAGCAGCCACGTTCCAGGTGCTGCACCGGGAGCGTGCTGGAAGGAAGGAGCAAAGGGAAGGGAAAGGGCTGGGATTTGGCACTTAGGGCTGGGAGAAGGCAGGAAGCTCCCCAAGGAAGCAGCCCCAGCCCTCTGGCCAGCCCAGCTGGCAGCTGTCAGTCAGCAGGGAGCTAAAATCCATCCTCCCTGTGCCAGGCTCCAGGGAACAGATGTCTCCTCGCCTCCTGCTCAGGCTCCTGTGAAAGAGCAGCAGGATCCCAGCTCGTTTCCTGGGCCGGGTCTGGAGGATGAGCCTCTCACCAGAGTTTTGTGTCCCAGCTCACGGCTGAGTGGCCTGAAAGGGGCTGCATGAGCCTGGCTGGAATGTGATGCTACCAGGGCCTGGTGGCGATGGAGAGACTTCCCAGGGGATCATTGGCACTTCCCTGAGCTCAGGTGGAGAGGGAAGCACAGAGGTGTGATGGAGTGATGGAGAGGGGATGCACAGGGATGAGGGGCAGCAGGGAAAGCTCAGGGCAGCAGTGCAGGGACAGTCAGTGTCTGTCCTACACCTACCCCTTGTGCCCCTATCACTGCAGCAGCACCAGACCCCTCAGGCTGAGGAAAACCAGAGCGAGCCCCAAATCCTCACCCAGTTTTCCCTGTAGGTAGGCCGACCCTTCCCCACAGCCCCTGTTTCACAAAGCCTGACTGTCTCCCTGTGAAGATGAACTTCTCTCTCACTGATTTTTCTCTGGTTCTACAGTGAGGTCTTCCATGATCTAAACCCTCACCCTCCCATGGACTGCTCTCCCTCGCTCCTCCCATGCCAAGCCCAGAGGCCTGGCTGGATCCTGGCAGAGCTCCCACATTCCCGGGAGTCCTGTGGGCCACCAGTGCCTGGGCTGGGCAGGACAGAGCTGCAAGACCCCCTTTGTTGGTGCCAAACCCAGCCCAGGGCAGGGGCTCTGGCACAGCTCCCTGCTGCTCATCCCCGGGCACTGACAGGGATAAGTGCTTCCAGCTCAAAATTCCCTTTCCTGGTCAGAACACCAGGACTTTTCTTGCGTCTCCAGCGGGGTTTTGTTGCCCTTTCAGGATGCTGTGAGCACTTCACCATGGGTCCAGTCATTCCGTGAAAAATCCCCAGGAATATTCCTGCTGAAGAGCGCCCGGGGCTGAGTCCTGCTGTGTCACCTCCCCTGAGGGAGGGTCACACCAGCACGGACTCCCGGGGTCACAGAGAGACCCCAGACCTGCAGGAGAGGTGACACCCCCCAGCCACATCCCTGTGTGTCTGGGACAGTCCCTCATCCCCTTCCTGCCCCTCCTGGGATGGGGACAGGGCCAGGCTGGAGCTTCTGAGCAGAAACCCAAGGACAGAGAATGGAATTCCAGCTCTTCCCTCAGCCCATAAATCCTGCAGTCCTCTGAATTTTCTAGGAATGGTGCCTCAGGGAGGGTCTGTGTGGTCCAGAAAAAGACAAGAAACTCAAACCACACTTGAAAAGCCCAAAGTCTGCTCAGCTTTCAGGGATCTGGGATAAGAACAGGGAGAGATGGGCTCACAGGGGTTCCCCGGGCCTGGCATCAGCTGGGACACGTGTTCCCAAATCTGGTTGTGATTCCCCCTGTGGTGCAGGAGGCCCGTAACAGTCACAGGCACTGCCAAGGCTGGGAAGGGACTCTTGGGAGCACAGGAAGGGTCCTGGCTACCTGGCATCCTGCAGAATCCCACAATCATCAGAGTTGGAAGAGACCCTCACCATCATCACGTCCAGCCACCAACTCACCCCCACAATCAGCACCCCTAAACCCTGGCCCCAAGGGCCACATCCAGACACTTCTCGACTTCCAGGGACAGTGACTCCACCACCTCCCTGGGCAACTTATTCCAAGGCCTGACCACTCTTGCAGGGAAAACATTTTTCCAAATATCCAATCTGAAGCTCCCCTGCGCAATTTGAGGCCTTTTTCCTTTCTCGCTTGGGATGCAGCAGAAGCAATCAACCCCCCCCTTGCTGCAATCCCCTTCCAGCTGTGGAGAGCACTGTGATCCCCTAAATCTGGGCTCCCCCTGAGCTCCAGCCCTGGCTGGGATCGCAGAGCCAGGGGAATTTGCCTTGTTGTAGGCGTGGGATCACAGGGAAGGAGAACTTGGGGCGAGGCACTTCCCCTGAGCATCCCAAGCATGAGCTTTCTGCAGGAGACAAAGGAGGGTTGAAGCTGTTTGGCCTGGGAGGAGGCTCTGCATCCAGGAAGCACCTCCCGTGGGAGATGAGGGATACCTGGCCACCCGCCGCCCTGGCTCGCCAGGAATCCCGGCTTCCATCTGGCCAAAGCTGTGCCAGAAGTGTCGCCAGCAGGTCACCACCCCCTTCCCTGCATCTCCCTCCTCTTCTGCTCGCCCTGGAACCAGCTGACTTTTTCACATCCAGGAAACAATCAGACAACCTCTCGAGCTGCTCCTCCTCCTCCTGCCAGCACCGCCCGTCTCCCCGGGCAAAGGATGCTCTCAGTATTCCCAAGGCCTGATGCTGCTCCGTGCTGTTATTCCACCCTCCCGGTGGGGAAAACCCTCCGGGCTGTAAATACCTGGGTTTCGTTGTGTAAATAATCACACAGGATAAAATATCCACCGGCTGGCGGGATGGAGGAGGGGGGAGCAGGAATGCAGCTTCCGTGTGGATGCGGTGCTGGCAGTCCCAGAACGCTCCAGTAGGTAACTGGGAATGCTGGCACCACTGGAGAGGAATTAATGGAAAGCTTTTAGGGGGGGTCCGTGGGGGGAGTGTTCCGTTTGCCTGTTTAAAAGAGCTTCAGAAGGAGCAGAGCTGGGAAATGCATCCAGCACGACTCACCTCCCTGGGAAAGACTTGGAAACTGCCCAGCTGTTTCAGGCTCCCAGAGGGGCGAGGAAGAGGAAGGTGGATGATCCCAGTGGGGGGAGAGCTGTTCCTAAAGCTCTGGGGGACTTCCTGTGCCCCGCTGGGTGCTGGGACCTTTGGAAATGGTGTGAAGGGAACCCAGCTCTTGTGGGACTCCACTCTGCCACTTCTCCAGGGCCACTGAGGAGGTTTCTGCTGGAGCCAGGCTGTGATCCCGAGTGTCCTGGCTTGCTGCCTGCTCCAACTGCAAGCACATGGTGCTGCTGCCTCCCTGCAAAGAGATCTCCAGCTTTTTATGGCTTACCTGCCGAGGAGACTTCACAAGTTCAGAACCGAGGCTTAAAAACCTGTGGAGAGAAGGGAGGAAGGGAAAAGAGGAAAGAGGAGTTCAGCCAGGAGTGAAATACTCAGGAGGTGTTGGAGCCCTGGGTTGGGCCTCATCAAGGTGATCCAGGTCCATCCCAGACTATGGAAAGGCAGCTTGGGGGGGTTTGCCCTCGCCAGGATCACGGGGAGGGAGGTGTGGGGTAACCTGTGGGACTCTTGGGAAGGCCAGGAGGAGTGGAGTGGGATCAGGAAAGGCTCGTGCCAGGCGCAGGTGGGCCTGATGGACAGCTTAGAGCTGCGCCTCGGATTGTGAGCTGGAGGTGGAAGCAGGGCTGAGAGGCTCCTGGAGTCATTTCTCAGTCATTTATTCATCTGTAATTGCCTGTCTGCCTGTCTCGGAGCTAATGACTGGCTGGGAAGATTTGCAGTTGGGTTTGCAGGAGGTAATTACGTCCCAATCTCGCTGGATGACTGTGCCTCCAATGAAGATAAACTCGTTGGAGTGGGGCTGCACATGGCAGGGATCACTTGTATTCCAGAGCCCAGGCATGGCAGGGCAGATAAGGAATGTTTGCGCTGCTATTCTTTATCTGCTGACCTATTAAAAGCTTTTCTGTCTGAAGGGAGCGAGGAGCCACCAAGGGGGTTAATCCCACAGCTCCTCACTCCTGATGGATGCGATTCCAGCCTCCTGGTGAGACTTGACCACTGCCTTGGGGTTCTGTGGGTGCTCCTGCTCCTTTTTTTAGGCAGAGCTGGGTTGGTTTTTGAGCTGCCCCGAGCTGAGCTCCAGGTCAGACTCCAGCAAGAGGAGATTATATAGCCAGGGAAAATCCAGCCTGGGAATAAAACCCTGTCCTGGGGGGCAGGGAAGGGGCTGCAGCAGCAGGTACAAGGCTGATGTTTGGATAAACCCTCTCTCCTGCTCAGGAGGCCTTTGCTTATTCCAGCAGCGCACGAGAGCACACGAGTTTCTCTCTGTCTCCACCCCCAGGTAAAGCATCACTGGAGTTCATCATTTGTCACCAGCTTTGTCACCTGAGGACACTTCTGGAAACACTGGACAGCCTCATGCAGTCCCTGCCCTGCTGAGGGTCCCGGCAGTGCCTCTGGAGCACTGGCTGTGCCGTGGGGACATCCCAGGGGACAGGAGGAGGCACCTTTGCTCTCCTCAGGCCTCTCCTGGTGTGTGACTTTAAACCCTGGCCCAGCTGAGAGAAGGGGCCAAAGCTCTGAGGACACTTCTGGGATTGTTGGATGGCCACGTGAAGTCCCAGCCCCGCTGCAGGTCCTGTGGGGACGTCCCAGGGGACAGGAGGAGCCACCTTCGCTCTCCTCGGGCCTCTCCTGGTGTGTGACTCTAAAGCCCCGGCCCCGCTTGGAGCACGAGCCAAAGCTCTGAGCTCATCCCTGTCCCAGGGAGCTGCTAAACCCCCTCAAATCTTTCTTGTTCAGCAGCACTTCATATAAATCCCGTAATGTGCGGATCACTCCGGCTGCCAGCGGCTCTGGGGCCGGGGGGGGGGATGGTGGGGGGGATTATTGCAGCCCCTGCTCCATTCCCAGGGGATCCCGGGAAACCACGGGCTGCCAGCAAATGTCTGCGGGATGGAGGCACACAGGGAGCCCCGGGAATCAGCTGGCAAATGGGATGCGCTGGGTATGGATTAGCAACCCATTAGGGCAGAGGCTCAGGGATGCCTTACTCAAATCCCCCCCTGGAATGCCAGGATTCCTGCTTTCCATCCCGAGGCTCCGGTCAGGGACCGGCATCGCCTTCGGCCCATGGAACATCGGTGAGGGCTCCAGGGCACAGCACTTCCCAAAGGGAGGGCAGTGATCTCCTGAGATGAACCCAATGGGTCTGCTCCGTGCTGCTCCTGCTGGATGTGGATGTGGCCGAAGGAACGCTTGGGAAGGCCCAGGAACACTCGGAAATGACTCAAACCTGCTGCTGGAGGAGCTGCAGCCACGCAGGAAGAGCCTCTGGCTATGACTGGACACAATGTCCAGCCTGCTTTTCCCCTTCTTCCAGGGAATTGCTGCCTAGGGAATCACCATGGCTTCCAGGAGCAGCATGACCCCAATTCCCTCCTTCCTGCTGTACCAGGGAGTTCATCCTGATGGCCAAGGAACGACTTTTAATCTGATTTTTCTCTCTCCAGAAATAATCATCTGGACTTGGTGACAAAGCCCACCCTGGGGGGAGGCATTTTGTCCCTGAGGGCAGCTGGATCCCTGCTGGAATCGTGACCTGGTGGTTATTGGAGGTGACTGGGAAATTCACATTCCAAAATGGGATATTGGAATCATCAGTGGAATCCTTCTTCCCACCAGGGAAAACCAAAAAGGTTTGGAATTTTGGCCTCAAAGCGAGGGATTTCTGGCTGCAGAGGTCACCTCTGCCGTGGGGTTCTGGGCTTAAATTTGGGATGGTCCCCTCACGTTCCCCTCAGTCCCTGGGTTTGCACAGTTCAGGTCCCAAATCCTCTGGGAATTTCATGTGGAGAGTTTTGCAATGGGAAGAACTCCCTGTTGCCACCTACCTGGATGCAGATTGGCAGCTTTGAATCCAGGTCAGAATTCCAGGAATGGGCTGTGTTGGGATGGAAAAGAGCAGGAGGAAAAGGGAAGCTGCTGCTGTGATGTCATGGAATGCTCAAATAGATCCCCGGCATTGAGGCATTTGGATCAGCCTGACTACAAGGGATTGAGAAAATAAAAATGACATTTTTGCTTCCTGGAAAAGACGGTTTCATCCAAAATAAAACCTTTGCAAAAGGGGGGGGAAAAAAAAGAGGATAAAAATAGCCCAATGAATCAGCACAGCAGGAAAATTCCGAACTGGTCATGGAATGAGCGTCAGCATTCCCTGTTTGTGAGTTCCTCACTCATACTGGGTTTTGTTACAACATTGGAATGAAATAAAGTCACTACGAAAAGTTGCTTTTTAAAAGCTCTTTGCAGCACCAGTATAAAGCAGAGGCTTCCTGGTGAAACTAAAATCCAGACCCCGGGAGCTTTCTGGATCTGTGTGGGTTTGGGAGAATGGCAGCAAGACCAGAATTCCCAGAAAAAAATGGGAATCTTCCTGCCTGAGAAGGCAGTGGATATTAGGCCTGTCCATCTCCTTCATTTCTTGAATTATTCCTGTATTCCCCTTGTTCTTTGGGCAGGTGAGGCAGCAAGGGAGGTTCCTGCTCCTCTCGGCAGCGTGGGAATTGAGCTTTAATTCCTGCCTGGCAAACCCTGGTGCTCCAGCCACACAGCCTCCTGGAAATGCTCCTCATCCCAATGGCAAAGCCAGTCCTGAGCCTCATACTAACATAAACCCAAGACTGGCGCTCCAGATTAAACTCAGCTCGGAGATTTTGCCTACTCCCATTCCAAGGGGGCTGCTCCGAGTGTCGGGATGGGCAGGGAATGGAGAAGAGGCAGAAAATTGAGCTGTTCTGTTGCTCTTCTAGAAGATTTCACTGTTCTTTTTCACGTGATCGTCTTCATTATTTTCTTCTCCCTAGGGGAATGTTGTTCATTTGTTGGTGAACTGACCTGGAGAGGGTGAGGATGATCTGGAGGTTTTGGCCTCACTGACCTGTTGAACGGTGCTGGTGCCTCAGCTCCCACAGATCCACAGTGTCCGGCCCCATGGAGGCAGGACAGGGAGCAGGGGCTGGCACAGGAGGCTGTGGGAAGCCTTAATTACCCCCATTGTCCCCGGTGCCTGAGATCCTAATTACTAATAAATGTTCCTGCTGAGTAGCTTTTATTTTTCCAGGGCGATGGAATAACAGGGAAAATATGTGAAAGTCCCTGGATTTCTAGAGTGTGTTTTTCTTTCATTTATATTTCCCTAATTACGCTGTCATGGGCCGATGAAAATTGGACACACACACCCCCCTTCCCTTCCCTTCCCTTCCCTTCCCTTCCC
>VYXD01002169.1:535772-558110 GCA_013397195.1 Hylia prasina | reverse complement strand
TTGAATAGTCTGTAATTTTGTTCCAAATTACGGTGTGGCCATGGCAGGAATTTGAATGAAGCTGAAACCAGTAGTATTTGGGAAAAGCAGAATATAATGATACTTGTATTCATGCATTCTGCAGGCGTCCTCACTGTCCAGGGCAAAACTTCTAACCTTAACATGAAGATCTGGTTTAGGGTTTTTTTACCACATGGGAATTGATATATTCTTAGAGGATCACAACTTGTTTATCCTGTTCTAAAGCTATAGTCTCTTGCATGAAACTGGCATGCAAACATAAATGAGTTGAGAAAAGCAAGAGATGAATATATAAAGGAATAATAGAACTTCCTTGTAGGATGGTTTTAAAATCCAACCTTGCTGGCTAAAACCATCTTGGTACTTCAATAACACTACACTTAAAATTCAGAAAAGAAGGCATGAAAGCAAGATACTCCTAAAACAATTCATTATAAGACAAGGCATAGTGGTTACAATGAGAATAAATACATCAAATTAATGCATGTCTCAAGGTAATTAAAATTAATCACCATTTGATGCACTGAATTTTATTCCAAGCGGTTTTTGTTCATTTTGATGAATAAACTAATGAAATGCTGTGTAATTAAAAGGTGGAAGTGGTCCCGTAGAGGATAGAACTATAAATAGGTTGAGGTAGGGATTCTCCACATGAACAAAGGGTGGGTCCATCATTTACTGCTGAATATTGAAATGGTCTTAATACATGTGGCTCAGGAAACCTGTGACTGGTTGTTGCCAGGAGCAAGAATGGCAGAGGAGTGAGAAAATCCCTTTGTGTGCTGTCAGAGCTGCTGTCTGTCACTGTCAACGTGAGCAGGGCAGTGGGCGAAGCATGCATGCAGCAGCTCACCCCAAAACCTCAAGTTGTCATAAAAAATCCTTTTTTTGTCAGCTCTTTGTCCCTTAACATTATAAAGGTCATTGGGCTAAGCTTGGTAAGAGCTCTGGTATTGCATAATTGAGGCAATGAGGCCTTTTGGGTTTTGCTGATTGAAGCCAAAAAGCTTGCATGCTTCAGTTTCAATGAGTGACACTTGGCAGGCCTGAATGATGCAGCTAGAGAAGCTCCAGCGCTGTCGGACTCTGAGATATGGACCAGTAATTGCTGCTGGCCTTGGCCTATTTCTTACCAGGCAAAACACACAATTTGGTGGTTTTGGTCATGAGCTGTATTTTACTTAGAAAACCACAACAATCCTTGGTCCTCTGAGGAACGTGGAGATGAATTTGTGCTCTTTTAATGGGGTTTTCTGCTTCAGCCTTTGTTCTTGGATTGACTGTGCAGGTGGATGGAGGAGCTTGGGCACAGACACTGTGTTGCTGTGAGCCCTGAGCAGATGAGGATTCCAGTTCAGACCTTCAGCCTATCCTGGTTAAAGAATAAATAGCTATGGTCAGTCACTGAAAGTAGTTGTTATGACTAGGAACTGAAATGCAAAACCATTTATGTTTCTTACAGCCTCCCTTGCCCTCATAGGGATCAGATGTGAAGCAGAACTTCTGTAAAGGCTGCTGCTTCATCTCTGTGGCTTCCCATATTGGGAATCATCAATCCAAAATGCTGGTACGTTAGTCAGAATTTTATTGCCTGGTGGGTATAGTGAGACCACATTATAAATGCTGATGGTGCAAACCCAAAGTGATAGTCCCCCTGCTCTTCCTCTAAATCCTCATGTCACAAATTACACATTCGGGATGTGTATTTGAATGGCCTTGTTCCCCTGGTCCGATAGCTGGCAGATGATGCAGAGCTAATGGCATTTCTGTTACTACGTCAGTTGTTAACTGGGCCAGAAAACAACCTTTAAGATTAAAATTTTAACAAGTATTTTGAGAGTGAGCAAGTATAGACTTTATTCTTCTTGAGAATTACAGTCTACTTTTTGAAATCTCTGGCAGAGTTAGAATGTTCTGTCAGAAAATGTCTCCAGTGAGAAACAGTAGGCAAAGAATATTTTCTGTGGGATGGTATGAGCAACCTTGCACTTTAAAGCTTGTATATTAATTGCTTGTTAATGGGCAGCTTTTGGCAGAATTTCCTTTTGGTATGGCCTCAGGAATTTTAATGGAGCTTCAGTCAGTGAGTCGAGAAAATATACTTTAAAAACAATAAACAGGATATTGCATGGTTTTGTCTGTGACATGGCTTGAATCAATCATGTTCTGGTTTTGCTCAATTATAAACTTTGCATTAACTTCATTAAGAGCAGGAAGATATGTTACATCCTTCTAACTCCAATGCGATGTATTTTCCCCCATGTATTTTCTCATGTGTTTTCAGGGAGGTTATAAGGCAAGGCAAACAAATGTTAAAAGCATGTTGAGGAGTTTATTTTCTGTCTTGCTTACATGCCTCTGAAAGTGATTCCCAAAGTGTTTTCAAGCCCACTAAATATTTTTATGCAATGTTTTTGCAAGCAGAGGGTCTCTTACTGACTTGAGTCTTGTAGACAAACAGTGCCTATGTGTAAATGTGCAAAAATGTGCATTGTTNATATGTTACATCCTTCTAACTCCAATGCGATGTATTTTCCCCCATGTATTTTCTCATGTGTTTTCAGGGAGGTTATAAGGCAAGGCAAACAAATGTTAAAAGCATGTTGAGGAGTTTATTTTCTGTCTTGCTTACATGCCTCTGAAAGTGATTCCCAAAGTGTTTTCAAGCCCACTAAATATTTTTATGCAATGTTTTTGCAAGCAGAGGGTCTCTTACTGACTTGAGTCTTGTAGACAAACAGTGCCTATGTGTAAATGTGCAAAAATGTGCATTGTTGGGGGAGGGGAATCCCCACAGGAGTCTATTTATCCAGTATTCCTAAAAAAAAGCTAGTGCCGCTGAGGTGGTTGAGCCTCTTGATTTTCACTCCTGGGCTTTTCTTTCTTTTAGTGGACACTGGATGAAAATTCCCTGAAATTGTGTGTTCTTCCCAGAAAAGAATGGAAAAAGCTCTGTTGAACAACGTCTTAAGCCAATAATAAAACCCCCAAACCGACAAAACCAGCATGCAAAAACCACTGGGAAATCTGCAGAGTGCAGGAAAAGCCCTCAGCTTACACTAGGTATAGTCTGTCCCATCAAGAACAGGAGCCCTCAGCATGGACAGGCTTTTCTGTGCCAACTGTTCTGTGCTGTCACCTCTCCTGTTTTCGCCACCTCACTTGGGAAGAGAAAGGGGAATTCTGAATTGCTTGAATGAGTTTTAAAATCTGTCTGACAAAGTGTTGCATGTATTGGCAACCCGGTAACTCAGGTGAGAGCACAGACCAAATTCTCCCTTCCTCTGTGGCAGTGGTGTGGCACATTCCTGTTCCAACTCACTGAGCATCATTCCCTCAAAAATATTGGGACTAACCCCTCCTATAGAAGGAAGGAGGGATTGGCAGATTTTCCTAGGGAAAAGAATGGGCGCCAACCATTTTTTGCTGTCCCAAATTAGGTGTTAAATGTGTTGGGAGAAACTTATCGGGAACTTGGAGACAGCATTTTTCAGAGAGAGAAAATGGTACTGGTCAGTTCAGCAGTGGTGGTTGAATTTTTGGGAAAAGTGGCGTCTTTGTTGCTGTTAGAATTCATTGAAAAGACAGCGTCTTGGTTTGAAGGACAGGTATCTGCTAAGGAGGGGCAAGACCTCCCCAGGAATGGAGAATTCAAATCCCCTCCCTCCAAAGTATTAGAATTTAGAAAATTAAAGGGGCTTTCAGGCAGAGGTATGGGGATAGGAATAAGAGTTCTTTCCTATGTATAACAAGGCAAACAACCAACAGCAACTACAGCATTAATAATAAACAGAAACCAGGAAACCTTGAGAGGCTTTGTTTCACAAAGCCCGGGGCAGTCTGATCTCTTGGGACTTCGAGGACACCAAGATGGAACGGTGGGAAGTCCCGGGCTGGTGGCTGAAATGGCAGGATGTCCCCGGCAGGCAGGGGCTGGATGTCCTGGCAGGGCAGGGCAGTGCGGGACCGCAAAAAGAGCGGCGCCGAAGAAACCACGACGGCGGGACAGGGCTGGCCCAGCTCCAGCAGGGCAGGCAGAGGAGCTCAGAATTCCTGTGCACATGAGCAGATGATGGTAGATTTCCCAGGACTGGACTTTCTGGTGACAGTGAACTCCTCCCGCAGCAAGCAACAGCCTGCCGTCCTCTTTCTGATGCCGAGGGCGAGAGAGTGAAGCTGCCCCCAGACCCATGCTTTACCTGCCCCCAAAACTCGCATTATCTCCCCCCTCCGAAAGAAATTCCCAGAGACAAAAGTGTAGCCAGGTGCTACAACCCCTCCTCTCCTTTGTTCTACTGGAGTACCTATAAGTGCCCAGTAGTTAGTTTCCTAGCAACTTATGGGAAAAATTATATAATATTAATAATAATAAAAAAAGGACCAAATCTAACCCCCAACAGACAGGAACTATTGCCCTTCAGTGATCATACAATCACAGAATCACAGAAAGGTTTGGGTTGGAAGGGACCTTACAGAATACCCAGTTCCCCTCCCTGCCATGGGCAGGGACACCTTTCACTATCCCATTTTGCTCCGAACCCCATCCAACCTGGCCTGTTCTCAGCCGAGGATGGGGCAGCCGCAGCTGTTCTGGGCGACCTGTTCCAATGCTTCTCTTGGAATGCTGCAGGACCTGATTCTGCACTGACTTTACTATCTGCCATTCTGGATCTGTCCTTTGATGCCTTTTGTGTCAATACCAACCAATGCCATTTTCTTTTTTCTCCACTGAAGCACATAGTTTCGTAGTATGTGATCAGCAGAAAATATTGAGGAGCCTTTAGTACAGTCTGCATATCCAGTGATACCAGCAGGGAACTGGAGAGTTAACTACTCAACAGATCCCACTTTTCACCTTTAAATACACACCTTATTGTATAAACACAAGTGCTGTGCATGCAGTGTACACCAAAGCCTCTATTCCGTGCCTTTGACCTTCTGAACACAGTTATAGCTGGAGCTATTTACTTAGCCAGGGCCAGGAGCTCTGTGCGCTTGGCACAGAAACAATTGGGACATCAGCGTTTAACAACGGATTTTATGCAGAGTGGAGATAAGAGAAGGTTAATGTCTTCAGGCAGCAAAGACAATGCTGTAGGCAAGGTCTTAACAACTGTAGGGATATCATTCCCCATGGAGAGGGTTTGGGGTCCAGTCATCATTTGTATATCCCAGTGCGGGGCCAGGGCCCCACTCCTGGTTAGCGAAGGGACTGAATTAAAGGGTTTTGCATGGGAGGCCTTCGTTAAACAAGTCTGTCAAGGTTTTATCCAGAATGTGGTAAAACACTTGGAAAAAATCTTTAGCATCAATTTTTTAAGAATAAACGTTCTTGTTGCATTGTACCATTGAAGATCTTTCTCTCCATCTCGTTGTAATGCTTGGTAGGTGTTCTTGTAGTGAAGATAATGACAGCTGTAGCTATATTTTAGCTTGAATTTATAATCCCAGCAGTTCCTTCAGAAAGCCATGCAGAGGGGACAAAGCCGCATAGCAAAATAAAATTTGAAATTAATCCTGTATGACAATGAATAAATTTAAATGCCAGTGCTACTATTTTGATTTTGAAATGCCATTTGATAGCACAGCTTTAAACTCCAGCTTCGCTATTGGGTGTCTCTAAATTGAAATTAACAGTGAAGCATCTACCAGCTCACTTCCCCTTGTTGAGCCCAGTGCCAGAGCTCACTTCCCCTTGTTTAAAATACCTTGTGCTGTTTCATTCAATCCGTTCAGGTTCTTGATCCAGCTCATCAAGATGCTGTTGAGTGCTGTCTTCTGAAGCGTATCCATAGTGCCTTAGGCATCCTGAGTCCTACAGAGCCCAGGATCCTTCTCTCCCTCCCTGTTTTCTCACCGTTGCTGGCTTTGCGCTTTTCCCTTTGTTCTAACCCAGAGTTCACAAAGTTCACGTTTTTTCTAAAAATGGTTCTTCTTAAGACTGACCCTATTCTCAGGCGCTTTCTAACTCAAAATACTGCCCTGCATCCCGGTGTGTTTTGTGTTGATTTTTGAGCTCCTTTGGTGCAGTCAGACCATACATTTTTGGAGCTGCCTCTTGTTTGTACAGTGCATTGTACCTAGTGTACATTGCTGTGCTCAGCTCCAGCTCTCTATAAATAATGAAAACATGCAGGGCTTGCTGGCACAAGTTAGCAGCAGCATTTCCTGAGGCTCTGCTGTGTTTCCAGGAGCTCGACTTTGCTTTTGAAACTGCTGTGTGAGTATTTTCTATAAAGCTTCATGAGAGTGACTGTTCTACAGTTCCTCTGTTACAGGACACATAGCCCTGTGTTACACCAGTGCACGCAGAATGCAAAAAAGGCTCAGCCGGCTTCCCGTGCCCTCCCACCTCCTCCTCAAATGGAGAAATAGATCAGAGACCTGCCTGGAGCAGAGGAGGGAATACTGTTGTCCCAAAAGATCAGTGAGGAAGGTGAGTCAGCCCACAGACCAGCTGGGGTTGGCCAACAGATAAGCTGCGTCCCTGAGCTCTCACCAAATACCTGTGTGGAGTGCCTGGAGTTATAACTTTAGAATACAGAGCAAATTTGGGTAGAAAAAGACAGCCTTAAGGAATCTGTTTGCCATACAAGCAGCATCTGAAGTCATGGTCAGCAGCAGCAGCAACCACCCTCCTGGAGGTTTGCCAAGTGGAGCTATTTTGCATTGTAAAGTGCCTTCAGATATAATTCTTCTGAAGGGTGCTATGTAAATAACACAACTGCCTAATTGGTTTAAAGCGAATCTCTTGAATTTTGGCTCCCCCCTTCTACAAATTACATGAATAAATTTCCCTGCTTCAAAAACTAAACCAGATCTATAATGGGTGAAATGAGATTAATTTTATTAAACACAATAGTTCATTAATGAAGAAATTTCATGTATTTATGCAGAGTCTGCACAGAATATTTTACTTCAGCTCTTTCAGACATACATAAAAATATAATGCTCATTGAATCAGCATTTGAATGTTCATTGAATCAGCATTTGAATCATTGAATCATCAGCATTGAATCAGCTCATTTAGCCAGCAGAGAGTGATAGAGAGCGGTTGTGGTGTTGTGCTGTAGGTTACCTTTCGGAATTCCTGAGGAACTTGAGGCAGAAATTGGCCCTCGGGACCGAACCCGTACATTCAGGAGCTGGTTAGTGTTGGAAGCACCTTAAAGATGATGGAGGTGGTCTGATGATGCTGTTTGACATGATGCTGAGGCAGAGGGCTGGATCATTGCATCCTGTTGATGAAGAGCACAACTTGTCCTTTGGAGAGAGAACAAGGAGCTCAGTCCTGGAGGAGCCCCAGGAATTCAAACGGTGACTGAGCCTGTGCAGCCACCACCCTGCCCAAGCACTCTGGAGATTTTTCCAGCTCAAACCAGAGCAGACCCTGCACTAGATGCTGAGGAGTTGAGCGAGTGTTGGATGAATTCTCGAGGAGTGGCAGCCATGTGTTGATGGCTGCTCACTGAAATTCCTCCTGCTTAATCTCACATCTGTTTATGTTGAGTAGGGACTTTATGTGAATATGTTTGGTGATTTTCTGACACCACAACTATCTTTGTAGTCCAGTTTATTCCCATGTACATCAGAGCAGCTGGGTGAGACCAGTAGACCTATTAATGTCAATCCCGAGCCAGACAGCAGGATCGATGTTTTGAGGCAGTTCCTTCTCTCAAGTGGTTGATCACAGGAGCTGCACAAAGATTTCTGCTTCTGGAACTGAATTCTTTGTGATTATGCGGTAACATCATGTTGAGGCACAGTTAGAGAAGTTTTATAATAACTGCCTTTGCTGTTATTTTCAGATCTCTGTTTACTTGGTAATAAATACATGGCCTCTTGGAAGACACACAAATGGTGATGACGAAATTGTATATTTTCAGCTAATTATAACATAAACCTTTGTGGCTTTGTTTGGTGCAGGTCTCATTCTTTTCTGTCCAAAGCTGTCAAGGCTCTGCAAGGTGACCTTCTGCCCTGGAGCACTGTGCTGAGGCCACCAAACTGCCACATGCTGGGCCATAGAATAAATAAATATGCCTGTCCCAGTGTTTGTGGTGGTCCTGCTTAGCCTTTGGACTCACTTGACCATTTCATAGAGTCTTATAAATTTGATCTTTCCCCTTAAAAAAATAATAAGCCTACCTATGCTTAAGGCATAAAGTGGACATTATCTTCCTTAAAGATACAGCCAGGGAATGGTTAAGCCTTTTAATATCCTTAGGTGGGAATTAGGGACCAAGAATGGATGCTTTGTAAGGAATTACTGGTTATCATTACAGACCTCTGAAAAACAGACATGAAATTAGCAGATGTGTGTAATTTCATTACTGCTGTGGCAGTCTGCTTTCTACTCCTTTAAGGCTAAGATGGTTCCTAGGACTTTGTATTGAATAACCTTTTTGTGTACGGGTCAAGACTGAGTGTAATTATTTTATAATTTTGGTTTGTGGGGCCATTTTCAGAGAAAAAGAATTCAGCTTTTGTTAACCCCCTTCATACTTGGCTGCCAGTCACTGGCGTTTCACAGCACAGACAGAAGAGCTCTGTCTGTGCTCATCATTTGCTCTTGGTACTCGCCCGACGATCTGGCACTACCCGTGAGATGAACACGGACTTGACGTTGTTTTACACTGGCACTGACTGACTTTGAAAAGTGATGCTCCCTGACCAAGTAAGTGTCTGGTTTAGTGGCAAGATCTCTGTGTAGAGGAGAGGTCGTGGACAGCAGCTGCTGGAGCCAAGAAAGCGTACTTTGGGTTAAGGCTAACATGCTGCAGAGTGACTGAACTCCTTTACTTCAGGGCAAAGACTTACTTCTGGGAGTCAATAAACTTACTCTTCTACGTGGTTGTAGTAAAGTTTTCCCCCATCAGACTGTTTTTTTAGGACATGGCAGCTCTTCCGTTAGTTTTTTGATCAGAGGGCTGGAACACCTCTGTTATGGAGAGAGACTGAGAGCGCTGGAAGTATTAAGCCTGGAGCAGAGGAGGTTTCGAGAGACCTTAGAGCCCTCTCCAATGCCTACGGGGGCTCTGAGAGAGCAGAAGACGAACTTTGACAAGGGCCTGGAGTGACAGGACAAGGACAAGGGGGAGTGGCTTTCCACTGCCAGAGGACAGGGTTAGATGGGACATTGGGAAGAAATCCTTACCTGTGAGGGTGGTGAAGCACTGGCACAGGTTGCCCAGAGAAGCTGTGGCTGCCCCATCCCTGCAAGTGATCCAGACCAGGTTGGACAGGGCTTGAAGCAGCCTGGGATAGTGGAAGGTGGAATGAGAGGGGCTTTAAGGTCCTTCCAGCTCAAACCATTCCATGATTCTCTATAACTATATTACAGAGGAGCACTGAGAGAGCAGCAGGACAGGTTCTCAGATCAAAGTAGGTCTCTTGTACATAAGTATCTCCATCTGAGCAGTTTATCCTGCGTCACTCAGGGGTCCTGAAGAGCAAGTTCATGGTCAATCATCCAATGATATGATTTGTCCCCCTGCAAAGCAGGTCCTCCCTGCTTGGTCAGTCATCTCAGGCCTCACTTCTAGCCCATGAGGACTCTACCTGTGGGCTGAAAGGCAGCAGACACCTGTCTGCTGCAGATGTCTCTTGTGGGCCAAAAATCCCACCTGTGTGAGGCACAGGTGGACCTGCAGCATCTCTGCTGAGCCCCTGAAGGGTTTTCCAAGCCATAGCCCCCTATGGCACATGGTCCCTGCTGCAGCCTCAGTGCAGCTCACACCTACAGGGAGAAACCTCTCCTCTCTTCCTGGATGCCCTGTGGGGCTGCAGTGATATGGCTGCTATGCCAGCACCTCAGTGTTGGGTGAAGTGCTGCAATCCAGGGCTGCAGACATCATGGTTTGGTTTTTTCCCCCCTTGCTAATTGCTTTCCTACATGTACAAATTCTCAACTGATGCAAATGCTGACAAAGCCCCCGAGAGCCAGCCTTGCTGGGAGCTGCTCAGAATGCCATGTATTTATGGGTTGGAAAGTGTTTAAAATGACAGGAAACATATTTTTGCTTAAGGTGTGTCTCTAACTTGGGATCCATCACTTGCGCATGTTGCTGTAGCAACGCTGCAATGGCATGGGAGCTGCTTTTATGGCTGATTTCCGAGCAGATCATGGCAGGAGCTGTTACCAAGCAACCCACTCCTATGCTCCCATAACTAGGAAATGCAGCCAGTGCTTTTTAATGTTGCCCAGGATTTTGATCGTATGTTCATTTTGTCAACTTTGGTCTTTTTGATACAAAGTAATTGCTGAGGAGTACTACAGAAAAATCCCTGGTTTTTGTGGGGGCCACTCCCTCCACAGTTTCTCTCCCATGAATGTTCAGTGTGGGAACATTCATAGGACGGCAAAGACAACAGTCTATTTCTTTACACGCGCCCACACACACACACACACACACACACATACACACACACACACACACACACAAAAAAAAACAAACAAACAAACAAAAAAAGTTGTATTCAACACATGCTGCTGAAGAATAATTAAAGGCAGACCACCCACCTGGGTGGAAAGAGCTGCATCCTTTGCTTCCCAGGTCTGCATCTGACCAACGTTGTGTTCCAGGACAAGTCTCCCAAAATGCAGGTGTTGAAATGCTCTTTGGAAGTTTCTCCTAGTTTCTGCTCTGATTTCTCATTCCTTCTGTTTTATCTCTCCCAGTACTTTGATAACAATCTGCTTGTGGAGAAGGATGTAGATCTGCTTGTGGAAGAATTAGTAAAGTACTGGAAATCATGAAGATGGTGATGATCCATGTAATGGATATTCTGAACTCAGGGGCAAGCCCTTAACTTTTGCCATGGAATTCATGTATCTCAAAGCCTGAGATTAATTTGTGCTTCCTGAGGCAGATGTAAACACTATTTTTGGCTGCACAGCTTTTACTGAGTTTGGAGGATTTTTTAGCAGCATGTGAGAATTTGTTTGGATACAGCAAGAAGGCTCCTAGATGATTTGAGTGACCTGATATACTGGAAGGTGTCCCTGCCCATGGCAAGGTGTTGAAACAAAATGATCTTTAAGGTCCCTTCCGACCTATGGTGATTCTATGATTTTATTTGGGAGCACTCTGCTGTCCTGAAAGAGGCAGTGACAGCTTGTTACACCAACTGTAGACATGACCCTTCATATCTGGCATCAATTTTCTTTAAAATTATAATTATACCTGCCCACAGTGATATTTTACATTACTCAATCCTTGTAAAAGTGACAAAGTTAACATCAACCCTAAAGGGACTGTGATTAGTCCCATATGTCGGCGCTAACAAATGGTGACACTTAATAAGGCCCTGTGTGCTCTTATTTCAAATTTCCTGTTACGTTGTGCTGTGCATGTACTGTCCCCCCAGAATGCTCATTGTCAGGGGAAGTAATTTCACATTCTACCTATTTAGCAAATAGATTGTGCAAGTTGATTTTTGTTGAGAGAATAGATTTTTATCACCTTCACAATAATGGACTAGTGTTATTTTAAATGGGAGGGGGGTGTCACAGCCTCACTGAAGCAGAGAAGATTCTTGTACCTGCACAGCTTCAATCCAGTCAGTTGACAGCTGTAACTGGTTCTTTTAATGTTCTGCAGTAAATGCTAGTGATGAACTGACAACTCTGAAGGTAACTATTTCCCATTTATCCACTTAATATCCCATTAATCTGTGTATACATGAGTGGATTCTGGCTGCCTGCGAATGACCAGCACTGTAAATCCGATTTAAAATCTGGTTTGTTTTATAGTTCTGCCTATCAGAGGGATTCTGCCTGAATAGTTTGTAGATTATAAAGGGTAACATTGCAACGAACTGTTGCCCAGAGAAGCTATGGCTGCCCCATTCCTGGAAATGTCCAAGGCCAGGTTGGATGGGTCTTGGAACAACCTGGTCTAGTGGGAGGTGACCCTGCCTGTGGCATGGGATGGAAACAAGATGAGCTTTCAGGTCCCTTCCAACTCAAGCTATCATATGAATTAACATCAACATTCAATATATTACTTTCATTTCAAATATTCTATCCATGAGGCTAAAGATTCAACACCAACGGGATGAGGTATGAATATGCTTTACAAATTGCTGTAGTATTTGAAATGGATCAATTGCAAAAAATCTGCACATTGGTGGGAAAATGACAACTGCACATATACTGCCTTTTAGGCCTGGATATCACAATTGTTTACAGTGAAAGCATTTGAAAAATGTGATGATGTGGCACTTGAGATGATTTAGTGGTGAACACAGTGGTGTTTAGTTGATGACGTTAAAGATCTTTTCCAACCTTAATGATTCCATGATTCTTTCTAGGAAAGGAATTTCAGCTCCAGATCGGAAAGGGAAGAGAAAGATTAAGATCAGTGGCTGAGGAGCTGCGCTGGCACGTGTTCTACAGGGCTGTCCTTTCCCATGTGCTGTGGAATCCTCCTGCCACAATGCTACAATGTGCTATGGGATGTGATGGCAATAAACTCACCTCATACAGCAACAAAGCTATAACTTTGTAGTTTGCGCTTCTGTTTTAAACTGTTGGGGGCTGCCTCCAGCTCTTTGACAGAATGAGGCTTTTAATACTCAATTTTCCTTCTTTTGCCTCTTTCTGTTTGGGTGTCCTGTGCAGGGCTGGGAGTTGGACTTGATGATCCTTGTGGGTTCCTTCCAACTTAGGATATTCTTAGATTCTATGAAGAAACAACGCTGGAATAAGGGTGTGGGAAGGTGTCCTGTCTGTGTAAAGCAGGTTGTGCCTTGTAGAACTTTCACTCTATTTATGCAGCGAGTTTATCCTACTTCAAGTGGGACAAGGCGTTGCGTCTTTATGAGCACATCTGTGGTGCTGGGTTCCTTGTGATTCCTCTGCCTGCATTCCCTCTGAGGAGTCAGAATCAGATTTCAAAAAATATGACAAACATCAGGTAAATCAGGACCCTCTGAGTTTATTTTGAAATACTTGTTCCGGAGTAACACAGCTATGCCAGGTGTTGATTGCTGTGGAAAACCGTTTCCTACCTTAGTCTGTATATCATGCCATTCAATTAAAGGGATCCACCTGTAGTTCAGCATCTTCCCCTCTCTGGGTTATGCTTAGAGAATCCATCCGGATCAGACATACACCTGTGTCTGAATTGTATTTACATTCTGTGTTCTCTGTACGTGCTGATCCCCCACCACCACCCCATGATCATCTGAATGCATTCCAGATTATTTGGGAATCTCTTTATGGAAAAATGTTGATTTAATGAATTCTGAGCAAGAGAAACAAAACATGAAAAGCCAGGACACACAGGGAATGTGACTGGATATGTGAGCGCTTCCTCCAAGGGATAATAATAATAATATATATTGAAAAAAAAAATTAAAAAAAAGAACCAGGACAAATATTTATCTGCTATGTTTTAAAGGATTCCTTTTCTTCTCAGACATGAAGCAGTTGGTCTAAGACAAACATGCTAGCAGCTACTACCCATGTTAGCTCCTTGTTGTGCTCATGATGGCAAGGAAAGAAAACAAAACCTGTGTGAATCATTGTTTTCCAAGGATGCTGTTTCCCCTGCAGATATTTGCAGGTTGTTTTTTAGGAAAACTTTAAGTTCACACACTGCCCACTAATTTTCCATTTTTATGGCAGGCCATAATATTACTGCATAATTCATCATGTAATCATAGATCTGCACTTGATTTGATTAAAGAAGAAAGTGCATCAGGTACTCTTAAATTATTATGCCTTTTAGCACAGTTCTTTAAGAAAACCCAAGAATCATTGCAGACAGAAAAGGCCTCCAAGTTCGTTGAGTCCAGCCTGTGACTGATTCCCACCTTGTCGACAAGACCAGAGCTCTGAGTGCCATGTCCAGTCGTTCCTTGCACACCTCCACGGATGGGGACTCCACCACCTCCCTGGGCAGTTCCTTCCAGTGCCCAACAACCCTTTTCTCCCAACAAGTCGCTCCTGATGTCCAACCTGAACCTCCCCTGGAGCAATACAACCCGTATCTGTGTGTTGCAGAGGTGGGTATTCTCCAGCCCTGTGGTCAAGCTGACACTGGAAGGTGTTGATGTCCCCTGCTGTAAAGAGTTTCCTCTTTTCCATTTCTAGAAATGTGGCTGTTTGTCTTGAAGACTTTTGGAGCTTCTTTGGAGCAGAAACCTGACATTTTGTACACAAATAGCCTAAAAACCACCTCAGGGTTATGCAGTCATTTTGAAAATGAACCCATCAAACACTGAACACCTGGTAAGTATTGCTTTCAAACAGGAAATTTATTTTAATTTGAAAAGTATTCTACAGCTTGACAGTATTTCCCACATATTTCTACTGTCTTCCAACTGGAAAAATTTGGAAAATAGTAGGCAAGTGTGTGTGTACGTCAGGAGGGAGAGGAAACATGTTTGGAAGCAATCTTTTTCCAAGTACAGTTGACATTAAATAAAATTCAACTAATTGAAATCTTACTTTTCAAAAAAGTTGCAATCAAATCTTATTTTCCTAATAAAAATGCTTTTGTCAAAATTTTCTGACACATTCAAATTCTCCTATAGGGGATGGAGCATTTGCTTTTCTTATTCCTCTAAATAACAAACTGAGAAACTCTACAAAATAGTATTAAGCATTAAACGAAAATGATGTTAGAATTTCAAAGTCAAGGACTGAAGCTTAGGAAATGAGGGAATTGAGGCTCCTGTTTGATTTCATTCGTTATTTAGGCCTGAGCTGTCCTTGTTACATGCCTCATTTTGTTTTCTGTCACCTGTTGGGTTGTTATTGACATAGGGCCAAGCATGCACCAACCACATCCATGTTACTGCCACAGGCATTCCATAGCCTGACTGCACAGGAATAACTCAGTGTGTAAAGCGGAGATAACGCTGCACCAGACTCATGTCTCCAGCTGTTGTCTGTTCATTATTCCTTTAACCTGTATGCCTGCAACTGTGTGTTTACACTGAGCTGTGAAAGCCCCAGCATGAAGCTGGGATATTTCCACTGGAGCTGCAGCAGACGTGGCTCAATGGCTGAGCTGGTGTAAAAACCTTTGGTTTTTTACAGTTCTGAACAGATCTGTGGCAAACACTCAGCCAAATAGCATCTGGAAAGCCAGCAGGAAGCAATGAAAAAGGGGAAAACCTTTAGTGCATGTGAATAGAAGTGCTGGCTGAAAGACAAATATCTCCTAGATTGGCAGCTCCTGCCCTCAGAAAGTGTCCTGACAGCTCAGCACTCTGATGCAGAATCTAAGGTTTTTAGCTGTGTTGCTGGTGATGAGGTCAATGTATCGCTCGTGGTATCATAGAATCAGAATGGTTTGAGTAGGAAGGGACCTTAAAGATCATCTGGTCCCACCCCCCTACCATGGGCAGGGACGCCTTGCACTAGACCAGGTGCTCCAAGCCCTGGACACTCCAAGCCTTGGACACTTCTGGGGATGGGGTAGCCACAGCTGCTCTGGGCATCCTGTGCCAGGCCTCACCACCCTTGGAGGGAACAATTTCTTCCCAATATCCCATCTCGCCCTGCCCTCTGGCAGTTTAAAACCTTTCCCCTTTGTCTTAGCACTCCAGGCTCTTGTAAATTGTCTCTCTCTGTCTTTCTTGTAGGCTTCCTTCAGGTACAGGAAGGTCACAATTAGGTCACCCTTGGTCTCTTCTCCAGGCTGAATAATCCCAATTCTTTCAGCCTCTCTACATTGCAGAGCTGCTCCATCCTTCTGATCATCTTGGTGCCTCCTCTGGACTCACTCCAACAAGTCCCTGTCCTTCCTATGCTGGGATCCCGGGGCTGGATGCAGCTCTCCAGGTGCTAATGGCCAGTGAGCTCTCAAAGCTTCCTCAGAAGGTTTAACTTTTGTTGTCTAAACAGAGAAAAAACCAAAAGGAATGCTGCTAAATTACCTCTTGTTCTATAACCAAATGGGAATGGCTGGGGGAGCCGTGACAGACAGTGGGATCTCCCCCCGGGGGTGAATATGACCCCTCTCCCCTATCAGGGTCCCTGTGGTGGATTAAATAAACTCCAGGAAATGTCAGCAGTAACTGAATAAACAATCTGTGTTTGAATAGTGTTGGCTGAATAAATGACTGGTTTGATGGCAGCCACTGGAGAAGGGCTCCGTCAATAACAGTAGCACTCTGGTATGTAAATATGGAGATCTGGGACTGTACTATCAGCATTTGTCAGATTATGGATTTTTCCCATATTAAAAGGGAATATAAAAGAGGCACTGTGGATGCAGGACAGTTTCAGCATGGTCAGCATAGCTGGGGGCAGGTGCAGAGGAGCAGGTCACATGGGGTTGCCTTTACCTGGTGCCTCACCTTGGTGCATGTAATCTCTGTCCCAGGAAAATCACCTCTGGGCTTTTGTGGCCACTTGTAAACGTGTGTTTGTGAACTTTGGAGAGATGACCCTAATTTTTGAAACTTGGCTGTAAGGAAAGAAAGGAACATTTATTTTTCGCAAGCCATTATTAAGCCTAAGTGTCTACAGGATGGCTGTTCAGGTAGCCCTACCTGGTCCACAGGAGAGTCTCCGACAGGTAATTAACTAATTACCTAGAGCAAATCCACCATTAAGTACACAGGGGAGGTAATGCTGTCACAAACCAGCGAGGGCAAACAATTAAGCAAATGGATAGTTCTGCAGGTGACTTTTGGATTTACAGTGGAAAATGGCTTTCAAAGCTAGGGAGTTTTGCCATTTATTTGAAGGAAGCTAGGATTCCACCCTGAGCTTTTGAGGCCAACAGGGACCGTGAATATATCCAGGGTGACCTCTGGAAAAACATGTGTAATGCAGGGTAGAACTGCTTACCTGGGCTGGAAAACCCCTGGAGGAAATATTTCTAGGATGCAATAAAATTGGGCTAAAGTGATCTCTGATTATGACCATCCAACCCCTTTTCTGGTGCATTTTTTTCTCATTCCTATATGAAGGTGAGGAAAAGATTATGCTGTGGTCTCGGTCAAACATGGCTGGGAAAGGGTAGTTTGAACACAATCATTGTTTTCGGTATGTGACACAAATGGTTTTTAAAGCTTAAGCTCTTATTTTTAATACTAGCAATGCACAGTTCTTTATTGGCCCACAAAAAAAGTAAAAATAGGTGATTGGGGGTTGTTCAGATGTATGCTAATAATTCTTGGCAAAACCTGTTCTATATTCCTCAAATGCTACATCTTAAGGCATTTCACTCTTTTGCTTATTTGAAGTTACATCTTTTACTGCACTTAATTTTTTTTCTTTATATGAGATCTTTCTCCAATATTGCAGTTTGGAAATGGTTTTTCTGGTGCTGTTTTTCTTTTTTTCCCCTTCATGCTTCTTGTGTGTCATAAACATTATTTCTTTAGTTGAACATGAAATGAATGAAGAGAATTAATTTCTGTGTCCTCAGTCCTTTGCTGCTGTTGTGCTGTGTCCTTCCTGGTGGCTTGTGCAAAGCAGCCTTGAGAAATGTTTTCCTCTTTAACTGGCTATTTTCCTGTTCAGAAACACAGGTCTCAGAGCTGAAACCTGCAGAAGGGTTTGAAGGCAGCCAAGAAGGAACTTAACGGTTCTATTGGATACCATCCAAAAACCACGCCCCCTAACTGCATCTTGTAAGGCCCCACAAGCCATTTCCAGGGAGGTTGAAGGGATGATAACTGGAAGGTCTGCATTAGTAACGCTTTTGGAAGGTGACATTAAAAGTTTGAAGTGTAACTTTTTGCTGTACAGAAAATGTATCTAAATCCTAAACTTCTTGTGTCAGTTCTCTTATGTGTTAGCTTGGGCCCAGCTATCATACCAGCTATTACCCTGCTCTGTGGCTTCCCAAATATTCTAGGATTCAGTCATTATGATAGATGTGCCCTTTCCCCAAGGTGTGAGAATGATCTGCCTTATGCTCAGAAGTCTAATAACTGGGAAAATATTTAAAACTCTAGCAAAAACTGGCCCGGTTTGCTCCTTGGTGAAGCTCCCCTCTCCCACTCATCCAGCTTGGGCTCCCTCTACCTCCTTCCAGGGTCTCCCTGTCCTGCTCCAGCAAAGGAAAAATCATCCTCCTGCTTCAGCAAATGACTGTTTTCCAGGTGACTGGGGTTTTTTTTTGGAATCTGAGATGTTCCTTACATTTACTTATTTTTCCTATTCTAATAAATCCAGCCTTGATCAAATAATCTCACCAGGACTCTCTATGTATTACCTGTATGTAGCAGACATATTGCTCCAACGCAATACACTGAAATCACATTCCCATTAGGAATTTTCTACTTCCTGCTCAAATGGTGCTTAAGTACCATTTCAGGCTTTTTCCTTTCAGGACCACCCTAACTTTGAATGCTTGAATTATTAGAATTTGTAATTTGTTTTCTTCAAGTCAATTGTTCTAACAACTTTGATTTAACTTTTAATCTACTGCACCCAAACCTTTTCCAGGGGATAAGCCCTGAAGTTCTTGTTCTGAAAGATAGAGGACAAGGTTACTTTTGCCCCTCAGGTCACAGTATTTGGCAGGTTTATTAACATGTGAGCTCAGGAACACTTTAAAAAGTCAGTCATTAACTCAGTATTAGAAGGTGAGGCACTTCTGTGAAAATGAGTGTCTGAGGGTAGGACAGCTCAAGAGGTAGCATAGAGACCAGCTGCAGGCACTGCCCACAGCAGGGTATTAATATTCCAGAGGGTTGTGCTCCTGGTCTCCAATGTAAGGACTCATCCTGACCAGTTCAGGGTGCCGTTTCCAGTGTCCTGGGCTCTACACCTGCTGCTCTGCAGCACAAGAGTCTTCTCAACCTTTCCCTAACAGCAGGACTTTATACATTTCCTGTTTTGTTTTGCCTTGCTCTTGCCTCTTCCCCTGTTCCAGACTCTGCCTTTGAGCTGGGCATGTTATCATGGAGTTCTTTGTTTTGGTACAGTCAGCATTCCCTGTGCATACTAATCCAGAGTGCTGGTAAGGACAGCCGGGGCAGCTCGATGCTCCTCTCCCAGAGCCTGGATGCTGCAGTGAGAATGATCTGGTAAAAGTCAGTATAACAACCCAGATCATCCCAGGAATCTAACTGCGCCCATTCTCACTAGAATAGTGGGGTTTTTTGAACTCTTTAAAATGACTTCAGAAACATTCCCATGGTGATGCTGCTCGTGCCAGGGAACAGCCATGTGAGCAGAAGGCTGCATGGATTTGTCTGTAGAGGCTGGTGCTGGTGGTGGGGTTGCCAAATACCTTCACTCAACAGCTGAGGCTGCTGCAGCTCCTTTCCTAGATGCATCAAGTACACTGGCAAGCAGGGCTGTCAACCCTGTTCCCTCATTAGGTCCCTGCGACTCTGTCTGTCCATCTTGCTCTGCACCTCTCTCTCTGTTTGAGATGAGCGTTCAATAATGCTCATCTTCATAATGTGGAATAAGTGCCTTTGCCTTTGACAGGACGAGAGACAACTGTCTCAAGTTGTGCCAGGGGAGGTTTCGATTAGTTATTGGGGAAAATATTTTCATAGAAAGGGTTGTAAAACATTGGTACAAGTTGCCCAGGACAGTAGTGGAGTCACGTCTCTGGAAGTGCTCAAAAAACATGCGGATGTGGCACCTGAGGATGTGGTTTAGCAGTGAATGTGCTGGTGGTGCTGGGCTGACAGGTGGATTCAATGATCCTAGAGTCATTAAAGTTGGAAAAGACCTCCAAGATCATCAAATGATTTGAGAGGTCTTTTCCAATCTTAATGATTCCCTGGCTCTGCGATTTTATCACCTAACCGAACAGTGTCTGTGTAGACATGCAGAGCTGTTTGTGTAAGTGAAAAGCACTTGCTCAGTCCATCCCCTGCTGTATCAGGGTGTCCATGGTCACGAGTGTGACAGTAAATTCCTGGCTGGACTTGCATTGCCCAAAGAGTTATGAACTCCCGTCCTTTTTCAGCTGCTCAAGTCACTCTATAACCTCCAGCAGCTCTTGCTGCCTCTCTGCTTAGAGTGATCCGATCACTTATTGAAAAGACTTAGTGAGGAGCCAAGAGCCATGTGATCACTGCACATACACCAAAATCTTTCATGGTAAGGGGCTGTGGAGGCTCGAGCTATGCCAGGAGCACCAAGGACCCAAAGACGACCAAATGTTTTCTGCACTTTTCTTGCTGTGCTTTGCTTGAGTAATCAGGACAATTCTCTGTTAAGCATAAAATGAAAGTAAATGATTAGAATAAAGATGTGCTGAGCTACTTGACAAGGCTTGAGTACAGGGTACAGAATCTGTGGGTGTTTGGCACAGCCCCAGCACTGCAGATATTTTAGCTCCTGCTTATTTTTGATTCTGTTCAAATATGATTTACCTTAAAAAAATTAGCTGCAAAGTAACTGCTGTTACACAACAAATATTCATGATAAAAGATGGCATAGCAAAGCTCTAGGCATGAGCTGAAAGGTTCCAGTGGTGGTCTGAATTATTCTGGCTTGAAGTCCTTCTGGAGTGCCGAGCAGTCCCTGTTTGTGTACAGAGTGATTTGGTCTATCACATCACCCTGTTTCAGGGAAGAAGCCCTGCAAAAGGCTCTGGAGTGGCACTAGCCACACTAGCACCAGCTTCTGTCACTTACTGTCCTCTGTGGACTTCAAAAGCAACGAGGATGGGATGCTTAGGAAAACAATACTATTCCCATAGGGAATGAGGGAGGCAGGAAGGTATAGATTTAGAGGAAAACATTCCTGGAAGATTCCTCTACTGTCATTTGTTGTTTAAGTGCTTGTTGCACTGTTTGCTGCGATGCTGCTCTCCTGTAAAGGCAAACCCCAGTGACTGCATGGACTGATGATGTGGGTGAGAAGTCTGCATTCACTCTGATCCCAGCTTCATTCCAGAAACTTGGCACCTTGTTCATCAGTTCTGCTACAAATACGGATAAAACCCAAACCAGAGCTCTTTCTGGGTTTCATTAACACTTCCTAGGTAGGATTCTTCCTATTGCAGTTCATTTCTTGTACAAGTCTTTTTCTTGACTCACACTGAAGATTACCCTGTTGCTTAATTTATTTGGTGATTAATTTGGCACTGTGGGCAGATAGTGATGTAAAGCTCTTAACCATTCCAGGGTGAGATGGAGGCAAGCAATATGCACACAGGAGGTTTAATGAGGCATCCATCCCAAGGGAGTGGACATAATTTAATTAAAAGGAACATTCTGTACGGGACTAAAAAGACTATTTTCTTGACTAAGACATAAATATTAGTTTTCTTAAAGGGAAATACCCAGTGAAAACCCAATACTCTGTTTACCATACATTTTTATTGTGCAAAAATAAAGTTTTTCAGTTTGGTGAGAACCCCAAATTTCTGTCAGTTACATTTCATTCACATGGACAATTAAGCAATGCCAGGATGCTGATTGGATTGCTGGTACTTTACGCTATTTATATAATTTAAATAAATGCTTATATTAGCTTTAACTGGTAATACAGCATTTCCTGTGTGTTCCTTGTGCCTCTGGTCTTCAATTGTATTTGATGATCAGTAAAACACTTTGGTTTCCAGGTATTATTCCTAGAACTCTCATTTGCTAAGAAGAACCAGTGGAAGTTAGTGAGGGTGTTGCCACACATGCAGAAGTACCTGGAGGTGGACACAGGCACCAGGGTCACCATGTTCCATCACATCATCACATATCAGTGCCCAAACATCTCTCTGGCAGCCCTGGTCAAGCAGTACCTGCAGGAACAGGTTCAATCCTCAGAGATGGCCTTGGCCCTGGGCAGCTGCTGACAGAGCCTGGAGCTGCCAGAGGCCTGTTCCTGGCCCCTGTAGCTGCCCTGGAAAGTGTTTCCTCCTCCTTCCCTGGTGGGGGACCCTCCCTGTAGCTCACATGATCATACAATAGTTTGGGTTGGACAGGACCTTGAAGACCATCCAGGCTGAAGCCATTCCCCCTTGTCCTGTCACTCCAGGCCCTTGTAAATAGTGTCTCCCTGTCTTTCTTGTAGGCTGCCTTCAGATAGTGGAAGAGGAAATTTGGTCGCCCCTGGTTTCTTACTCCAGGTTGAACAATCCAAATTTTCTCAGCCTTTACTCAGAGCAGAGCTGTTCCACCCCTCTAATGTTGGTGCCTCCTCTTGACTCCAACAAGTCCATATCCTTTCTGCGCTTAGGACCTTAGGGCTGGAGGGCAGCTCTGCAGGTGGGGTCTCACCTGAGCGGGAAAGAGGGGCCCTGGACCTCCCGCTCACAGCGGTGGGGAAGATACGATCCCTTTCCGAGCTGCGAGCGTATATGGCCGGGGCACGCCCTGTTTCTCACCCACAGCCGCCGCCGTGTTCCCCCCTCTCCAGCCGATCCCGCCCGACTG
>VYXD01002169.1:391450-534415 GCA_013397195.1 Hylia prasina | reverse complement strand
CCCCCCCCCCCGGCGGGCGCGCCCCCGCCGCGGCGGCGGCGCTTCCCGGCGATGCGGTGAGAGGGAGGCGCAGCCGCGCTCTGTAAGGGGCCGCCGGGAGCCTCCCGCGCCAGGTAAGGGCCAGCAGAGCTCCGGGCGCGAGGGTGCGAGTGAACCTCGCGGCCGGAGATGGGGAGTGGGATACGACGCGGTCACACCGTGAGGGNATGCCGATCCATCCCCTCGGGCCCGGGGGAGGCTGTAGGGAGGCCGTTTTTCTCGCGCCGTGTTAAGCGGGGAGGTGCCGCAGGTACCGCACACGTGATGCGAACACACCCCGCCCTCGTCCCCGCTGCTGCGGGGACCGGGAGGGTTAAACCCCCTCCCTCTGCGCCCTCGGAGGGGTGAGTAAGGCGTGTGCAGTCTAATGACATGCTCTGTCTCTCCGTTACAGGCGTGGGTTGGTTGGTGGGGGCTAAAATGCAAAAAAGTAATGTGAGATGATGAGGCAGACGGCGCTCACATGGGTGTTTTGGAAGAAAAAGGCAGATTCTCATCTCCGTTTGTGTTGGGAAGTTCTGGAGCTTGTGTTGGTGAGCTGCTTTAGACAACGATGAAGCAGTGTGGGTTTTAAGCTTTTATAAAGGTGAAAAATAGTGCAAGGAAAATGAAATATCTGGAGAATTTAAATAAATTATGAAGGCTAATTAGCACTGCTGGTGACCGCAACATAGCTACCATGTAGGAGCGAAGGCAAATCAATGTTGGATTGGGAGGAGAAGAAGAAATACTGCAAACGTGCTGTGGAGAACAACAACATGGCCAGGAGACCCTGCCAGCAGCATTGCTCAGGCTGGGACGTGGAATTATTCCTGCAAAATGCTAAAGGCTGGGTGTTGTCTATTTTCCTTATTTAATCCTCAGAACCTAATTTCCAAACCTGCACCTGGAAATGTCCATTCGTAAGGTGTGAATTAAAAAGGAAAAAGGAGCTGGTGTAATAAGTGCCTTTTGGTGAGAATGTTTTGGAGAGGATTTGCTGGCGACAGTCACATGAGGCTTTTTACTGTGTGGTGAGAGACACCTTAGGTTATGGGCAGTTGGTGTGGAGGAATGTTTACCTGGGAAATGCGTGATAGACCTGTGGTTGAATGAAGAAAATACAATATACTGCCACTTGCCACAATCAAAATCTCATATTTTGACTCTACAAACAAACTGTTGGTGAAAAGAGAGTGGTAATGCTTAGGCAAAGACTATCTTAGCCAGTTTGAGGTCTGTGGCTTTTACGACTCTTGGGCTTCTAAGAAAACAGACAAACTACTTAAGAGTTGTGTTTCTTTTTTGTAGTGACTTGCCCTAAGGGTGTGCTGCACAGTGAAAGACTCTGTACTCCAAATTTACCCCAATTTCATTGGAGAGGCAGCATTGTATCCTGTTTGGATCTCTGCTGTGGCCACAGAATATTGGAGCATACTGGCTTGCAGTAATTACTGTGTGAATTACTGCTTACATATTCAGGGTAACTGGATGACTAATAGAATTTTATAAAATAATCCTTATCAGTATTGATTACCCTGTAGCAGTTCCTCTCTTGTTCTTATCTTTTTATCTTTTCCATTGGTTTTCCCAGGATCCTATGTGAGCTTCTGAGTTGTTTTAAGTTTCAGGTTGCATACGCTAGATTTACTTTCAGTTAAACCTTTAGAAATACCATTGACATATATGTTGATGTTGAGAAATCCATGAGCCTACCTGTTATGTGCAGGAAATTTTTACAAGATGGTTTTTTTAATACATTAGAGACAAGCATCCCTAACTTCCTGCTTGCAAATTCTCACTTATTAATATTAATGACCATAAATGCAAATAGTTCTAGGCCCAGATATGTACCATGCACAGCATTATGCACTCTGTATTCTGAGTTTTGCAGGTGTGGGCTTATATGTATTACCAGAAGAACACTTTGATGCCAGGCCTGCTTGTGACACATTTAACTTATTTATACTATGTATTCATTAGTTTATAATCTTGAATTTTGTTTCATTTCAGGATGCTTGTTAAAATTCTTAGTAGTGTATCTTACTTTTTTTGTTAGACTGCAAAAGAAAAACAATAAAGAAGCCAGAAAACTAAAACAACTCCTTGTTACATTGAAAACAAAAAAGTGGACCTGTGGCCCTCCCAAATTTGTGCATGCCTTTTCTCATTAGAAAAAGAGAAGGATTATGTCTTTCCTTATGTTTTATCGAGGTTTACCTTTTCTAGCGGTGGTTAAACATCAGATCAGCTGAGAGCCTGGTAACACCTGTAATCCCATGGTTTGCACTATTAAAAAAATCTGCTTTGAAATTTTTTGAAAAGCAAAATCCTTACTTTTTGTCTCTTTGATGTATAAGCATTGATTCTTTCAACTTTTGAGGATGAATTTTATTTGGAGCGCAGTGCTTATTTCCTTTGACAAGGTAAGTTCCTTTGACATCCAGACAAGCAAATGGCTTTGAGTGTTGTTTCTTGATGAGGTTAGGCTGATTTTAAGAGGTGGTGCCGAATCAGTAACCTCTCAGCCCTGTTCTCCCACCTGCAGCATTGTGGACCCTCTGTCATGTGCTGTGTTGAACTTTTGAGCAGCTGTTGTGTGAATGACAGCAATTTATTTTGTGGAGTTCGTTTCTTGCTGGATCAACAAACTGAACTTGACCTGTGGAACATGAAAGTGACAGGAGGAGGATGCAGGAGTAGGAAATAGTGTGGCTGGGCTTATCCTTTGTGGCAGCCATGAACTCTCTTGAGTGGTTGATGCCAGATGGGAACTTATTTGTGGCGTATTCCACAAAGCCTTAAAATGGCACTTTTTGCAGTACAAGAAGTGAATGGTTTATGTTTAGTACTCCACAAATATTCATAGTCTTGCAGCCTTTGTTACGTCAGTGCTTATAACCCTCACAGTCAGCCTGATCAGTAATTTCAGGTTGTCTTGTGCTTGTGTTTCCAATATGATAAATATGTGCCTACCCCTAGGAATTCTTTCAGCATCCTTGGGACATGTGAAGCTCTGTGGTGACAGAGGACATGGTGACATTGCCAGTAAGAGTTTTGGGAGGTTACCATGGTAGTCAGTGGTAAAAGAACTGAGCCCAGTGGTTGTTTTTGATTCTTGTGGTTCAAGTTGTTGACCAAAACATGGCCCTGTGTGAGCTACTGTGAAGAAAACTAGCTCCAGCCCAATCCAGAATGACAGCTTCATTTTAACTTGAAGGTGGAGAACGTGCCTGTTGCACTCACTGGAGATAAATTAGTGTTTGGTGCTTGCTGCTCCTGCAAATACATGATCGCGTGAACTGGGTCATTTGTCTCTGGTCATTTGCGAGCAAGATTTTATGAGCTTGGAAAAAACAAATTCTAATTATGTTCCTTAGAATGGTTCCAGTCCCATTATTGTATGGGACTAAAATGCAGTTGTTTGTTTTACCTTAATTTAAAAAGTAATTACTTTAAATACAATCTCTGCCTTACTTAGAGGAAATAGTGCTTGTTTTGTGGACTTGCATTAGAAAGGGAGAAACTGGGAATTTAGAATCCAGCCTTGGAATTACCCCTTTTGAGGCTGTCCCATCTCAGGGTTCCCCAAGTTTCTACTTCAGCACCGTGTGATGAAAGGATCTAGTTTAGCAAGGATGCTGGACACTTTGGAGAGGAATTTAGCATGGAACTGCCTGTGTGGGATTCTGATGAGAGAGCAGAAGTTACTTTGCTAGGTTGGGAATAAAAGTGCTCCATATTCTGGGTGCTGTGGTCATGGGACTGTGGTATTTCAGCTCCTCAGGAAGAGAAATCTTTGGATAATCTGTCGAGTTCCCTGAGCAGCCTGGCTTTCTTCCTGGGTAGCATCTATTCCCTGTCTTTCCAGAATTCATCAAATAACAGAATTTATACTGTGGTGTGAGAAACTCTTATCTTGAAAAATACTCTGTAAGAGAACGTTAATTAGTAATGATAAAACATAAAAAGTTCTATGTGCTTATTTGTACCATGTTGCGTCATTATTTGATTTCTAAGGAACCATTACTTATTCATGGCTTTTATAAAATGTATGTAATAGTTGGGTTTCTATGTATTCTGCATAAAGCAAACTTTGGTCTAAGTTTTGCTTCCTCAGTAATTTTTAGAAAATTTTGGTGAAGTTTTTTCCTGCTCTGAATGGAGGACTTATTTACTAAAAATATTGCTTTTTTTGAACTTAAAATTTGAGTAGCTTTTTTTTTCCCCCTTCCTCTCCCATCCATCCTGTTGCATTGTAAAGATGAAGATTGTTTTAGCTTTACTGAAGAAGTAACCTGAGGTAGGAATCCTTAAGAGACAATTTGGCAGAGGCACATGTAGATACTTGAGGAACGCAGAGGATCCCCGTGAGTTCATGTTACTATTCCTGCCTGTGCCAGCAGGACTCTGCATGCCGATGGAGCCCTGGTGCTGCTGAGGAGCAATGTTGTGGGAGCTAATGGCAGGGAAGTAATCTGGGAGAGTGGTGTCTCTTGAACTGGCATCACTAATGAAGAGAGTGATGAATCGTGCATGTTGACATTTCAGCTCTTACCAGTATTTGTTATTTATTTGTCCTGTATGAAAAGAACATATTTATGACCTAAGGAGCATCTTTCTGAGCAGACTCGGGGCTCTGCAGGGTGAGGGCAGGCTTGCTGTTAATGTCGCTGTTTGGCTGTGAGGCGCATCTCGGAGCAACTTGTTGCTCATTAGTTATTCACTTGTACTTAGTGAGAAAGAATCGAGTGGTATGTCCGGAGTGGAGGTCCTGGGATGGATGAATGATCCTTTCTTGCATCACAAGCAGTTCCATTCATGGTGCCCCATTTCACAGAGGTTACTGAAAAGTCATCTGATGAGCATGATGTGCTTACTGTGCCGATCAAAGCAGAGCAGGCTCAAAGATGTGTTTGTTCCTCGATGTGCTGCAAATGTATGCAAATACCAAAAGTGTGTCTGCCATTATGCTGGCCTTCCCAGAGCTTGGAAGAATGGAGACAAGCCTTCTTGCTGCTCTTTCCTCGAGTTTTTAATTGGTAAATTTGTGATCATTTGTTTTAGAGTAGGTTGCATGTGAGACAGCAGGGGGTTTGCCTGTCATTTGAAATTATTTGTCTTTACATCCAGATTTCCATATGTTCTGGTTTTCTTCCATTGGAATTAGCTGACTTGGTTTTCAGAGATCAAATTTGCAGATTTCCCTTTGTAGATTTCCAGTGTTTAATAGTTGAAGCTCATATCACACCACTAATGTAATTCAGCTGACTAGTTGAACTACGTCTTTTACCGTCATCTGCAGGGAATATTTTTAAGATTAAAATACAGAATAGCTTGACGGTTGAGGAAAAATTCCCAAGTAACAATGAATAGGGTAATAGCTTTTCTCTGAGTTTCTCACTTTATTAGTGAATATTCAGTTGTCTTATTTTTGCTTACATCAGCTGTAATTGCTAGTTATGGTTGAATTGTAGTGATCTCAAATTTAAGATTTATCACAATCTCATTAATGAAAAGTATTTTGGATAGGTGAATTGTTACTTGGGATACAAGTGACACTGAGTATTTGTTATTAATTAAGAAGTGTGAGAAGAGATGGTTAATTTGTATTTTATTGATGGTGATCTTGTTTACTAACTTTCTTTTTAAATATTTTGGGTATTTATTTGATTTTCCCCTTAATGCCTGTACAATTTCCATGGCAGGTACAATAATATTTGACAGATTGCTGCTATTTTTCTGTATTCAGATTATTTAAGCAAAATGCTTTTATAAAGAAATCAGTAGGAAACACCTCTGCTGCAATTTATATTTTTATATCCCTTAATGAATAAGACTTGTATATGGGTGTGAATGATTTCCTTCTTTTTTGTGTTCTCTTCAGGTGTCTTTCTTAAAAACTTGTTTTTCCTTCATAGTTTGGATGAGAACTTCAATGTGCACACATGAAACAGGGAAAAACCATCAGTGCATATGAAAAATACCAAAATTAAAGACAGTGTGAAATATCTTTCAGAATGGGAGTTTGAATATTTGTAGTGTTGGTGGTTCGGAAAGCAGTTGTGCATTGCCTCTAATAGGCTGAAAAGCATTAACTGATATTCTTGAAAGTGTCTTAATGTCTTTGATGTGGAAACAATGATGGTCTCTTCTGTTCCTGCCAGTCACCTTGTTGGTAATCCAGACTTCCCTGGAGGTGAATTTTCTGTCCTTGGATTGTGGAGTGTGAAGCTCATTGAGTTGGGTCCTGTGATCAGTGTTTAAACAGTTGAATAACAGTCTTGAATATCGGTAATAATATAAATACTTTATTGATGGGCTCTGATGCCATGCATTTCCAGTGGCTGAGGTTATGAAATACTATTTCATAATAGTGAAGCCAAGGAGAAAATACAAGGAAATACAAGGAAAACCGGGGGAAGGTACTGGAGAGAAACCAATGTGAAGTGATTCCTGGTCCTGTATCTGGAAGAATAACTATTGAGGATTTAGATTCTTTCTGCATTTGTTAGATGGAATGTTGCTTATTGGCTTTATTATTTTAGAGAAGCAACACAAAAGAAAACAGGGCTTATCTTGTATTGCTCTTTGAGGAGGTTTTGTCTGCCCTGTCCCATCATCCAGCTGGTGATTGCTGCTGAAAGCTGCTGGTTTCTCAGCTGTGCTGAACCAGATGTCTGGGTGTAAGATAAAAAGAGTAATTGCATTTTACTGCCTTCCTCATGGTGTTCTTGCCCTGAAATTGCTCGCTGGTAGAGTTGATCAAGTGGAATTAACAGTCCTGTTTTGTCCCACCAGCCTGGTGTAGGAGATTCCGGTGCAGCCTTTTTCCGTCAATAAAAGTGAGCTTCTGCTATTTTAACTTCTTGGCTCTCCTAAAGTTGGCATTTTCAAGGAAGAAATATAAGAAAGTGAAGGAACAATGTGCAAACAGAGTGTGCTGAGCAGTGAAGTGTGCATATTCCTGTGGTCAGTCCTTTTATCTACCTCTATAATAACAGATTATTTTCCCTTTTGCCTCATCTTCCATTGTCTCGTGTAGGATTATTCCCTGTCTAGAAATTATTTTTGATAGTAGGGTGCCCTTAATGTTCCAGATAATGGTGTGAAGAGGCCTAATAACAAGAAGATAAAGGTACAAAGTGCTTTTGTAGACATAAGTTCCATGTTTTTAAGGCTGAGAGGTATCAGCGGGAACGCTTGTATTTCTGTAGTTCACCAGGACTGTGGGATGGCAGCATTTATTCATTTATTTATTTAGGGTGCTTGAAATTGGTCAAAAAGTGTTCATTTTCCAGGCCTAAGACCCCTGTGCTACTCCTGTTTCTCCTGGCTGCTTCAGAGCAGGCACATTCCTGGTTCCCTGTCTCAACTCTGCTCAGTGTCTGGGAAGAAGATCTGGGAGCAGAAGCGGTCAGTGACTGGGTAGATATTTGGAATGGGCTTAGCCAGGCTGTTCTTGCAAGTGCTTTAGAGGAAAGTCTTCAGCAAAGAGCATTTTAGCAGGCAAACAACTTTCCATCCTTCAGAGATTTTATGGAATAGAATATGGAAGGGTTCTGAAAAAGGGAAAACCAAAGTGAAATAGTGAGGATAGATTTTTAGAAATCAGTGATACGTGGAGAAGAGAGACAGAAGGGGGTGTGTGTGTGTAACTTTCATGAGACTTGTAAAACTGAGCCTATGGAGAGCTGCAAATGCAAGTGGACAGTGTGATTTGAATGATCAAAATAGAGATGCTTGTGCCTGCAGATTTTGCTGCCTTATCCCAGCTTGCAGTCCCTGGTGTTCTTCACGTGGCTTTATATTTGAGGATACTTGCAAAATGATCTGGGTTATAGCAGGTATTGTGTGTGTAACTGTGTGCTGCTTGATCTGTTACTTTCTGTATAAGTTGGGGTCTAATGCTGATTATTTTTCCCAGCAGCTTTTGCAGCTCTACGTAATCTTAGTTTAATAGATAATTTATATTTTATGGAGGGACAAATCCCCCATTTTCTTACTTAGTGGGTTTTTCCCCTCTTACTCAAATGGTTTCCCTTTTTAATTTTCAGTGTAAGATTTGATTAGAGCACCCCAACTCAGTTTCCTGCTGCTTCACACAGTTGTTAATATGAGATACTCAGCTTCACAGTTAGAACATCTGTGTTTGATTGAAATGTTTCTGAGCAGCTTTTCATTGGCACCAGCCTTTGGTTAATGCCTGCATGGGGGCCATGACATTCCTTGTTTTCTTGTCTTCAGGAGGGGGGATTTAGGGTGTAACAGGCACCATGAAAGAAAGGACTATTGTTCTTTGAAGGCAGAAGCTGTAATGGAGCTACATGTGCCCACCTGCTTTCTCTTTGGACTGGTAATATCATCTCTGTCTTGATTTAGAGAAAATGAAGAAGCTGTAATGCTGACAGCAGGCAGTGCTGCTCCACCTCCTCAGCAGAGGTGGAAAGGACCATCTGGCACTATGTGGGTAGCAGTTATCCCAAAAAGTAATAACAGTGGGAGTTTTTGCCAGTTACAAGTTGTGATCACAGGCCAAATGGTGTCATTCTAAATCAGTGTACGTTTTCGAAGAGAAAGAGATGCAAGTATTTATTTTTCCCAGTTTGGGAAGTATTTTCAGTCATGGGGGCTCTGCTGGGGTTTTAGTTGCTGACATTTGAGCGAAAGTGTGAGGGGTGTAAGTCAGAGGAGTATGGCTGTGATGCCTGCTAGACCACCTCCTAGGCACTAAAAAAAGTTGGCTTTTTTTGTATTATGTAAGCCTCAACTTGATTAATCCATGAAACTGAGGATTTTTTTTAAAAAAAAGCTATGTAATGGAGTGGTCTGTTGATTTGATTCAGACTTTGCCCAATGGGGGCTGAAGATCTCAGTCCTTATCTTTGGCACTACTGACTAGTCTTGAGCAAATTGCTGCTCTAAAATGCTAAGAAAAACTGTAATATTAGAGATGAAAAACTCTCTGTCTTGCTTATAGAAGCACTTCAGTATGGTGGCCTGTGGTATTTTTGTCTGAAAAGTTGGATGTGGCATAATCAGAAGTGCTGTACAGTGGCTGCAGAGCTGGTTAACAGGTTGCTGAGTAATCCGGATGGAGGAATTGAGAGTGTACTAGTAAAACCTGGGGATGGCTTTGGCTTTCAAGGTGTTGCAGGGATAGGAAAAAAGGATTAGATTCAAACAGCTCTTGAAAAATTGGAAGCTTAGAGTATGAACAAGGTAATTTCTCAGCATTTATTCTGAATAAAAACAGCACTATAAATACAGAAGAACAGGAGCAGCACTAAATGCTGTAAAACATCTGAAATAAAAATAGAAAAATATCATCTGCATGTATACAGAGCTAGGGAAATTTTGGAGGAATTGTGAATTTGTGCCCTTTTTCAGACCTGGGTTCTTATTGCAGACTTGCTCGGACTCTGTCAATACTTTGCGTCAGTGTGGAGAAAATTTCCGCACAGACAAGACAGACTTTCAAAGAGGGCATTGGTCTTTATCAGATTTTCTGGTTTGATGTAGCTGCTTGTCACAATGTCACACAATGTCAGTGTAGGTTGTCTCAGCACAGGGACTTTCCCAGGATCTTCCCAGCCCCTGCACAGCTGTAGCTGCAGGAATCCTCATAAAGTATCTAAGCTTTGCTTTGGGTTCTGATTTTGCTGATTACTTTGTGCAGTGGTTTTTTGTTGTTTTGGCTTTTTTTTAACTTCTTCTGCCTCTTGGAAATGTCCAGAGACCCAGCTTACCAGATCTGGTCAATAAAGATTCTGTCCAAGCCTACTGAATACACCCCCTAGTCCTTGCACTGAGTCAGTTTTCCATGTTGTTACTGTAGTTTGGATCTTTGGGAGTAGAAATCAGAGTTGAATTTGGTGGATACATGTGCAAATTTTTAAAGTGAAGGAATAAACATTGTTTTGTAAGCATGTGCATGTGGTTGTTTACCAAATTATTTCTATTAAGAAATATAGTTTAAATCAGATACAAAGGCACCATTTTGGAATAGTCACCTGAACTAGATAATTTTTTGCGACAAGTTTCGGCACTCAGGTAAACCAAATCCATGGTATGGCTTGTAGGTACCTGATGTAACTGTATACTGTGTGTTCTCTAATGTTGCTTGGTTACGATTAAAATTTTGCACTAAGAAAGCCACTATGATTAACTTAAACTTTTGCATTGCTTTTGTCCTCACAGACAAGCAGCCAAAATAGCAGATCAGGCCCTACGAGGAGCTGGTTGTCACTTTACTGGTGACATGTGGATGTATTTTTATGTAGTCAAGGTTTTTGACTCCAGGATAACCACTAAAAATCAGATGCAAATAAGCATTCTTCATAAATGGAGGCAAATTAAAAACCTTTCCATGTTTGGATAAAACAATCTTTAAAGGAGGATTAAATCATGTAACATAAGCTTATTTAGCTGTTCATCTTTATCTGGAAACCAAGCAACCATACAAACCTTCCAAGTGATGGGTCTGTCTTTATGTACCGTGTGCTCTGGGTTGGTTTTCCTCAGTTTAAGAGTAATGTAATAGGCAGAATAATCTTGTAGTATTTATGGTTACCTGTCTAGCTAGGGATGCAGTAGAGCTGAGTGTGGATGTGGAGATTTATTTACGCTTCTCAGATGTCACAATCTGCCACCTGTGCTCTTGTGTCTGATGGACATGGGTGCTGTGCAGTTCTGGAATTTGGGCAGCTTAAACCTCTCCTGTCAACTGTCTATACTATAAATCCCCAGAATTATATCTGCTGGCATTTTGCTTGTAGTCTGTACACTTGTGCTGAACTTCCGTGTAAAGCCAATCCTGCCTGCTTACATTCAAGAAGTGTCTTTCTGTATTGTATTAAGAGCTTATCCATATGCTTCGGTCTTAAGAGTGCAGGAAGTCTGCTGGCAGCAGGCCTGCTATTCCATATTCTGAGCTCAGGCTCTTTGCGAATAGTCAGGAAGAAAAGAAAAACAACCATAAAGGATGACAAGTTGTTGACTGACATATTTCTAAATAAGTTTTGCAAGAAAATTTGAATAAATATTAATATTAGGTGTAAGAAATGATGCGACGTGGCCGGTTGTGGTGTAAATGGCAGGATGTGATGAAAATGAGATTGGGCAGTGTATAGGGGCTGATCTGGGAAAGAACAGTCTCCACCTGGGCCTCATTCACTGTGGTTATGGAGCAAACAATGGCTGTTAATTGGAACAGGTTTCAATGTGCCATGAAAAACTATGTGTATTTCCTTTTGACATTGGATATGCTTGCTCGTTTATAGTTTGTCATTAAAAAGCATCTGGAGTGATTTTTACAATTAATTTGGATCAAGAACTATTTTTTATATATTGTTCTACTTTGGAACTTCTTATGTACAATATGTAATCCTTTTTAACAAAGATTCTAACCTTTTTTTACCTCCCAGACTCTCTTCCAGAGAAAACAATAATTTTGGTTCCACATAAATTGTATATAGTGACTTTTGAGTTCTCTATAAGAAAAACCCTAAATTTCCTTGAAACTGAGGCTGACAGAGCCATGGCTGTAACAAAGCACTTGTTTCCTGACTGTCAAGGCTGGTTTTGTTTGTGAGATTTTCCAAACCTGGGCTGAATTTTCAAATGCTTTTGGTTTTCTGAGAATCTTCATGACACACCAGCAAGTAGAATATTCAGAAGAATATCCTGAATTTCATAAACAACAAGAAAGGGAATAAATTCTGGAGCCTTTTCTAACTCTCTGCAAGGGGACAGAGTCTGGCTCCATCACTTCAGGGTATAATAGACGTGACTAGACCTGGCTCAGACAAAGTTAAAAAATAAGCCCACACTAGCACACAGAATTTTATATATAAATTAATCTTTGGTTTTTGGGGGAGAAATAGCTTTTTGTTTGATACAGTCCATGCTTGTGTATGTTAAGGCAAATAGCATCTTTTCAAATGTTCTGGTGGCCATGTGTAGGAAGGGAAGTTCAGTCTCAGCCTGGAATTATTTTGGATAATTCAAAGGAACCACAAAACTGTTGTGTAGGATGCCTGTTTGTATTTTTAAGATGCTCTGTAACACATGATTCACTTCAAATATAACTAGGGGAGCCCAGTAAAAGCTGCTGTGTATCCATTCTCCCTCTTCAAAAAACCTGAGTTTCCACTCCTGGTATCAAGTTGTTGTATCTGAAGTGCTCATGCTAGTGGGATTTGATCTGATTTTTTTTAAAAAAATGTAAAACAGAAGCAGTAAATGATTATTGAAAGTATGAATACTTCATAAAATTGAATCGTATTATTTTCTTCCAAATAAGAAACCACTTAAAATATTAATCACTTCAATCACATGTTTAATGTGCCTAATTTGATGGAAAGATGCAATATTTAGAGCTGTTTGCCTTTTAGATAAAGACGTCTCCAGATTTCATATTGTGTTACTTGTGTACCTCTGGGAATTCTAAATTTTCCTTGAGGAGATGGATTTTATCTGTGTGCAGCTTGCTAGTAGAGTTTTACTAAAAAGCACGTAGAAATACCGTAGGCGAAAATGTGGAAAACTCTGGAAATATTGTAAGAAAGCTCCAGAAAGAAACTGGTATTTTTTGAGCTGTGTTTTGTTTGTCTTCCTCCAGAAGTTGTTTTTACCCAGTATAGATATCAGATGGTGAGCTTTTGCGCGTTACTCATTAGAGGAACATCACCTTGGTTTTCCTTCCTTTATTTGTGCTCTTCCTCCTCCCTCCCCCTTCTCTTCCTGCTGTTGTTTTATCTTTGTAGCGGTGTTGAATTGGAGTAGCAGGGCCAGGAATTGATCTCTGGTCCCTTCGGTGCAGAGTTGTGGGTGGGCAGCAGAGCCTTGGGCAGGACCTGCTGCACAAACACCACTGATTTCCCTTTCCTTTCCCTTCTGCTAATGTGTGCTCAGAAAACTCAGAAATGTGTTTTGAAGTGAAACCATTTGTATGAAGTGAAATCTTCCACCTCCTCATGCTTAGGTGATTTTTATAATTCTGCTTGTTAGTTATGGGAAGGATTGAAGTAAATAATCATGCAGAGAGAGGCTCCTTCCCACATTCTTCTTCCATCAATGTACAAACTTTTAAACAACTAGAAGCAGCCATGGGAAAGCATTTCTACCTGGTCTTGAGAGATTTATGTGTGTGTGACAGTTAAGTAAGTGTATGAGAAATTATTTTTCTTCCAAAGGGCATCCGTCCGTGCTGGTATGCAGGACTGAGGGGCCTTGAGTGGTGTTTGCTGTTTGCAGTATCACCTTCAAGACACCCTTGGGCTGAGCAAATCTGCTTGTCCTTCATCCTGTGTGTGACCTCTCCCACCAAATGTCAGATTGGCATCACTATTCTAATAGAGTCTTGTTTTCTGGGAACTCCAGCTTCTGCTCTGTGTCTTCCAACAGGCTGAGAGGAAATCTTTTTCTAGGATGGCAGTCTCTATATTTTCCCAGCATCCCTGGATACTTTTCCCTCCTGAGATGTCCTGCCTGTCAAGATGACCCAGGAGCTGCCTGTGTGTGAGGGTAATGTTACTTTCTTCTCCCTTGCTGTGAGTTGCTCCTCCAGGTGCAGGTATGTAAATACCAGGGCTTATATATACCACTGTTGTCTTGTGCATCCTGAGCGTGAAGGAAGATGAGCAAATTATTGGAGAACTCAAGTAGTGAAGGTGACATTGAGGGAGAGAACAGCAGCAAGATGTTTTTGAATTTGTAAATCTGTTTCCTGAATAGATAATTGCATGTAAATAAATATGTGGATAGGCTGGTGGGAAGAGTAGCTGAAAAGTGGTGAACTTAGTAATGATGTATTCTGAAAAACTTGTGTGAAAAAGGCTCTCAGTCTCCTAATGGAGAATTTAGAGAGAACAAAAGCTCATCTGAAGGTTAAGACTGACTTGGTTGAGTGATTTAGAAGTCAAACACGATTTTGACACATTTATACCTGTGCGACAAATGCCAGTCAACATCCTTCTGAATAGAACAGACCCTTGCAGTCGGGGTGACCCGCTTTCAACAATGGATGAGTGTGCAGCTGCTTTTTCTCCTTGAATGCACAGATATTGCCCTTTCATGGCAGCTTGGATCAAAAGTTTTAAAAATTATTATTATTTCCAAATAAATGTGAGGAAAGGAATTTTAAATTTTATTTAATATACTTTTCACAAGAATTTGTTAGCATTATGTATGTGGGGGAGTGGGTAAGGGGGTGAGTGCTGCTGGGACTGAGCTGTAAGGAATGTAGTTGTGTATTTGTTTTGGATGATAAGTGGCTGGTGTTACGGATGTATTTCTCTTATCTGCAAGGCAGACAGGCTTGAGACTGAATTGCACTGCGAATCAGCATTATTTTTCTAGATACCCTCATAGTAAAGGTAATAGGTCACCTTTTGCTGTAAGCAGCATCTTCTCAGTGGATGTTTAGTGGCTTTTCACGTCTTTAATTATTAGCTCATTACTGGAAGCTGGTAAATCTTCATGACTTTCTTCCCTCCAAGTTCTGCTGAATTTGCCATACTGTTTATGTGTATTTGTAATAAGGTCTTTGGGACTTGGTGTCATGTTGATGGCAACCTTTACTAGACAATTTTATATGGTTTCCCTTTTCCTAACAATTTGATATATTCCTTAAAAACTTCCTGTGTGTATGTATTTATAGCCATAATTTATATTCTGCAGTAGTCTGGAAAAATGTAGTAAGAGTACATTTAGAAAGGACTGAGTAGCATTTCTTAGTTGGCAGTGGGGAATGGTGTAAATTACTCTCCAGTATTAGACATTAATCTGTCTAATTGCTGCCTGAGTTTTCTACAGATGTTTTAGAGCAAGCTAATAAAATGTGCCCTGGCACAAATGCTTTTATACAAACAAATATAATTGAGAGTTAAAGAGAAGAAGTGTTGCTAATAATACTGAAATTCATTCCTTATCTTCCTCTTTTAATTACTTCAGGGGTGTTTATCTGTGTAAGTTTGCTTACACAGATTAAACTAAGCATCCAACTTTTACTGCCAATGTAGTGTGAGTACTTAAAGCAAGTGGAGTTTGTAGCAAAAACAGCCTGTGAAGAAATTTCTTCCCCAATCTGGTGACAGATCTTATTAATTGTTGCAGTAGTCATATAATAGTAATTTTGTAGCAGTAATAATTTCCTAGAAGGATTTCAAGTTTGGCATCTAGTTCTCTACTGTCAAGTTACCTGGAACTAACGCTGAATCTGTATTACGTATCACATATTGATACGTGATTCAAACTGCGTTGGGAAAGTAGGAAGCCTTTATTCTGGTGCACGTGGGAGAATCCTTGATTTTCTTGAAAGAGCAGCATAGGGACTACAACAAAACCTCACTATTTGTGCCTGTGTGTATTAATGTATTAAAAATAATTATTATACAAAAAGTCACTCATGAGTAGAGTAACCTTTTAACAGGAGAGTCCTCAGCTTGACACTGAAGGAGTAATTTTAGGTTCACTGTTGACTGAGTTGAGGTTTTTTTTTATTTTAGTTTCTTTTTTTGGTTATTGTTGCTCTGTGAATCTCTCCTCTAATGGGCTTCAGGAGCAGCAGGGGAAATGGACTTCCTATACCCGGAAAACCAAAGGCAAACATACGCTGTTGGCTCTGCAGAATGAGCTTGCTGGGAGAAGGAAGGTTTTTGGTTTTTATTCTGCAAGCTTCATTTACTATAATCTTAATTGTCTGGGCTTTATGTAGGAGAGAAATGATTTCTTAGTCATCAGCTTTCCTATGTGTTCCCTTATTATTTTAATAGTTTCACTTCAAAGGAATTTTTGAGATCTATATCAGTTGTTGTGGAGGGATGTTGTAGTGGCTCAGTGGTTTGGTTAATAGAAAATGACTTGTAAATAAACCAAACCAAGAAATTTTCCCAGGAGTCAGTTTTGTTCCTTTTCAGTTGTTTTGTGGGAGGTTCAATGCTTAATTAATTTAGAAAAATTCTGCATTTGTCTTTAAGTGGAATGTGATGTGAGTTAAACCAATTTTTGTTGGTTTTCTCGGAAAAAAATCAAGTTGCTCGTGCACCCACCAGTGCCATGTGAGAATCTCATTTCCACGCTGCTCTTGCAGTGCTCAGAGCATTGTGCTGTCTCTCAAGGCTCTGACTTGTTTCTGCTATGGATCTTGGGATTATGACTAGTAGAGCCATGGAAACATCTACTCAGATCTTGGTATCTTTAAAATGTAAACAAAGCAATGAAATCGCAGTTAGAATTATTGGGGATTAATAGGAAAGAAGTAGTAAATAACAGAAAGCCTTATGGAGCTGTTGTAGAGATTTTTGGAATGGCCATGTCCTGAAGCCTGAGGTTTGGTCAGTTCCTTTGTAGAAGATACATTAGAGCTGGGGAAGGCTTGAAACAGGGCATGACTTAGGTAGAAAAGGAATGATAGACTACAGAGGAAAACTCTGTAGCAGAGAAGGAGATGTGTTTTAAAACCAATTGTTGGAAAAGAGTGAATGAAGCGTGGATTTCAAGTGGAATACACGTACATATCATGTTTGTCTCTCAACATGATGCTCTTTAAATCCCTGCTGTAAGTGAGGTTATGCCACTTTTCTTGTGTTCTTTAGTATCTGTGTTCATCATCTTGCCTTGGCTCCGTTCCTGGGAGGTGTCGCTGAGCTGGGGAGTTGCTTCAATCATGTATTAAGGAGGGATTTGTTCATGGGTCTTGTGATCTCTAAAGGTTAACAAGTTAAACGAATGTATCACACAGCAGGGCAGTGGGGATTATGAATATTGCTTTAATAGCAAGTGCCCAAAAGCAAAGAGCAGAGATTTTTCCTCCTTCATTTTCCTTGTGTGTGTTTATGGAGCATAAAAGCTCTCTCTGGTAGCTGAGAAAATATGCCTTTTTTTGGATTTGTGTTAAAACTATTCTGAAGTGGTTTCTGCAGTGTCATTTGCATTATTTGGCTTTAAAAGCAATAAACTTTAGAAAATGTGCTATCCATGCTCAATTTAGATTTAGGATGGTCCAATCTAGCTACAAGACGCTGAACATTTAACTATTTTTCATGTTTCAGACTCATTCCTTCTAAAGAAGAAAAGCCTTTTTGATACGGGAGGTGATATAGCCAGGCGATTGCAGTATTTGCTGTAATGCATCTTGATGTCAGAAATGTTTTTCTGCAGAACTTGCCTGAGGAAATTTCAGACCATTGTTTCTTAATACACATTGTTCCAGAGTATAATAAAGGTGAATCAGGCATTTGGGCTGTTAGCTACAGCAAAGGAGAGAATGGGCTGCTGTTTAAGGCTGAGACCAAAGAAGTGGGAATGTAACCAAAGGGGTTCCTCAAACCTTGAATTCTTCCAGCTCTGGAATAAGAGTTTGTGTCAAAGTGGGGCATATATATGTGTGTGGTTATTGGATATAGGATGCAGTTACTGCTGTGGAATGTGAAATTCTGCTCTACAAAGAAAATCTTTGCAACACTGGTAACACTTCTGTTCCGCTCCTCCTTCCAGACAGAAACTGGAAGTCTCTCTCATTAGAGTAGTGTAAGAGTTAGTAGTGGTGCCACAGCAGAAAGGAGCAATAATTAAGTGTAAGGCTTGGATCACGCTGCTCTCACCAGCAAATCTGCTCAATGGCTTTAGAGAGTGAGCAAGTGTGAGAAAGTGTTGATTATTTCTTGACTGGCATTCAGTTCAAGTATTATACTCCTGTACCAGTCAGCTGAAGTGACTGAGGCGCTTCTGAGCCAAAGGCAAGGCTCCTGAGGCCGATACAATGTTTTGGTTTACAACTGGGATAAGTTGAGAGGGTCGTTGCTATTCAAAGGCGACTTCTTAAGCCATGGTAATGTAGTTTTCAGGAGTCATATTGGAAGTAACTCAGTCTTGGATTTGGGAGGTACTCAGCTTACTCTGGGTCTCTCATTATGAATGTTTTTTGTCTGCTACTGTTTATCTCCTCATGGCTTTGTGGACATTGTTCTTTGTGATCCCTTTGTGGACCTCTAAAACAGCTTCCTTTAAGGTTAGCTGGTGTCTCCTGTTAAAAAGAATTTCACTGGGCTTTCTGTTCTCACTTGCATCAGGCTGAGGAACCACAGTTATTTTTTGCTAGAACTGTAACTCTGTATAGCTCCATTTTTGCTGCCAGTTGTGGGATGAAATCAGAAACTCCTGTTAGCTGAGGAGGACGGTATGGAGTGGAGCTTGTGTATACAACACTGAATACTTTTGAAGCCTACTATGTGCTGTAATTTCAAATGTACTAATACAATGGCTTCATTTATAACTCATAGTTTAAACACACTGTCTGAATTAGTCAGGCCTATGTTAAGTATCGCTTATGTACATCATGAAAGAAAGGTGTATAATGAGCCCCGTCCTTCAAGTACTTATTCAACTGTGTGTTCCCTTGTTGGAAGGTTTGAAGAAGTGACTTAAAGCAGAATATCCACTGCTGCCAAGTCCTAGTTTTCCTGCATGGAACAGTTAGCCAGCTATCAAATAAATGAGAGTCAAGCAAAATGCTCTCATTTAAATCCCCTTATCTTTGCTGCATTTCACTGGAATCTAAGATCTGGTCTGTGGTGTTAGCAGGCTTTAAAAGCAATAAACTTTAGAAAATGTGCTATCCATGCTCAATTTAGATTTAGGATGGTCCAATCTAGCTACAAGACGCTGAACATTTAACTATTTTTCATGTTTCAGACTCATTCCTTCTAAAGAAGAAAAGCCTTTTTGATACGGGAGGTGATATAGCCAGGCGATTGCAGTATTTGCTGTAATGCATCTTGATGTCAGAAATGTTTTTCTGACATCAAAGTCACTTTTTTTTTTTTTTGTTAACAACACAAAAAAAGACACTTCTTTTACTGTAAGTGTGGATTCACAGATGAAAAATCCGTTGTAAGTTATGTTCTTTGTTTCTGTCTTTCCTCTTGTTTTAACCCAAAGCCCAATTTGTTTGTGTATGCTAAACCTTAGCACTTCTGATTTTGATGAATTCAAGAAATGTTTGAAAGAGAACTGCAAGTATATATGTTTAATTAACTTTTTATAAGGACATGTACTTCTTCCTGGGAAAGCTGTCAATAGGATGTTAATGTTGTTTCATTCAACTGTAGATAATTCTGTCCTCTGGCAATATGAAAACAAATTAATTCAAATAAAGTATTCAACATACTTGTAATACTTCTGTTAAAAAAACCCAAGACCCCTCTTTTACCTTTTCTCTCCTTTAGAGGTTCATTTCTCTCCCTCCTCAATCCTTTTTTAATTTTTCCAGAATCTTCCCCTATGTGTACTTACTTCTCTCTCCTGACAAGTGTTTTTATCTTCACATATTTCCAGGTTGTTTCCTTACGGTGTATTTACAAAGAGGAAAACACACTGGGAAAAAGAATAGTGTTTGAGTAGTTGAGTTCTGGTTGCGCTTTCTGAAGGAACGGAGAAAAGATTTTTGACATTCTTTGTTTCTTCTGTAGAAGCTGATTAACGGGGTTTGAAGTAGATAATTTGTATCCTTGAGGGTTATTTTATTTTCTCAGAGGGTTCTGAGTTAAAGCAGCCCAGTGACAGCTGTTGAGATACTCCCTAAGGCCTTTCACTAGATCATGTTTGGTCCACTGGACCAGGTTGGGTTGCATATATTTGAGCAGTGTTGTCACAATTTTTTGTTTGGTTCTTACTGAAATCCCTGGCACAGCTTACAGCAGCGCTGAGAGGATGGGAATAGGCTTGGAATGTTCCAAAGGCCTGCTGTGTTAGATGTCCTTTCAGTGTCACAGTGTCTCTGGACCATTAAGTCCTCCTCATCAAGCTATTTGCTGACATCTGTTAAAAGTCAGAAAATTACAGTAAGACCTCTAACCTTGAATTGCTCTGGAAGGAATTTTTTTCTTGGTGCATCCTGACCGCAGCCCGTTATTTCCTGCTCACATGGGCATGGGGAGTGCGGGACCCAAACTGGCTGATCTGAGATAGAGGAGGGAGGGTGAACAGACAGGTTGTATTCAGAGTTATTAAACATAGGATGGTAATTAGAGTGTGAAGACATGAAAGAGGTGAGGGCTGGGGACCATCAGGTACCATAACAAGAAGACATTAGCAGCTACTGCCCAGAGATGGCTGGGGAAAATGTGGTAAATAGGTAAGTTTGTAAATATTGATAAACATGATTAAGATGTTGAAAAATGCAATTCTCCACGAATAGGTTGGAACTATTTTTCAGCGGAAAATAAAATGGAAGCTCCTTATAATTTTCATATAAAAGCAGGAGTCTGAGTTGTTAAGAGCAGAATGTGGATGTCATCTAGATTTAACACACAGGGTGGGTTTATTTTAAGGCACGTGTGATAGGCAAAAAGATCTTAATTTAAAGCATGGTCAGTTTTTTTTATTTTTTTCATAATTCTGTTGAGGTCTGGATGCTTTCCCATAGTTATTTAGAGTGATCATCATGAAGAAGCTGTTGCCAGCTTAAAATATGGTAGAGTGGATGCTTGTTTAATACTGTTGAAAATCAGCCAAGACATATCTAATTCTGGACTGTAGTGTTATGTTGTATGGTGTTATTTGTGGAATTCTTGATTTATCAATGGTCTACATTCCTGTGTAATGAACTGTGTAAGTACAGTCATTATGTATGGTAACGTATGATTCAAATCTTCGTTTTAATTAGAGAATATGAGGTTAAGAAGACAAACTCTTGGTCAAGATGGAAACATGAGACTTGTTTTCCAGATTAGTCCCCAGTAAAATTAGGTCAGTCATAGTTGCATGGCAGTAATTTAAAGAATGTTGTCATTTTCCTGATCTTTGATTTGTTATGTGACAGACATCATTAAAACACACATTTTGCTTAAAAATTAATTCAGACAAGTTAGAACTGGAATCAAGATTATTTTTAGTCAGTATGTATTTTGTTTCCAACATGTATATATGTGCAAAGAATTTAAACTCTGATTTGATTTGATTTTAGGCTACCATCCAAGCTTACTCAGTTTATCAGATGAATACCAGCTGGTGCATCTGACAGCCAAAACTAGAAAAATGACCTCATTTAAAGATGGAAATCCCTATTCATGAGACCATTTCAGAGCCTTTGCTTTCCAGCAGGACTGGTTGAGCAGGATGTTCTGGTCATTGGGGTAGTTTTGGTTTTCAAAGACAGATGGTCATTGTGTTTAATGTCTGTCTATTAATGTTCCGTTGATAGAAGTATGAGTAAGTTGCTAATTTTTCTGGGAAAAATATAATTAAACTGTCAAGATCAGGATATGTGTGACCGGTGCTATGTTTGATCCAGAGGCTTCAGATTCAATTAGCTTTGCAAAATCACTGTGAATTTTTACCTGCTTGTTTGGATTGAGGGGAAGAAAGTTCCTTTGTTTATTCTAGGATGAGTAGAAAACTAGTCTTATTTCAGCCTTTTATTTGGATGTTTCTCAGTGCTAGTGTTCAATATTTTCAAATATAGGATGGGTGGTATTCAGCTCAAGATATCTCAAGATACTTCTCAAACTTGTTGCTGTGAAATCAATTCTGGTATGATTTCAGACTTCGTAGTCAAGTCACCATGGATGGCAGCTTTTCTGGTTTCTGCCTCAAATCTTAAAGCTTTAAATCTTCTTTTCTTCGTGGATTTTAGCATGACAGGAAAATATTGCAGCTACAATGTGTGTAGCTGAAAGTATTAATTCCTTATATAGGCAGTTTTTCATATTAGAGCGACAGGAAGGTGCTTAATTCTGAGAGCTGAAAGTGTCGACAATATTGGGATTTTTTTTTTATTTTCATAAACCATTCTTACCTGCTTCAGTAATTCCTACATTAGGTAGGAGCCCTTCTCTTGGGCATTCACTCAGCTGGCTTTGATTTCATGCTGCTTTTTTGGTGCATTCATCGACTAGGATATTTAAAAATTGAGTTAATTTGTGTGCCATACACTTATGGGTTTAATAGCTCTTTTTAAGAAATATTTGGTCATGGATGTGAAAGATGTTAGAGGGATGGCAAATGTGCAGCTTTTTGTTGTTTTTAACACATTCTTCTGCAGAAGAACTCAGTGGCTATTACCTACCAGAGGTATACAAGCAAAAAATTTGGGACTGCAGGGTGACTAGTTTGTGTCTGAGGTACTTAACTACCTCCTCTCCTGAGTGTGTAGTTTTGAAGTGTTTGCTTACTTGGCTTTGTGACATTATTACCAATATGTACTTTGTAATAGCATTTCTTTGTTCTCTTACTGTGGAAACTACATAATGTTTGTTCATTCTCAACTGTCTAAGCAGCTCTGTCCGTGATGGCTTCATTCAGAAATTGTCTGAAGCAATGAGATGGTCCCAAATACAGAGCATTACCAAAAACTGTTTAAATTGGATAATTTCTGTTATAGTGATGGATGTGAACAAAGTGACGGATGCACTGGAACAGTAAACATGCTGTAAGAAATGTATGGTTGAGTTGATTCTGTTCAGGGCTGAGAATTGTTTGAAGAAAAGGAATCAGCCGTTGGTTACAAAATGAGTGGAAGGATCCACGGGCAAAGTGTGTTTTCCTGCTGTTCTGTATCATAGGAGGGCCTTGTGACACTCTCAGTGGGTTTTCTTTCTGTTTGTGTTCCTGATGTAAATTACCCAACTCTGTTGGCAAAAAGCATTCATTATATTACTGTCTTTATGGTGGAACTTGGGAATATTCCTATTCCATGTCATGTTTTACATTTGTAAACCTGAATGGCAGTTTGGAGTTGATAGCTGGCAATTCCTAGCTGGGCTTTATGGGAAGAAATCCCACTTGGCAGCAATTGGCTTTATGGGCAAAGGCAGAAGGAGTCTGAAGACCGCAGCAGTTCAGCAGTTGGCAAGACAGTGCCCAGCCGGGACTGTGCTATCCAGCACCCACCTAGTGCCTGGGAAGGAAACCAGCAGAGCAGAGTGGTAACTGGTCAGTTACTGGTTTGAGAGGGGAGAGATAAGATGTTGGACTGTTCCCTTCTCCCTGCCAAGTCTAAGAGAACGTGGGAAAACAATGCTGATATAATAAAAAGAAAAGGAGTATTTTTGTAATATTTTTTAAAAAATATTATGACTTGCAGCCATGTTGCAGTCCAGAGGCTTTAACCCTCCAAACTTATCATTATCTTCAGAAACCCCGACTGAATGTTGCTTCTGACTGAACCATGCCAGTTGGTGATTTGTGTATGTAATCAAGAGGGAATGATTCTAAAAGTGGTTCTCTGCCACCAAAGCTGTTTGTACATTAGTCCCTAAATGTATTTGTTGCGATACAACATGTCAGAATTTATAACTTTCATACAGTTCAATAGCAGAATTTACAAATATAATTAGAGGGTTAAAGGCATTTAAAGAATAAAAGCACTTTAATGACGCTCAGTTTTTATTGACAACCCACTAGTATCTGCTGCATTCACATAAAGATTTCTAATGTAATCCTGTGAGCAGATAAAAGCTCTGCTTTTTAAAAGCTCAGTGCAAAGCAGATTCATTGGATCTGCTTGTGGAATGCAGATGGGGAGTTCCTGAGCAGATGATGGGTTGTAAGTGCTTGTCTGCAGCTCACGCAGCACAGGCCATTCCATTTGTTTGTTTTACAGGGTATCGCATTAAGAGCTGTATTAAGAAGATAGATGGCAGCAAACTGAAACATTTATAAGGCGTTGTTTTTAGTTATTCCATTAATGTTTTCCGCTTTCCAAAAATTGTAACATTGCTGCTTTTGTACTCACCTGAGGTGTTTGCAAGTATCCAGATTTGGACTGTTGAAAAGAATTGTGGAGAATACCAAATATATATTTTGTGACCTGTTTTTTCTTTTGTCTATTTAGGATCTAAGGAATAGAGGTTTTTTTAGAATCGCAGAATCTCAGAATGGTTTGGGCTGAAATGGACCTTAACGTTCATCCAGTTCCACACCCTACCATAGGCAGGGACACCTTCCACTAGACCAGGATGCTCTGAACCGTGTCCAGTCTGGCCTTGGACATTTCTAGGGATCCAGGGGCAAGCACACTTTGTCTGGGCACCCTGTGCCAGGGCCTCACCACCCTCAGAGGGAACCGTTTCTGCCCAGTATCTGATCTAACCCTGCTTTCCACCAGCTTAAAGTCATTCTCCCCTTGTCCTGTTACTCCATGCCCTGACAAAAACTCCCCCTTTGGGGACTTAAATCATGTGAAGTAATGTCTAATAAAAGTCCTGCTTGATCAGAACGTGTTTGGGTTTAAGTTCCATGCTGGTCTTGTGCTCTGTGTGACTGGACGCTGAGAAATTTGTAACCGAGTCTTTCTGACCAGTTCCTGCCAAAGGCTAAATGCTTGGGCATTTAGGTGATTTGGGGCACAGGCAGTTTGCAGAAGCCAGGAAGGGAATTTGAAGAAGGAACGTCCTCTTGCAGAGCAGCAGAACGCAGCCGGTGGGGCAGAGCCCAGGGCAGGGCTGTGTGGGAGCTGGGGTCTCTGGCAAAGGCTGTGGGACATTGTTCCTGTCACAGGAATCCCCATTAGTGTTGCAGGATCAGCTGCCTTTGGAAGTTTCCTTGCTTGACTGAACAAAACCTCCCGGCTCCCGTGGAACGGCTGGTTACTGGCTCTTGAGTTGTTTTTCCAGAGAAATGAAAAATTGAAAACAGGGAGGTAATTAGCAGCCCTGAGAAGTAAAATAAGATGTTTTACTAATTTATGGAACGTCTTACAGTTTTACATACAAAATTATTAATCTAAGACCATAGGAGAAGTTGCTGTTACAGTTCTGGGAGCACCATGAATCCCAAATAAAGCTATCAATTATTTTTCAGTATCCTCTTGCAAGAGGACAAAAGGCCTGACTGATGTCGTTGAACACTTACTCTACTTTGCTTTAAACTTGCAAATACAAAATGGCCTCAATTTACTTTGATTCTTTTTTGTTTGTTTGTTTGTTGGATGACAGATGAGATATGTCTGTATGTCCTTCTACTTGCTGGTTCTGAAATGAGATTACTGAAACAATAGATTGGTGTAATACAGTATTGTCAGGACATAAAACACAGGCTGGGAATAATAGCTTCTCTCATCTTTTTCAGGAAGTGACATGATATAGTTCTTGTGGCTTTTTGTTGATGAACTTTGTATACATGATGACAGAGCAAAGGGCCAAGTACTGAACCCTTGATTTTGTGCTGGATCCCTCTTGGGAGTTACGTTTATGTAAGGATTGAGTTTAAAAAAAACACAGTGGGAAGATTATAGGATTTTATTGCAGGAGAACTTGACAGGATGAAGGGAAATATACTTGTTAAATCGTGTATTATATGATGTATGTCAAAGGGCAGTATAGCTGCTTTTTTTCTCCTCCCATTTGAAAAGTGGGTGAGAAGGAAGAGGCAAGTGACCAAAGTTGGTATTGATTAACAGCCATTTAAAAGCAGAAACATTCAGTTTTTAAATGTAAGGATGAAGAGTGGGGTCTGTCTCATGCTTACACAGTAATACTCTGGAAAAATTGTGGTTTTATTCTTGGGAGGGATTATTGTAGCTCTGTGTGTGCATCCGGACAGAGGGGGGAACAGAAGGTGCTGAGAAGATGCTACTAAATTCTGTTGTGTTTCTTTGTCTTTCAGGACTTGCAGTGAATGGAGGAGGACACTTCTTGCTAGAGATTTAACTTGTCAAAAGATACCAAGGTAGGAGAATCTTTTTCTTCCTAAAATCCCATGTGTTCTTTGCAGGCATGATTGAATTGTTTAAATAGAGTTACAGTTGTCTTCTGTTGTTTCGTTAATGTGTGATCACCTGAAATGGGAACCAGGGTGTCACTTTGGTTTTGAGGATTTTTCTAGGCTTTCTGATTTGTCTTTCATATTGGAGTCAGAATTTTTACTTTCCCACATTTTTTACTATAAACAATAGCTTTGTTTTCCTAACTGTCCTTTGTTGTTTACATATTTTAGGTAGGTGGAGAAAGTTGATTGACAGTTGTCTTGACCAATGTGGTTTGGGAGGTGGGATTTCATCCTCCAATCCGCAGGCACCTTTGGAAATGTATAAAATTGAGTTTTGTAAATAAACTCAGGGCTTTTCCTGCTTTGCTCATCACCGTGTCCTCGTGAAATTCTTTAATGTTGTGTTGTGGCACAAGGGCACTGTCTTTCTGTATTAGTTTTACCAATTCTTAACCTGATTGTATTAGAGAAAAAGATGTAAGAGCTTTCTCATATTAGTGTTTGATCATTCTCATTTCCTACTGGAGGTAGGAAAGGAAAGAGAATGAATGTAGTAAAACAATGTGTGGGCTTTCATGTTATTTCTTGAGTTCATTCTGCTAACTAAAATATTGATTCTTTTTTGTAAATGCAATGTGTAATAGTGACACTGCATTCTGTAAAAATGTAGTCGTGATTTTTTAATTTTTCAAGGTTAGTTTTTTTTAATATAAAATCCAAAATATTCCATGTTCTGAGAAAATCTCCAGGGCTTGCCAATGGATTGCCAATTTCCAGTTTCATATTAAATATTATTGCAACTTGAGCAAGTTTGCAGAACAGGCTTACAGCAGCTCCTTAAGTAGGTCTGTATTTAAGATGTATTTTTGATTATTTAAAAATAAAGAAATAATTACAGTTTTCTTTAATGTCTTGGAATAGATGAGTGCTGTAACATTTTCTGACTTTATACATTGCCCATTTTTTTGTTTTCATTTTCTGTTGTACCAGTTAATCTTCAAAAGTAAGTTCAGATTGATAGGAGCCTCAAGCAAAATGCCCAGTATGGGACTGGTGTGATTTTGAGTCGCAAGTTTTTGGATGCTCCATGTCACAGCCAAAAGCTGAAATGCAAGAAGCTCTCTGCATTTCAGTCTTGTGGTGGTTGGGGCAGAATCAGAACGGTGGATCCTGGCACGGTGAAGTTTGTTGAGTCAATGCAGGAAGGACGTGGAATTGTTAGAGTGAGTCCAGGGGAAGCACCAAAATGATCATAGGGATGGAGCAGGTCTGCTGTGAGGAAGGGCTGGGAGAGTTTGAATTGTTCAGAAAACAGGACTCCGGGGTGACCTTGTAGCAGCCTTTCAACACCTGAAAGAAGCCTGCCAGAAAGACGGAGATAGACTATTTACAAGGGCCCGGAGAGATGGGACAAGGAGGAGTGGCTTCAGTGACAGAGAGTAGGTTTGATTAGATCTGAGGAAGAAATTGTTCCCTGTGAGGGTGGGGAGGCCCTGGCACGGGTTGCCCAGAGAAGCTGTGGCTGCCCCTGCATCCCTGCAAGTGTTCAAGGCCAGGCTGGACACTGGGGCCTGTAGTGACCTGCGATAGTGGAAGGTGTCCCTGCCCAGGGCAGGGAATAGGACTGGGTGAACTTTAAGGTCCATTCCAGTCTTGGCCGTTCTATGATTCCTGCTGTAGGAAGTGCCCTAAAATTTCCTTTAAAGGCAGTTCAGTAAGACTCAGTATGTGCAGAACTGCGCCACATTTTAGTTCGAGCTTAAATACCTAGTCACATGGTTGTTGATGGAGGCAGCTACTGGTAATATTTAAAACAAAAGCAATAATTTTAAATGTTATAAGCAACACAGAGGACACTAAAATCACCACGGGTGAATTGATGAAAGTGAGCTGATGGCATTTCTGACTTTTGGTTGGTTACCATTTTTCTCCAAGGCTGGATAATTATGACATTGTATATCGAGAATGGAAGTGTCCTTTGGGAATTCAGTCTGTATCATTAATCCAGAATTAGAAACCAGGTTAGGCAAAATGACAAAGCCTGGTTCAAAATTAAATTTCCTGAATTTCAAGGTCATCTCATTTTCATGTTGAGGAGAGAACTGCCTTTTGGCTTTCTCCTAGTGAGTGAGTGTATTCTTTCTGCGGTGTTTCTGATCTCATTTCAAATAGGTGTTAAATGTCAACACTTAAATAAAAAGTATTGCTGGAGAAATCTTTTTCCTAGAAGACTAAATTCAAATGTTGACTGAAAAGTTATGGTTACAAAGTCTGTTAGTTGTTGTTGTGCGGCTGGCAAGGTTATCTGATTAGGATTGTTACTGTTTGAGAGTAGTGAGTTTCTCTGGATTCAGAGTGAGTCATAAGCTGTCTGTCAGTGCAGTCTTTCTCTGAGAGCAGCCGTGATTTTATTCTGCTTTGTCCTTACTTGAAGTATGACTGTGTTCCAGACAAAAGGAGAAACAATCTCTTGTTAGCAGAGAGCGGGAGGCTTGAGCCTGAGATTAAACATTGCACCTTCCCGGTGGTGTCCTGCCTCACAGCTCCAGGTACAATTGGCTTCACCCTCTGGAAGTGCTGTTTGCCAAGCATAGCACTGAAGTGAGCTGTTCCTCTGCTAAGTTGTGTGGGTTTCCATAATAATACAGTCCTTGTCTCCTTCCTCCCGGGCTGTAACTATATAGAAATTACCTCTGAACATAAATGCCACAGACTTCGAGTGAACATAATCACCAGAGACTCATCAAGAAATTTGTCTGGCTACACTGACCAACATTAAGCTGTTGTTGGGAACTTCACAAACGAGGAAGTACTACTTTGTTATGCTCTCAGAATTGCGTTTTAACTGGACCATTAACAGCTGCTTCATTTGATAAAATAAAAGCAGGGATTGAGGCCAACCTCCTGCTTCCTTGTGAAATCTTATGTTGACCCGCTGCACACATTTTTCCAGTGGGAATACTGTTAGGTGTTTTATGAGTGTATTTTTATGTATTTCCATCAAGGATAGTTGGAGAAGCAAAGATAGTGGGGTTATATCAGGACAGGAGAGAGCACAACTACAGGGGCTCTAGGATTATGGGAGTCAGTGCAGGATTTGTAGGAAAGGCAGTCCAGAAATCTCCCAGTAATTTTGTTTAAGTGTGGATTTGCAGATTGGCCTTCATGTCAGGCCCCCCATGATAGTTATTAGTGGTCAGGCTTTTGTGAGGAAACACAACATCAAGCAATTAATTTTGTTGTTCTAAAGCCTGTTAGAGAACTCTGTTTAATAAACTCTTAATTGCTTAAAGACCTCTACTTGGTAAGGTTTAGTGCTTTTAATACCTTTGTTGTTTTCCTATTTCCAAATAGTCCTAGAAGTTCTTGACAAGCTCGCTGGGTCTCAACAGTGCTGTTTTCATTCCTAAAGTTCTGGAGATATTTAAGCTCTAAATTCCGCTCCTGTGTGTTTAAATGTGCACCGACCATGCTTATGAACATACATTTCTTTTGACTTCAGTGTTGTTGTAATCAGTTATTCCCACCCCTGTGGTGAGTCAGAGTGTTCTGGGAGGTAGAGTTTAATGGCTTTGATCCTCATGGACTTCATGGAGCTTCTGCCAGTTCCTGACAGTTCTCAGTGAGGACTACGGCCATCCCCGTCCTCCTGTGACCATCGAAGTACGGCTTAAGCCTTCTTCAGTCCTCATCATCAGGCTGCCTCTCAAAACATCCTCTAGAATTTCAGGGCAATTTAAAATAAGAGTTCAGGTTAAGCTTTGAATAATTAATTTGAGGAGCTGCAGAAGTCTGTCTGTCAGCAGTTACAGGCAAATGTGGAACACGTCTGTGTACAAAACCCATTTGGAGTAAATGCTTGAAAGTCAAGCCCTGTTGAGTGTTTTGTGTTCATTTTTCAATTTATTTCATTGTGTGATAATTAGTTTTATAAATCTGTCACTTGTGTAAAAGAAGTCCATTACTTCTTCCTTCCTGAGGCTTGAATGCTCTGTGAAAATGGTTCACTACTTTTTGAAAACTTAAGGGTTTTTTTTTTGTTCACAAAATGTTTGTTTAGGCTTTACGTATCATTAAATCCTGAAAACTAATACTCAGAAAGGATCCTTTTTCTGACATATGAAATATTTGTTATACTCACTTTTTAATTTCTACTGTAGTGAGTTCAGCTTCCCTCCTGAAAAGAGCTAATCTTGTGCTACCAGGAACCTTTGAAATAGAGTATTTTATGAGTACCAGACTTTTCTGTTTGCACAACTGACTATATTTTCCATCAAAGGACTTTTGGGGTTGTTTTTTGTTGGTGGTTTTTTGTTTTTGGTGGGGTTTTTTTGGTTTTTTGTTTGTTTGTTTGTTTGTTTGTTTTGCTTGGTTTGGTTTGGGGTTTTTTTTGAAAATGACCCTTTAAAAAGAATTTTCCGTCCATTATCCCTTTGGCGAATTCAGGGAGGGTGTACTGAAGGAATGTGATGCATGAGGATCTTCTGAGTTGGAGAGAAGGTGATAAAGGAATAAGCAGTGAGATTCTCATTGAAAAATGTACTTTAATTGAAGCTTGTAAATCTACTTTATAACATTATATTTATTTATAACATTATTATTATTTGTAATATTATGTTTCATCTCTTAACATAATGTATTGAGAATTTTTGACTCCATAGTGTTCATAGACTTCGCTGAATATTAAGAAGCTTCTGGAAGTAAATTCTGTCTTAATTTGCTGCTGAATGACCCAGAGAGTGAGGTAATGGGATCTTATGAGCTGTCACAGGCCTGTACTTCACTTTTCAACTACAAGTTCATACCCAAAGAGGCAGCTGACAGAACGGTTGAACCACCACCTCCAATTTGGCAAGATGATCCTTTTCTTTTTTCATTTTTTGGGGGGTTAATTTGTCTTTTTCACCTGTTCAGTTAAAGCTCTGCAGTGGCCACACTCGAGCTGTGCTGCTGAAACCTGTGAGCATCACTGTGCTGCGCAGGAAGCCTGACTGCTGAATAGGGCTGTCTCCTGGCTGAGATTGGGTACATGGATGAAGAACTTTGCTTCTTTTATAGTGTTTTTTTGTAAGACCAAAGTGTTTACAGTAATTTTATTTCCTACAACCAGTCTTTGCAATGCTTGTCCCTCTACATAATTATTTGCACTGCAGAGGTGAGAAAAGAACTGAACATTTGAAGGGGAAATCAAATTCTTAATAGATGTGCATTGCACATATGACTTAGGATGCGTTCCCTTCCTCCTTTTGTCGTTAGAAATATGTCTTATTGGAAAAATCACAGAATTTTAATCTCAAAATATACATTTAATAACCTTTCACTCTAACATGCACGAAATGTGCTAGCAGTGTTTTTACGAGTCCCTGGACATCAAACACTCTTTTGAACAAGAGCTTAGCTTTACTAATCAGCTTTTTATAAAATAATAAAATTTTATTTTTGGTGGGTGGGGTGATCAGAGAGGAGGGGAATACAGGGATCTGGTTGTTCTACTGATGGTATATAGGCAAAAAAAATTGCTTTGATCTTGTAATTCTGTGTCTGACAGACAATCTCTTTATAAAAAGAAGCAAAACTGACTTCTATGAGCTGTAATAATATGTGGCCACCCAAAACATGAGGTGGTGTTTTCAGCCTGTCTACAAACTGTCTTAAAATTAAAAAAACACTGAAATAGGCCTTAGTCATCCCAAAGGATTTAATGAGATGTCACTGACTTGTTCAAGCTTAGCATTTTGTATAAGTTTGCAGCTTGCAGAGCTCAGTCTGCCTCTGCTCCTTCTACTTTGTGGTTTTTTCCTCATCTTATTTGTACTACTGCCTTCTCATGCTCCAGAAACTTACTATTATTTGTGTATTTCATTGAAATTTAGATTTGTTAGAAGATCAGACAACATATGGCAGTGTGTCTGGACATAAACCAGGCGATTCTGGAGCTGTTAGTTCTAAAAATGCTGCATATAGATTATACCTTTTTTATTCATCTGCTGATACTGTTTGGAGCCTGGTGCTCATACAGTGTCTTCATTTTGTTTGGTAAACTTACAAATGACAAGATAAAGGACGAATCAAGTGTAGTGACTCTTGGTTGCCCAAATTGTTGCTAGAGGCGTCCTGTGTCAGTGGGGATGTGAAGGATCCCCATCACATTCCTGCAGCTTTTGCTTCTGCTGACAGAGGTGCTGCTGATCCTGGAGAAAGGCATTAACCTGGGCTGTGAGGTGCATTAAGGAGTTCACGGGAGGTAGAATGATAAATTGTCTGATCCAACTCTTTCTAATACTGTAACTCTCTTTGCTGTTTAATGCTTCTAATTCCATGAACTAATACAACAGACCGGATTTTTAATTTAGGGTGCTTATTCTTAAATATTATTTCTGGCTTAGTGGTGTTGGCTGAACAGAGGAAGAGCTGTAACCATGTTTGCTCAAAGCCACAAAGAGATGCAGTTGTGCATGAAAATGAAAACCAGCAGCTGATTTTGGTCACCCGCTCCTCAGGCTGTGAACACCTTAACTAATCAAGAGAAAAGTCTACCGAATGCTTGCACTTAGAATGCATCAGTATTGTGTGCAAGCTAAAATGAGGAACCATATCAGGAATTGCAGCGAAAGCAGAGTCACAGAATCACTGAGTGGTTTGGGTTGAAGGGATCTTAAAGACCATCTAGTTCCAAACCCCTGCCATGGGCAGAGTCATCTTTCATCTTCCTGTAGCGCAGCAGTCCCCTGAGAGCTTGAAATTAGTCCTTGGGATGTCCCTTGGCTGGTAACCCTGGGTCTTTATGTAAGACATCAGTTCTCTTTCCATTCTGGGGTTCTTAGGAGCAAATTCCTGGAGGCCCTGTCTGCCCTAAGCAGAGCCTTAATTCAGCCCTAGTAGCAGTGCAGCACTTCCTGGCCGTGTTTGCCGTGTGGAGGATACAGGTAAATACAAGTATTAGCAAACTATCAGGCTGACCTTTGGCACGGCCTAGGCTCAGGCTAGGTGACTTCTTTCACGGAATTTGGTTGAATTCACTTGTAGCTCAGCACTGGTGGCATAGCTCTGCTCAGTTCTCTCTGAAGTGATGCCAACGTGGGGAAAGTCCCTAAGCAATTGTGTACCCAGATGGAATTTTTTTTTTGATAGTCGTGTAGCAGTGGGATGCTCTGAAGGGGACCTCATTGGGAATGAGCCTGAACACCAGCTCTTTGTGCTTTGGTGGCAGAAGGGTGCCAGGGGATGCTCAAGTGATTCATAAATACAAAAGAAATACCGATTCCACAATTTAATACTCATCCATGCACGCACACAGGCTCCCAAATCTATTTGTGGGATCAGATAAGTGAATGGGAACTTGTGTCAGGAAAGGCTGCGGTTGCTGTCATCCCTTTGTGCTTAGTGGGCCTTGGGATGTGTGTACTCTGATCTGCTGCCCTGGAATGCTAGTGTCTCTCAGTAAGTGAGTAAATCACGTTACAAGGGCTTTCAGTGACCTTAATATACATGTAAAGCTCTTTGAACTGGGTGTTATTGTATTATTAGACTTGAAAATATCAGACAAATGTGAAGAAATACAAGATGGCATTTACTGAGCATCCTCCAAGAGGAACCAAATATTGTTACAGGAAAAAAATTTATTATTTTTACAAGATGAATGTATTATCTTATAAGTATGGAATATCATATGTACAATAGAAAGAAAATTGTCGTTTATTGTATATACTGATCAAAGACTCCTTACGGTTCTTTTGGTCTGGTTTGAACGGCTTTTGTTGTAGGTGTTTTGATGCTTTACATACTTTAGTAAGTGGCTGTTCCCCAGCACAGGCTGTCAGTGTGCCTGGTGATCCCAGACACTCTTTTATCTTCAGCAATACTCAGACAACCATTTTTTTTCCCCCGAGACATATACAGCAAGGAAAATATAGGGATAATGTTTCTGTTTGATTTTTTGCATCAGTTACTCTGGGTCTGAGTGACTTGTCTCCTCATGACAATTTATTCAGCTTGCAGGAGAATTTGACAGTCAACCAGCCCAGGAGCTGCAGAGCATTTGGAGTCATGGTTGGTGTCAGGAGGATTGATTTTCTGAGCAACAGGAAGGGCAGCGGCTCCTTCTGATGGGTTTGGCTTTAATAGCGATGGGAAGTGGAGGCAGTTTGCTAACTGCCATGGCTTTCCCACTTCTGTGTGATGATAAATTATTTGGCAAAATAGGTTGGCTCTACCAGCAGCACTGGAATCATGTTGTCCTGGAAATAAAGCCTGGATAACTGAAAACAAACAGAATGGTAGGCTTTGTGTGGATGTTGTTGTTAGGAATTGTATTGGCAAAATTGTTTTTCATCATTTTATCTTGGTTATAGTGCTTCTTTACCTCTTCTCCATAATGGCTTCCTGTTGTCCAAATGGGAGTGTTGATTTTGTATGTCTCTTGTTCTGCTTTCCATAGTGTTTGCAATAAACCAAGTGGAACAGGATCGCCATGTTTCGAAACAGTCTCAAGATGCTTCTTACAGGAGGGAAGTCAAACCGCAAAAACAGGTCCAGTGGTAAGTAATCGTCACCTCTTCATGCATGTGAAATGCTGGCGCTTTTGAAACCATTCCTTTTATGTGTGTTTTGGTCTTAGCAGGACTTTCTTCTTGTTAATGAACAGGTGTACTCAGCTGATGATTTTGTAGACTCCAAACATCATTATACTTTATTTTAATATTGTGCTGTACTTTTAATTTGAAACTATATGTCTATTTGTTTTAAAATGTACATAAACCATCATCTGGTTTTACTGGGATGTAAGATGCAGGGAAAAGCAAATAAGAGCTCTACATAATCTTGCAGTAAACAAGCATCAAGGTTCACTTTTTGTTTATGGAAAGTAAGAAAATTTTCTTTCTTTTGAAATGCCTGTCAAAACTTGTGGCAGTGAAACCTGCCTAAGCCAAAACTTGTGAGGGCAGCAGCAATTTCTTTTAAGCTTTTATTTTTAAACAGGAGGGGGAGAGAGGAATGGGAATAGCTGAAATTAAAGGAGAAATTGCCCAAATTTAGTCATCATTTATGTCAATTTTGTTTTGCCACCATCTCAGGAAAGGAGTTTACAGTTAATATTGGTTCATGTGGCTTGGCCTGTTTCATCCATGGCAGAGATTGGGGAAGATTGTAATTGTAAAATAAAACATTACAAAAATATTGATAGGTTTTTATTTAACTTTCATAGTTTTTTCCAAAAACGGACTCTTGGCAGAATAATAGCTTTTAATTAGATCTTTCATTTTGAATTTTAAAGCCATCTGGCAGCGCATCTTAAATATTTTGGGATACAGTGTCTATTTGTGCTCGTGCATCTGTGTAAATGTGGATATTTACGTTAAGGATGTTCCTTGAGAAACCAGAGGTGAGGCTAAGGAGACACAGTGAAAGTAAAGGCAGTGGGAAAACGGGCTGTTATCCCTTGGTTTAAGGAAGTTGTTCTGTGTTTCTCATGCTGCCAGCATTTGGCCATTGTTAGTATCTTCCTGCCCGTGTTGTATTTGGGGGAGGAGAGTTGTGGAGCTTTGCTGTGGGGCAGCACTGATGCCTTAGGTATCAGTGGTCTCTTATTCCAGTGTCCTGTGACAGTCACGGGGTGTTGGTCAATCCTGAAGGCGCTTGTCCTGGGAAGTTCAAGCATGCATTGTGGTGTTGTAGTTGGTGTGGGTCTCAAAGGAGGTAAAAGTCTGTTTTGCAAAGGCACCGTACGAATTCAGGCCTGAGGTGATGGCTGTTTGTTGCTTTTATGGAGAAGATTTCCTTCCCATAGAAATGCCTTAATCTCTTGTAGCAGGAGTAGTTAGTGCGAAGAAAATACTTGCATGAAAAGACAGGTTTGGGGAAGACACGTGAGCAGATGGCTCCATCCTCTTGTGATTTCTGTCACATTTACTATTTGGAAGTACAAGTCCTTTGATACCTTTAGAAAACTACCTAAACAAATGACCTTAAGTTGTGATTTCTGAACAAAGCCCTCCCTTTGTCAGATGTGCTGCTAACAGGCCGTAGTATTCCTTTTGGCTTTTCTCTCAGAAGCAATATTAAGGATTTTGTATGTGCCAAGCTCTGCAAGTACGTGTTTCTTCTTTTGTGAATGAAAAATGTCAGTTCTGAAGTACTGAGATTCGACAGTCTGATTTTGGGCAAAGCAGAAGAAGAGATGGGTTTTTTTATTCGTATATTGAAAACTAATATGACAGAATTGAATTGATGAGGTTCTCTTTAATCCCTAGTGACTTTACTGTATGTTTAATTTATTGCAATTCCGTCCTTGAAATAAGTTGCTTTATTGAGAATTTTTGTTTGGCATTCTTCAGGACAAGAGAGGGAATGGGAAAATGAGATGATCAGGTTTGTTATATTGTTTTTGAGTAAGTGGCAAACATTCCTGCACTGCATAATAATTTTTCACATAGTTGCTAATCTTCCAAACTCTGAGAACTGTGGTTAACATTTATTTTACCTCAGCCAGTGTGGTTTTTCCCCTTTGCTGCTTGATGGTGTGATTCAGGAACACACAAAATGTTTATAAAAGAAGAATAGTTACATGCATCTGAATGTACAGTTGCGTACAATAGCGCTAGTTAAAATAAATTAATTTCTACTGCAGCATCAGCCTGTGTGATCTCCTGTGATTAATTCTGGGTGTCTGGGTGTTCTTTCAGAGCTCCAGTGCTGGGGTTTCACAGTATGTGCTCTGGACACAGAGTGCTTGGTGCACATGTGTGTGCACATACTTAATGTCTTGTCTTAAGAAAAATTCTCCCATGACTCAAGAGCACTCAGGATGATTTCCAGTAATGCCTTGAGGACACAATATGCCTGCCGCAGTGTTTTGATTGGGTGGTTTGGGTTTTTTTCTGATATAAATGGATATTCCACAAAGCTGCCAGATAGCAGCATCTGTGGTGCTGAAATGGGATCTCAGTATAGTTGCAGATTACCTTTGTTTTTCTGGTGTCAATTCACTTTGAGATATACAGACATACAAACTTTCTGATTCATTTATATCCAGAGCTATATTATGTGAGATGTGTTTGTTTTAAAGTGTAAAAGACTGTGTTTTTCTCCATCCTGTTATTCCTTCTGGATAAAGATCCAGCAGGATTGTTGTGGCCAGGGCTACCAGGTGTATTAACATGCCGATAGGCAAACCTGCTGCTGCTGCTTGTAAGAGATGTTTGTGGCTTCTTCTCCCCTAATTCAGTTCTTCCAGGGCAGTTCTGTTCTCTGAATCCAGAGGCTATGAGATTCTGTGTTTTCACTTGTTTTTATCAAGGACCTGTCTCATATTTATCTGCAGTTTTCTTGCTTATATTAATTATACCTTGGTCTGGGTGTATACTGAAGTAGTGCACATCAAATCAGTCCACATGTATTCATTCCAGTATCCTGTTAGGAAAATAAGTCCTTATAATTGTCTTGGTTTAGGAGACAGGAATCTGCTAGGAAAACTGGAGTTTCCTTAGAATGGAGAATGTAAACCCCCTCCCTCCGAATTATTATAATTTTGCAATTAAGGGCTTTCAGGCAAAGATACAGGAATAACAGTTCTTTTACTAGGAATGTTAAAAGTACAAATGTAATAGTAGAAAAAAGACAAGTAAACAACAAACAAACAAGAAACCCAGAAAACCCTGACAGAGTCAGGGACACAACCTGACACGCTGTTGGTCAGGGTGTTTGGAAGCAGTCCTGGAGAAACAGATGATCTGTTGGAGTAGATGATCCTGTTGAAGAAGGGTCCAGTGATGCTGAGATGAGTCTGATGAGTCCAATCTTCCTTTGGAGTCCAGTGGAAAGCAGGATTGTCTGGGGTTCTGAGTCTCAGTTTTTATCTAGGCAGGGACCCTGGAGCCCCCACCCAGTGGGTGGAGCATCTCACAATAGGATGATGTAAATGTGTCATGTCATTGGTGAGCCCTAATAGCCCGTTAGCAGAAAATAACCCCCTGGAGGGAGGATGGGTGGTGAAAGAGATAAGAAACAATACCCCACCCGGTTTTAATAGCTGAACCATTATCAGAGAGGCATCTGCCCCCTCCCCCCAGAGTAACAAGAGATAAAGAAAAAACATTTCCCCAGCTGCCTTCAACAGATGAAAATAGAATACAATTTTTTGCTTCCATAACCCAAGACAATAATGGATCCAGTCATTCCACCTATTACAGTTATCCTTGTTCTTTTCTGAGCAGATGGACTATTTCCCTCTTACATTATCACATTAAATTAACGCCGCTGTAAGGGTTTGGATTCCCTTTAGAACCTGGTAAAATTCAGCTGCAAAACTGCACGTTTTGTTTGGTTTTATATTTCCCTTCATTTTGAGAGGAGTAAGCCCAAGAATTTGTGCTGTTTATTTCTGACAGAGGCCGAGATAAATGTAACAGTAAACAAAAGGAAAAAACAGGGAAAAAACCGAACCAAAACAAACTCCCAAACAAAAAACCCTCCCCGAACACACAGAAACAAAACGCTAGAACAAGGCAAGTACTCTAAAATCTGAATATCTGAGGCATGTAATCTGTGGAATTGCATTTTATTGAAATGGTATGCCCTAGTCTACCCCTGGAAAATGTATGGTTTATCCCAAGTGTGTACCCTCCCTGCAGTATCGTATGCCTGTATCTCTATTGGCTGTAAACCTTTCCGCGCCCACTTTGAACCTCTGTATTTAGTGTGCAGGAGCAAGCAAGCTCCTTCTCTTTGGCCTCATTGCCCTCTCTGCCCCTCTCCTCCCTCGGAGGTCTCCGGACGCTCCTCTCCCCCTCCCCCCTTCCCTCTCCCTTCCCTCTACCCCGGAGAGACCATGCGGTCTCCCCGGGGTGGGACCCCGAATAAACCCTCGCCTCATCAGCACCCAGCCGGCGTCTGAGTCTCTTTGCCTGCTAGCTCGAGAACACCCACAGCTCCAGGATCCAGGGTGCTCCCGGGGAACCCCCCGGGGGTCCCCCCCAAAATACACACCGCCGCAGTAATCCTTAGCCCAAAGGGTCTTCTCGTCCCTTCTGAGTTAGTTAGGAATTACATCTTGCTTGTTCTTAGCTATGAAATGCACAGTTTTTATCTGGAGCTTCCCAGCCAGGAGCCTGCCTGTCATTCAGAATATTTTTGGTGCAGGGTTTTAAAAAACCTCTTCTTCTTTCCTGGTTCACAGAAGACCCAATTACTTCTCACTTGCAATGTATTTATAGGGCTTTTTGGAGCCTGCCACTTTATATTTTAATTCCAGGACTGAAAGAGCCCCTGTCAAATGCTCTTCTCCTTTGATTCCTGCCTTTCGAAGATAAAAGGCGTTTCTCTGAAGGTCTCATTTCTGCTTGGCCAGATCTCTGTGCAGTTTCTCCTCTATCTGATCTCTTGTGGAAGTCTGAGGATAACTTTTAACGCAGAAGAGTTTGAGGGTCACAGCTGCTTTTCCAATTTCATTTCTAAAAGAAATTGCTGAGTGATGAGGTTCAGTTGGTGGGTCCTGTAGATGTCAGATAGCTTAATTTAAGAAAGTGTTAGACGTGAGATATTAAAAGACCCGTCATGTATTATGGTCCTGAGTACTGTGTGCACATGTTCAAATAATAATGCAGATCCTGTTCTTCCACAAAAATGGCTGGTTTTTCATAAATCCATTTTTAAACAAGGCTTGAGTATGGTGACAAATCCTCTGACCGCAGTAAAGTTTGTCCTTGAGTTTGTTTGAGCGTGAACTGACCTCTCCTGAAAGTTTGTTTTGCATTTATGTAATTCAGTGTTTTCCTTCTTAAGAAGATAATGTATTGGTAAGGCGTGTATGTACACAGGCATGCTGTTTGGTTCCTAGTATTGTGATTTATTTGATCAAAATATGTCTCGTTCATGTACCAAAATCTCTTCCCAGACAAAACCAAGACATTCGCACTATGAAGCTTCTGCTTCTCTCCTGTCACCACTATTGTAGAGGGAATTTTAGCAGCCTATATTAGAATAATATGTATTTGTTTCCTTCTGATTCACAAACACCAGACAAGATTTTCACACCTGTGACCATCACCAACTACAAGAACATGCACAGAGCCAGAAGGTCCCCCCTGAGCCTCCTTTTCTCCAGGCTGAGCCCCTTTCCCAGCTCCCTGAGCTGCTCTTGGTGTTTGAGACCCTTCCCCAGCTCCATTCCCTTCCCTGGACATGGTGGTTCTTGTAATGAGAGTTACAGGACACAGGACTCGTATTTTGGATACATGTGGGATTTTGTGGCGTTACTCCCATTTACTGACAGATTTGTGATGAAATGCTGGTTCTTTACTGGGGCTGATCCAGTAGAGGGAGCAGGAGTTTTCCATCAAATCCCACCGAAATTCCTGTGCTGATGTGCAAAGGAGATGCGTCTTCCCCCATCAAATGACCTTGTCTCCTTGTATTCAACATAAAAAAGGTATGCTCTTATACAGTTCAAAGAGAATATACATACTCGTTTCAAAAGAAAATAATATCAGTTTGAGGGATTTGTTCAGCCAAACTGTTGGGAAAGTGGAATGTCCTTTCCAGAATGTCTGAGGAAGCCTTAAGGATTTGTATATCTGTAATAGTTTAAAAATCCAATCAAAGCTTTTTAAAAAAATAATGTTTATTTCAGTGAATTCAACATTGTCATCTGGAAAATCAGTAAGGAGTCACTGAGGTGTCTAATAATTTGCGTGTTCTCTGCTGGAAGAGGCCTGGAACAAATTTGGATTCATTCCCTTAAAGCAGGATTTAAACAAAATCTGTAATTTAGTATTTTAAAATGGATTTTCAGATTTTCTACAAGCAACCTAGAAGTAATGTTTCTCACAATTCTAGAAACTTGCTAGACTACTGAATGTTTCTAAATAAATAAATAATTTTAGAAATATTCAACACATGCATGTTGATTTTGCCATTTTACCTCAGCGTGTTGAATAACATGTTTTCTTGTCATCAGAACTTGACCTGACAAAAATAAGCAACATCTTCATGTGCAGGAAAGAGAATTAAAATGGAGAAAAGTCTAAGCTAAATGGAGCATTAGAGAATCCCAGAATGGGTGGGAAGAGACCTTAAAGCCCACCCAGTCCCATCCCCTGCCATAGCAGGGACACCTCCCACTGTCCCAGATTGTTCCAAGCCCGAATGTCCAGCCTGGCCTTGTGCACTGCCAGGGATCCAGGGGCAGCCACAGCTGCTCTGGGCACCCTGTGCCAGAGCCTGACCACACGCCGCAGTTTCCTAAGTTCTCAGAAGAAGGAAGGGATCTTATGGAGCATGTTATTAGGCTGAATACTGATTCAGTGCTCCACGAGCACAACACTTTTGGTTATAAACAGTTGGATACAGGCTGGAGATGTTCCTGTGTTCACTTATATATGTCGTAGGAGCATCCCAGACAAAACGGAACAAACCCTGCTGTACTTAGTATCTGTTACCCAGCTCCATTTTCATCGCAGTCTCCTCAATATAATTAATCCCTGTTAGTTTTGACGTGCCTTTACTTAAATCTCCACCCAAGATGTGAGATTTTTCCGCGACACATTTTTCCCCAGTTCCTAAAGATAAATACTATTTATATTCAGTGTTGCTTGTCCCTGGGAAGTGTTAGTGCAGATTCTTGCAGTTGTTTATTGTGTTGACAGATGTTGAATCCATATGGATCCGTTTTAGGATTATATTCCAGGTATGACTAATGTTTTTATTTTTGAGGGATTTTTACAATCAGCACTGTATATATGAAGTGACTGCTTTTCCAAGATGTGTGTTCCACTTGGTTCACATAAAGCATTTCTTGGCTGCATGAAGTACCTGTGCCAGGTGTGAGGGATGACTCTGCAATTCCATCATTAAATTCTCTTTTTGGAATTGCAGTTGCCCTTCCTTTTTTCTTCTTTTCCTTAAGGAAGAGTAAATGTCTATAACTTGCTAATTCTTTTAATGGAAAAAAATTGTCTTTTCTTTGTTAGAGGATTGACTTTTAAGCTGCACCTTTCAGGAGTTTGTCCTCTTCAGCCTCTTCTACTGCTCGCACAAACTTCTCTTCTCAGCATGTCTGTGAGGACTATTTTTTTTAGTATCAGATATATTTTTAGATAACTCATGGATAATTTTTGCTAGAGCTTCCATCTATAACTGACCTATTTGAAAGAATTGTGGAAATTTTTGCTGCAAGATCTTTCTGAAGTAGGAGGATTTATATTTCCTTTTATATAATTTTCTTTGTGAGGATGGGATCAGTATAGAAGCCGACCCATATTCTCTAAGCGTACAAAAAACCCTCAAAACCTAAGCAAGTTGTGGACATGATTTTATTAGGAGCTTTGATAATGTGGCCAGATCTCGGCAGAACATACTTTTTGTCATCTAAATAGGTTTGAAAATCTTCTTTAGGTGAATTCAGGATGATTATCAGCCATCACTTCTCTGAGACTGTTACTGATTTGCTGATAGACAAAACTAATCTGTTCAACTGGACCTTTGGACCATTCTTAGAGTAAGAAATAAAGATCATGGATTATCTCATGATTCCAACATATATATTTTAAAAGAGGCGGTTAATTTATATTTGAGGGGTTTTTGTTGTGATTTCAAGTGCCACAATTTAATTGTATACTAAATATAGTCTGCTTTCAACTTACATTAAACCACTTCCTTTCCCTGATACCACAAGAATTAATACTGCATTTAAATGATTTTTTCATCATATTGTTCTTATATGATTTGTATGATTGAGTCATCCATTTACTCTTCTTTTTTAAAGTATTCCTTGACATTGTTCATGGTGAAATTCTCTAATCACTGAATTGCCAACACTGTTCTTACTCCATGTATTTTTGTAATGAAGTCATCTTTCCACATCAAAATAAAAAAAAGAAAGGATTGTTGGGTTTGATTTACATACTCAGTATAGGTATATCTGGATAAAAGAGTCACTTGATGTTAATAGAAACAAGGATGCCACTTTTTCTGTATAAAATAGGTAAGGTGAATTGTACCCCAGATTAGAAGTACCTGCTTTTTTTCCAGTGACAAGTAACAGCTTCTGAGATGATGAAGGTACAGATCTGTGTCACTGATATCTGAACTTAGGATTCATTCTGCTCCAGAATAACTCAGATGTTGGTGTATATGATTTCTGATATCCTATACATACCAGGGAAAAAACCATTTTATGTGTGTCTGAAATTCCTGGGCAGGAATGCTGATAATGTCTCTTGTAGGAATAGGACTTAATAAATTTATTATGACAAGGATGTTTTCTTGCTGTGTTTTTTGTACAAGCTGCCAACACAGTGGGACCTTAATGGAATGGAGCTGGGGAAGTGTCTGGAGCCCCAGCAGCAGCTGAGGGAGCTGGAAAGGGGCTCAGCCTGGAGAAAAGGAGGCTCAGGGGGGCCCCTGTGGCTCTGCACAACTCCCTGCCAGGAGGGGACAGCTGGAGGCTTGGGCTCTGCTCCCAGGGAACAGGGACAGGAGAGGGAACAGCCTCAGGCTGGGCCAGGGGAGGCTCAGATTGGACATCAGGCGGAATTTCTTCACAGTAGTGGTTCTTAAACATTGGAAGGGGCTGCCCAGGGATTTCCCATCCCTGGAGGGGTCCAAGGAACAACTGGATGTGGCACTCAGTGCCCTGGGCTGGGTGAGAAGGTAGGGATCAGGCACAGATTGGACTCAATGGTCTTGGAGGTCTTTTCCGACTTTAATGATTCTCTGCTAAGGGATTCAACGTGTTGGAAAGTGACTGAGGAGCTGGATTTTAATGATATGGTGATTAATAACCCAGGGCTGTTCCATTAGTAAAAATATTCCACCCTCAACACCTACAACCCTTCCTGCATCCCTCCCCTGCACCGACACTCCCACCAGGGAGTTACTTTCATGGGAGTAGATGTTTTATTCCATTAATAATTTAATGCAGTTCTCTAATATTTTTAATTATCCTAATAATTTGTATCATACTGATTTTAATCAGAACACTGCAATAGTGCTATTTCTAATCATAACACTGATTTTTACCACAATAATAATTTTATAGCAACAACAACAATAATAATAGTTTTATAATAGAATTAATCATAGCATAATAATAATAATTTGTGATGGTGGTGCATATTGTTTCCTGAGGCAGAAAAATACTTTCCAAGCACATCTCAGCCTGGGAGAGCAGCAGGCAGATCATGTGGCACGTGTCATTTCTTACCAGGCTGGAATCCATTGGGAATGCTGAGAACAAGATTTGCAACTCCCTCTCCTACGCCGGCATCGCTGCGGAGGGTTCCAGGGTTGGACTCAGCGCTGGCTCCTGCTGCAGCAGTGCCGGCAGCTTCAGGATCCTCCTAGTGGGCTCTAGCCCCTGGAGCCCTTTTGATTTATTTATTTTGAGTTTTTTTTCCCGTGTCTCTCTTTCGGGAGCAAATGGCAGTTGGGAGCCACATCTCTAGATGCTGTGCTGTGCACACAGGGATAGTTCTGCAGGGATGCTGGGCTGGGCTGGAATTGGATCTGTCCCTAACGGCTTGACTGGCTTTGTGTGAGTCTTCCACCTTTTCCAGATACAATTTTGATACAATATGGATTTAAACTATTTATTTATCAGCTCTTACAGTGGAGTATGCTCTGCCAGTTGCTCTGAGAGCAGCAGCACATCCAATGCAGTCAGTTCCTGCCGCAGATTCCCCAGCATGCGTGGAGCAGCCTCACCTACCCTTGGATTCTTCTGCCTTAAAAATTGCTTTGTCAGATCAGAGATCTTGAGAGACATTTAGTCATGGTGTGGGTTTTAAAGGCCTTTTAGGAAACCAGAAATATTGGGCTGCTGGCACTTGATTGTGTATGAAACTTGTTATGTTTGCCTTTAACGGGAATAGTGGCAGGAGGTGCTGACAGAGGTGATGTCAGAGGTGCTGTGGGATTTACTGATATCAAATGTGCTGGTGCAGATGCATCTGGCTCCTGTCTGCAGCCTCCTCATACTAATTGTGGTGCTTTGTGCAGGGAATTTGTTTAGGAATGCTAAAACCTTGAGATTTTCTTTCTCTGTCAGAGCAGTCAGTTCAAAGAATCCAGTTGTATGTATTGGGGAGGATTTGTTATGTCATTGATTTTAATGGAGAACTGGTGGAATGGGGATGGGGGAGGAGAGGAAAGCAGGAGAGTTTCTCAGACCTGGCTACAGCAGGAGAGGCTGCTCTGCTGATCCTGTGACTAATCACAATCTTTGAGATCCTTTAATCTCTTTGTAACTGAGAGAAAGAGTTAATAGCCATGACTGTTTACTCTGTTCTTACCACAGAATCAGGCACGCAGAAGCCTTGTCAGGTTTCTGACCTGTATCCAGCATCCCAGATGGACAGATGCTGGTCACTGATCAGACAGCAGCTTTCAAAAACTAAAATAATGTGTAAGAGTTAATGGATTTTCTTAACACCGAGATTTTTTTAAAAGATCACAGTTGTTCTCCCTTTGATAGTGAGATGCAAGAGAATATGAATTACTGAGTCAATATTTACTATATTATTTACTTCCTTTGTGGCATTTGGCTATTTTCTCTTTTGCATGACAACTTCTGTAAAGTTCTTAAAACAGGTTCATCTCAGTCTGTGCTGATCTTTATTTTAAATTATCACAGATAGCTGTGTTCTCTAGCAATGATTTCACAACTGATTTACTTCCGGTGACCTCTTTTAGTTGCACTGTAGGATTGTCAGTAACTTTGGTATTTCACCACACTGGCAATTGTTACAGCAGCTGAGTTGATTGAACTTCAGGAGTGATACTGTCTGCAAATGTTGTCTGAATAGGTCATGTCTATAAACAACAGCTATTGCTAAAGCAAATACTAACAAATACCTAAAGTCATGCATAAATAAAATAACTGGGAGTGTGTTGCAATGACAGAGTCCCATTGCACACACAGGGGTGGATGTAAATACAAGAGCTGGGAAGTTCAAGAAAATGTGAGGATTAATGTTCCCTTAGAAACAGTAGTCTCCCCTTTTTTGCGTGTACAGTGAGGTAACTTCATAATTACGTGTGGTATTGTTCCCTGCTAACCTTGTTCCTCCACTGCCGGGAGCAGATTGTGCTCAACATTTTGATTTGTAGTGAAGAGAAAAAGAACTAAATAGTTCAGTTATTCAGCTCTTAACTGTGGCTGGTCCTTTCCATCCTTGGTTTCCCCCAAGCTCCATCTTTGCTGCAGCCGTATCAAATGCAGCAGTGGTTGTGTGCTGACTGAAACTTTGGTATCTGCTGAGTCATCTGATTTATGTTTTCCTTTCCCATCTACTAATTGCATTTTGGAAACTAATTTACTGTGAGCTTTCTTTGCCCCTTAATATGTTGTATAACTTGAAGGGAGTTCCATCCTAGACTCTTGACTCCTGTTCCTCTTCTCCTATCCAATGGCTTTGGCAGCCTGTTGTCACCGTTTTGTGTCCCACCATTAAGTGCTGGAGCATTTGGGGAGCAGGACCTCAGATATGCTGCCCCCAGCCTCCCCCTTGGCCATGACTTGTTCTCAAGGCAGAGTTTGATATGCTTAGGTACAGGAGAGGTGTTGTCTTTCCACGTGATTTATTCATAGGAGGGGATTGATTCATAAAATCACCTGAGATCTCAGGATGGGTTGGGTTGGAAGGGACCTTAAAGCTCAGCCAGTTCCACCCACTGAGCCCCATGTAGTTTGGTGTCAAACACTTGCAAGGATGGTGAAGCTTTCAGGGAAGGAGTTTGTCTTTTGCTGATGATCTTCTGTCTTTGGATAAATACAGGGATTTACTCCTGATTTTAATACTGGGACTTTCTTGTCTTTTGAAATGTTTAGTCTTTACAATTATTTTGCATTTGAATTTATGTTTGCAGCTCAAAAAGATTTTTGTTTTCTCCATGACTTAGAGGTTTTCTGTGGGGGCTCATAGCCAGAGGCCATTAGGGATGATGATGATGAAAATGATATCCGTGTGCACAGCCATGGCCAAACCAACACCAGGTGTTACTAGCAAAAATACAGTCATGGCTCTGTTAATGCTCTTGACTGTAGGAAGATTCAGTGCAGCTCTTTCCAAGAGGGCATCTCCAGGCTGATGAAAGCTCCTAAGGACATATCCCAGTTGCAGCTGTATTTGCAGTGTGACATCCTTCTGACAACCAGAATGCAAAAGAGAACTGGGCAGGTGTCATGGTCTGTGGCCTCCATGGCACCTGGCAAATGATGGCTTATCGGGGCAGGTGCAGCTCATTTAAAATCAGGATTCTGGGCTGCTGTAGCCAGGTGACCTTCACATGCAGCTGCTGTGTCAGCAGGGAAGGATGCAAAGGTAACAGAAATGGCCTGGCTGGCATCTGTTCAAGGTGCCTGAACATTGCTTCTGGAAAACTGAGGGCTTAGGAGCTTTTCACCAAGGGAAGAGGGAACACAAAACCTCTCCCAGCTTGGGCTGTGGTTCCTTTCTTTTTTGGGGGTGGGAGTAGGCTGAAATTTTTAGTCCCCATTTTAGTTTTGCTCTTGTCCTGCGATTCACAACTTCCCATCAAGCCAGACATAGCTCACATGTAGCAGGAGTTGATAAAGTTAAATTATGGCATAACAGGCCCTCCAGCAAATAACTTCTATAGAGCTATCCAGAGATACAAATATATCAAAATGCAGTTGCTTTTACTATCATCAAAACACATCAATGCTAAACCGACTACTGAGTTTTTAAACAGCTATTTAAGAATTCAGTGATTTCAAAACAATTCTTAAGGATTTTAAAAGCTTCCCCTTCCCCTGCCATAAGGGGTAAGAACTGCCGAAATACAGCCTGCATTTGAAATCCCTGGGTTTGGTTTTTCCCAGTCTGCAGAGCTGGGCTTCTTTTTGCTCGCAGCTGCCAGAAACTCCATGTACTCAAGCATCTGTATTGATGGGTGTATATATTGTTTCTAATCTGGTCAGTTGATCAATGAAGAGCAGCCTGTAATTAATTGAATAATATTGTACACAGTGTCCCACCCTGCATTTACCCAGATGGATTTGGGATTTGTTAACTGTAGCTGCTTTACTAAACAGTTTCAAGAGGATGTAATAAGAGGTTTTGTTCTTCCCAGCCTTCCTGATTTTTAGTGGACAAATAATTTTAAGGGGACACAATTTCAAATTTCATATTTCAGATACTTTTTTCTTTTTTTTCTGGATCTCTTTATTCCAATGCTTAGTATTTTTATATTTTGATATAAGTGGTGAAGGAACTCTTTGAAGATGTGCAGTTTGGTTTTTATCTCATTCAGATGTTTGTGGGATCAATAGGAACAAGTAAAACCTTCCTTCTATCCTGAGGACCTAATGGATTTCATTGCAGTGAGCTGGGGCAAAGGTGGAAGGCGCAGCAGAGTCAAGCAGCAGTTTCCCCAGTTTCAGAGGGACCTTTTGTCCTGCTGTTCCTCTGAGATAGGTGATGGGACTCAATGAAAAGCTGCATCTGCCTGACCTGTCCACTATGATGTTCTACTTGTGCTGTTTTGGTTCTCATGCAGATGGAGGGAACGAGGAGCCACCAGACCGAAGACAGGCAAGTGTAGACTCCCGTCAGAGCCGAGCTGGGCAAGGTAAAACCTGAGTGTTGTTCTGCCTCGGGGACTCGTCTCATTTGTTCACCTTTGATACCTCCCACGTGTTGTGTTTCTCATCAAACGGTGTGATCTGACAGACTTCGTACCCATCGTTGTTATCCACGCAGCTACCAGCATACTGAGATTCACAAACCAGACAATCTTTGAGTGGCTAAAGGAGTTTAACCTAATTCCTGGCACAGCTCAGGTGGACTTGCAGAGCACAGGTTCTCTGAACTGCAGCCAGAGGGACAGAGTGTTCTGCTGTTGGAGCTGGTGGTGCTGTAATTCTTGAGCACATACCAGCCCAAACCAACATTGAGTTTCCAAGTTTCTACTTGCCTTCCCCCTGATGTCAAAGGGGGAGCCTGGCAGGTTCACCATAACAAGGTTATCCTTCCCCAGGCCCTGGGATGCCATGGAGAAGGATCTGTGTGTACCTGTCTGGGGGCTGAACAGCCCCACATTACATCTTCTGCTTTGGTTTGTTTCATTAAGGAAGAGGACAAAAGGTCCAAGGAAGGAAGTACTAAAAACAGGGTTTATATTGTTTAAATAACAATCCAACAAACTCTTTTGTTGAGTATCCGTCACTCAGAGTAGGTTTGGTGGTTGGTTAACACTACACAGCCCTGTCATGGGGATTTGTGTCCCTGACAGCAGCAGGTCTTAGGTCTCTGCTGGCTTACATGTCCTTTGAAGCAGGTTTACTTAGTTTTAAGCATTTTCTCATTTGTGAGGGTTGTGAAAATGCTGTATTCTCACACAGCTTTGGGACTCAGCAGCATTTTTTGGAAGTAGGGCTCTACTAGGTTCTATGTGGATTGATTTATTCTCTCTTTGGGATTGCAGCAATAGCTTTCCTTTCGTTTAGGCTCAAGCCTGTTGTTGTCATGGTGTCCTAATGACTTATTATGGGGACATTTTCTCCAGGGAATTGTCCTTTTTTGGCAGTATTCCAGTGTTGCCTGGGTGAGATGATTTTGGGTGATTGAAGCTGATCAGAATTAGGGGGGTCAGAATTGGTAGTTAAAACCCTGAAGTGTCAACTGCTCTGTTTACGTAGGATCTTTCAGTTACTGAATTTAAATTGATTATTTTAAATTTTATTGTTTTAAAGTAGAGCTAAAGAAAAATTAGGAAGGAACCAGGGAATTTATAGCTGTACATATCCCATGGCAGCATGCATACGAAGAGCAGTGCTTTGATATTCACAGTGGGTGGCTGTTCTTTCCCACTCTGAGCTCAGAAGAAGTTGCTGCTGTGTTACCGTGTGCTAGAGGCTGAGCTTTGCTCTGCCCTGGGTCCTTGGCATGTCCTTCCCTGTGTTTGGCTTGTGTCCAGTGGTTTCTTATTATGGGACAGAGCAGCTCAGAGGCAGCTCTGAGCTGGGAACTACCTGAACACATTCTATTGTCTCAGGTTCCCTTTCAACCCATTTATTCCTGATCTCTGCTGCTGTGGAGAAGGCGTGGGTTTTGGCAAAGGAAGAGGGGAATTTTTTTTTGCAAATCCTTGCCCAATAATCACTGATCTGTACCTCTTCACTTTGGTGACTGTGACTGAAGGAACTGCAATAACTAGCAAGAAGCTTCAGTGCAAGAGGGAATAGAAAGGGGAAAGTTTGAAAAACTTCCAAGTTCTTCGAGCAACAAGCTTCTGAACTAAATATTTTCATTTGGATCAATGGATGCAATTGCAGAGGCAGGCTTTCTGCAGCATTGAAGGAGAAGTCTCTCTGCTCTATAGAAGCATTATCTCTAACTTTTCCCAGCTCTGTGGCCATCACTTGGAATCTGTCTGCACGTGTTAATGGGTATTTTTCATGATGGTGGGTTAAGGAAGTTTATTATCCTTGCATAAAGCATCCAGCTGAAATGGGGCAGTTGTCTTCCTGCTGTCTGACCTTCCCCATTACCATGTGTGATGCTCAAGTGTCTTTGAAGTTTCATTGCCAGGACAAGAAACAGCCTTAAGTTGTGCCAGGGGAGGTTTAGGTTGGAGGTTTTGGTTAGGTTGGTTTAGGAAAATGTTTTTCGTGGAAAGAATTGTCAAGCCCTGGAACAGACTGGCCAGGATTGTGATGGAGTCAGCATCCCTGGAAGTGTTCCAAAAAACATGTGGCTGTGACCCTTAAGGACATGGTTTAGTGGTGAACATAGTGGTGATGCTGGGTTGATGGTTGAACTTAAAGGTCTTCTTCAACCTGAATGATTCTGTGATAATCTTGTAAAACTCCAAGGAGTAGTTTATTAGTTCAAGTAGGCACTTTGCAGTAACATTTCATTTAAATGTATTATATAAGCAAACTGTTAAAGTTCCAGTTAGCCATCAATGAGCCCTAATTCCAGGGCTTGATAAGCCCAATATTCTTTCTGATCAAAATAAATTTCAGACTGTTTCAGGGGTTTTGTTTGTGTGTTTATTTACTCAGCCAAGGAAGAGAGAGAAATTTTGATACAAGTGAAATGAAGGTAGTGCCTTGTGGATGTTTTGTGAGTGCACTGGTTTTTTGTAAAGCATTTGAATTTTAAGAGGGAAAACTTTGCCAACCTATAATTACTTTTATTTCTATATAAGATACTTAGCTTGATTTTAAGTAGATTGATCAAAGACGCTGGGAACTTACACCATAATAACCAGTGAAATGCACATAGACTTGTAAGTCTTTCCCAGATTTTAAGCTGCAGGAGGTGTCCATGGTTTATAGTAACCTAAAATTTAGCCTGAGGCAATTGAAATTATTTTTAAGAATCAAAGTCATTGGTGGCAAATCTTTTTTTTCATGCCTGGTTCCAAATGTATTTTAAAAACCCATCACAACATGGCTTTTTGGATGCTAGTTTTGGAAGCAATGGTGGTTTGTCTTCCCTGACAGTCCCGGTGAGCCTGGCAGGGCTGGCAGAGCCTGCAGAGAGCTCGTGGTAACTGGTGAGTGATGAGCAAGCAGAGAGTGAGTTCTGTTTTGAACTGTTAAAACCAGTGTAGGTGTGAAGGGTGTCGGTGCTTATTTGGCTTTCATGTAAAGAGTGATACAAAACTACTGACATTCCTGAATGCTGGCATTGGAAATGGATGAATTTTAGCCATCGGTGCTGCAGCCTCCTAGAACCCTTCAGGAACTGGTCCAAGATTTTTGACAGTTATTTCAACATGGATTTTTCTGCTGATCATAAGCAACATATTGGGTTGTTCACATTGTACTTTGAATACTGGGAGTACAGCTTGTCCATCGTCACCTCTGAAGTACCATGCACTTGAGGCTCTTGCCCCTGTGTCTTATTCCCACTCTTGCCCATCTCCCTTTCTGTCCAGCAAACATTTTCTCTTTTAAACGCACTCTCACAAGCCACTGAGAACAACACAGCTATCCAGTGGAAATCCAGTGAGGAATGTCTTTATGGAGGGAAAACATCAGCACCCAATAAGAGCTAAAATCTGTCTTGTAACAGTGTGACACAAGTCTGCCCTTCTCACATTATTGAAACATTAATGAAAAACTAGTGGAATATTAATGCTAATAGTTTGGGTTGGTTTTGCATATGAATTATTAGTTCTCTGGGTTAGCTTGTTCATCTTACTGACAAGAGTGGAGATCCAGGTGTCCTCGACCCCAAGGTTTCCATATTTGCAGCTAATAGGAGGAACCTTATGGTTCCTGACTCTTGCTGATCTGAAGCACCTTCCCTTCACAGTTCATTAATATTGATTACAGTTAGCAACGAGTCCGTTTATTGTTCTATCTTTGCTTGTTCTCATGCTATTCCATTGTGGATCTGTAGTGATGCGACCCCAGCACGGGCTTTGCATTTCTCTTGGGAGAGTTGGAGCTGGTGGCTGTTTTTAGAGGCGTTTGTTCCTCATTTTATTTGACATTTGTGGGTTTTTTTAGGCTGAATGTCCTCCTATTGAAATTAAATTTAGCTGGGAGGATTTTTATTAGAAACCAACAATCTAAAAACTATGGTCATTATATTGAAAACTGGTGACTGACTATAAGACTCTGAAAGACAAATTAAGAACGTTGAAGGAATGTTCTGCCGTTCACCATATAGAGAGGGGTACTGAGATGCTCTTTCAAATTTCTTCAAGAAATGTGTCACGAGTGTGCAAAGGGAATAAGCAGTTGGCAAGTCAGGTCTGCACAAGGCTCCCTCCAGCCAGCCCTTTTGCAGTGATGGAAGCAGGATTCTTTCCCTTGCATTCTAACCAATTCATTTTTATTTTCCTCTCCCATCAGGCACCTCCACAGAGAATGACTGTGCTTTTGAACCTGACTACGCTATTCCGCCACTCCCAGTGACCGAAGGTATGCAGCACATTCGGATAATGGAGGGCATGTCCCGCTCCCTTCCATCCTCCCCCTTACTCACACATCAGTCTATCAGTGTTCGGCTCCAACCTGTGAAGAAGTTAACTGGTAAGGACTTAAATAAAGTTCACTGGGGCTTTTAAGGTCCGTTGGTGCAAAAATCTGTAAGAAAAAGCTTTCAACAGTTTCTGTATCAAAGTCATTCCCTTGTTTATTACAGCATCTGCTTCAGTCAAACCTGGGGATGGATTGGATTTTTGTGTTGACAGAGAAATCTTTATTTACTGGAAAAGATCTCTCTGGTTTACAAATATTCTCTAGTTTTTGAGAAATTTCTATCAGAGTGTGTTTTAATTCCACTTCGTGTTGCTGTTTATGCACAGTGGAAGGATTGCAGTGATTTTAAAGAAGCTGATGCTTAAATTTGGAATGTTGAGAGAATATCAGAGAAATAATGAACTTCTATAGCAAAGTGATTTTTTTGGGGGGGGGGGTGTTCATATGTATTTTTAGATACCACTTTGTTTATATAACCTGTCAGGACTGTGGTACGAATACCTAGAGATGGTGCAGTAGTGTGATTTTCAAAAGCATGTTGAGTCCCACATCCATATAAAAGCCTGGAAAAAAGTATTTCTACTGGTAACAGTTTTTCAGAAAGTTGTGTCTTGCCTTAAATCTGATCCCTCTCTGTGCCCAGGTTTATGGTCAGCCAGGCTCCTGTGCTTGTGCTGAAGGAAACCTCCATAAAGAGTTTTTACCGGATGTAATCCGATCTGTGTGTACAAAAGGGAGCTTTGATGCACTGGGTGCCTTTTGTTTCCTTTGCCCTCTGGTGAAAGGAGAGCTTGCAAAGGATGGTGGGGAGAGATTCTGAATTGTGACAAAGTTACGATTCCATGATGGGGCTGCTCTTTGGAGCATATCAGTAGTTCCTCAAAAGCCCTGGAATTCCAGCAGTGGCTGTTGCAGGTGGTAATTTAAAGAGAGGGATGGGGATTCCTACATATCTCAGAAGTTGGGAGCTCTCTAGAGCCTGTGCTCAGAGCCACACTGCAGGTGTTCACCTGCTGAAAATGCATATTCCTCTGTCAGTGTGGTTGGGAAATTATACGCCATGAACTCTTGACCTGAACTGGTTGGGTATAAACCAGGATGTCAATAAAATGCTGAAAACTGTTATGGCACAGAAGCAAGAGAAGGAAAGTGTAGGCTTCTAGTTTTGTTCAGAGGTTCGTTTTGGGGTCACACAAAACTCTTGGAAATGGATTGGGGAGGTGACTGCATTAGTCTTGTGCTTGCATACTTTGCCTTTTCTGTCTGCTTTAAAAATCCTGTTCCAACTGGATCCAGTCCCATACACCAGGCAAATGCCTGCTCATGCTTTGCATGTCCTTGATGACTTCAGCAAAGCTCACAATACACTTAGAATTCAGGATGTATTTCCATACACTGGTGGAGAAGAATTTTTAAATTATTAGTTTAATTTACTGTTGATATTGTAAAACAAAGGTGTTTATTTTACATCCTCCTGCCATCATGGTAGGAATTTGTTCACTTTCATTAAGGTGACATGGAAAGGAGCTGGAAGAGCAGTGCTTCTGCTCTTTGTAATTCATGGTATTTATCACATTTCCTCAACTATTCTTTGTTGTCTGTCTTTTACTACAAATCTGAGAGATTTAGAAAAGAAAAATACCCCTCAGCAGTAGAAAAAAATCAGTAAAGCATGGAATACCCTGAGCTTGAAGGGACCCACAGGGATCATCCAGTGCAGCTCCTGGCCCTGCACAGACACACACCCCAACAGCCCCACCCTGCCTGAGAGCCATGTCCAGGCTATCCTGGAGCTCTGGCAGCCTCGCTCTGGCAGCCTCGGGGCCGAGCCCATTCCCTGGGGAGCCTGGGCAGTGCCAGCACTCTCTGGGGGAAGAACCTTTTATCCTAATATCCAGTCTAAACCTCCCCTGACACAGCTCTAGCTGTTCCTTCAGGTGAGAGAAGGTGGCTGTGGAATGACTGACCATGTACTATATGAGCAAATAAAACATTCCGGGTTTTTTTCCTAGGGGATATTGACTGGCAATTGGTAAAGACCCTCCTCATTTTAATTCTTCAGTAAACCAGCATGTTCTATAAAACAAAGAAAAATTGGACTTAATGCTAGGTTTGTGAGGGCAACTTCACTGCCTTTTGCTATTTTTTGATGTGTTTCTGCCCAGTTTCACTCAATGACCTTCTCTGATTTTACAGAAGCCTTGTAAATGCTGTCACAACACAGTGAAAACCTGGCAGAATTGATACGTGACCTGATTCAAAAATCTTCACGTGACTGTGGAAGCTTTCACATAAAACCATGGCAGCATGAGCTGGACAGTGAATGACCAGAGAGGTTTCACCAGGGCTTGCTGGCTGTGAGGATCCTTGTGGGTCCCTTCCTATTCAGGATATTCCATGTTTCTATAATTCTGTGATGATTTCTTCCTGTGCTCTGTCTCATTCCACTGATACAGTCTAGTGGTTAATCATACACAATAACAACAGTGATTTCTGTGGGAAAAGGGATGAAGGTGATTTTAGAAAACTGAAGTTAAAAGAGAGGCTTTTGTCCAGCTGACAGTTGCCACATGGATTTTTAAAACTGATCTTCAGAGCGTGGAAGATTGTTGAGAAATTATCTAAATGTCAGAGCTTTTCATCACACAGGAGCCGTTTGCTTCACACAGACATTTGTGTGAAACTATCCTGTTCCTGTCACAATTTAATGTCCTTTTCAATCCAAACCATTCCATAATTCTATGATAACAAATTTTGAAAAAATAATTTAAAAATCATCTTTTAAAGTTCCTACTCTATCTGATTTGTAACCAGGGCAACTTTTCATCCAAAGAAAAGGTAAAATGTCCAGTTTTGGTAAAAAGCCTCAGGGACGCATTCCACAGAGGGAGGGTTTTCTACTCAGAGGAACTAAAGTCACTCACATGTTGATATCTGGGTTTGCTGGGTATCAAGACTTGGCTGGATTCAGAGGGTGATAAATATTCCATGTGGGTGCAATTTCTACTCTGCTGAATAGGCTGGTGATTAAGAAAAACTACAATCATTGTGGCTCTAAGGGGTCACCTCTTGTTTAGCACTCCTGAAAACATACTTAAATCAGCGCATTCAACAACAGTTTGTGTTATTTAATTTTTTTTGTAGTAGAGGCATTATTAACAAAAATAATGTGAAAAATGTGTAATAAAGAGAAAGAAAACTCCCCACTCTTCCAGCCCAGGATAAGTAATGAAAGACACCATTTTGGTTTGTGTCTGCAATAAAATTAGCACTTAAAAGCTACTGTGCTTGTTGCACAAAGAGCAACTATTGTTGAAACAGTGGGCTTAAATATTCTACTATACATCAAGAGTGTCTTATTGCTGACTCAAAGCCATAACTGTGATGAAAACAATGCAGGTGCTCTGTATACCTGCCTTGAGGACAGCAGTGCTTTCCAGGAGGGTGCTTAGGGATGAATGTATGTAAGTGCTTTTGGGAATCGGTGCCAAAAATACCCGCATTAGGTTAATAAAGCAGATATTGGGCTTAAAGATTCAATTCATGGTGTTTTATTCCAATCCTGTGGAACCCACCACGTGCAGAGGGCTTGCACAAAGCCCTGTGCTGCATCCCGCACCTCCTCCTCAGGAAGGAGTGTTCATTTACATATTGTACATTCCTATGCACAGGGATAATTTTATTCATCACTGTACTTGGTTGTTGCTATTTTTTCTATTGAATGACAGATTGCAAGCATTGGGATTCTGTTAGAAAGAACATGTGTGTGAGTGCCTGTGCAGAGAGTGAGGAGGGGAGAATATTAGCAAGAAATTTAGGAAAGAAATCATGTTTTTCTAACAGAAAGTTGGCCTAGATGTTTTGGTTTGGATTCTCAGAGACCTAATTCCTGCTGTATCCAGTGTGAATTAGCTGCTTCAATGTCTTCAAAGACATGGGCCTGGGGAACTGGTTTCATTGCAGATCCCCTCTTTGAGAGCATTCCTCGCTTGTGTTTGGGGAATGTGGGAACTTCCCCTAAGGATAAAATTTATATAAATCAGTAGGAATATTCTTAAAAATCAGTGGGTTCAGGCAGTTAATAGCAGCCTCTTTCTTAAAGAAAATGTATATTTTTTCACTAGATCCTTCAGAGATGGTGAGAGTGGTGCTAAGCAGGATGGAGACTTGCTCTTCCCAGTGGTGCCAGTAAGGACCCACCACTGTCGTTCTCAATACTGTCCAGGTCCGTCTGGGCTGGGGACCTCACACAGAACATTGCCTGTGCCACCATCACCCATGTCGTTTGTAGTGCTGGGGTCTCGTCTTCTCCCCATCCTCATGTGATACTTTTGCATCTCTTGGGAGTAGCCACGAGTAGTGTCACATCTCTGTATCTTCAGCAAATGGTTCAATATTCTTTGATGTTAACTGTAATTGCAGGACTAAAAAGCTCAGATCGCTCTACTTGGAAACTATTGTTTCTTGTTTAGTGGTGATAAGCCCAGATTAACAATTTCAGCCCCCAGGACCACTTGTTCTCTCCAAATTGTACCAGCTCAGCTGGGTGGGAGCGTGAGAGATGATGAGGCACAGCTTCAGGGGTGGGAGTGCTGGGGTGAAGCTGTCACATGTGGGAAGTGGTGAAGTCACTACTCCTGGAAGTGCTCAAAAAATGTGTGGCTCTGGCACTTGACTACACAGTTTAGTGTGGAATGTGGTGGTGTTGCAGGGTTGATGGTTGGATTTGATCATCTTCAAGGTCTTTTCCAATTACAGCAATGATTCTGTGATGTGAGTGTGGTGAGGCCCTGGCACAGGTTCCCAGAGAAGCTGTGACTGCCTCTGAATCCCTGGAAGTGTCCCAAGTCAGGCTGGACAGGGTTGGAGCAGTCTGGGACAGTGGAAGGTGTCCCTGTCCATGGGCACAGCAGTGGCAACTGGATGATCTCTAATGTCCCTTCCAACCCAGGCCAGTCTGGGATTCTGTGTTTAAAAATAAAATAGATCATAAACAGGAAGGATTTCTGATTGGCAAAGTTTCAGTTGATGAGCCCAGGCTCCAGCAGTGTTGTTGTTTTGCTGGGTGTGACAGTGTCCATTGTCTCCCTCATTGGTATTGTCTGTTTGAGCACATGCATTAAGTGAAAAGCAGCTGATGAGGGTCCTGGTAAATAATGTATGTTTTTTCCCAGTGTTGCACATGGAATACAAACCTTGGCCTTGTGATGGCAGATGTGTGTGAGCTGGCTTTCTCTGCTCTGCCATACCTGAAGAGGCTTTGGGGGCTCTGCCAGCCTCCCTTGCCCAGCAGTGCCTGGGTTATGGGTTAATTTGGGAATGTTCTCCTGTCTCTGGGAGGCCTGGCAGGATCTGCATTGGTGTCAGTGTGCTCAGGCACTCAGCCGCCTGATGGTGCTGCAGTTTGGCTCATCTCAGCCTCGCTCTGTAAAGACAGAGCTCCTCACCTGTGTGGGGCTGCGCGTACCTGGGGGTAGTCTGTTTTCACAGATGTTAGTTGGGGTCCTTATTAGTGTCCAGCCATTTCCCTTAATTAATAATTTCAGTTATTTCAATTCCAGCTATTTGCACACGCTGTAGAATCATGTTGTTTTGGTGCAGCTCTCCCGATGCAAACGTGTCTGGGCTGGATGCAGTCCTGTCAGAAATTTGTGCCGACTGCTTCAATGTGAACAATGAAACCTGTCCCCAACCAAGAGGGTGCTGCAGCTTTAAAGCATCCTAGGGCTTACAGCCTTTTGGTATAAATTGTTCCCAGAATCCATGTCACAACTCCTTATATGGTGCTGCCTTTTTTTTTCTTTGCCTCTTAGTTGCCATGACAACAGCAGCACTGCACCATTCATCAGCTCTGGTCCTGGGCTGCATCACCAGCCCCTCAGCTTACTCCAAAATGTTTGGGAGAGCATCCATGAGTCAATCACTGTGATCTCCTGATCCATTATTTCCCTGTTCTTTCAGTAGTTTGCTCTAGGAAAGCAGCAAATTAAGCTGCGCCACAGAAAGAACTGTAAAAATCCTTCCTTTTCCCCCTAAGGGAGGCGTAGAGGCTACATTTGCTGCAGCGTTCTGGTAGGAATTACAGCAGCTCTATAACACTGAGACTTGACAAAGAAGGAAGGCTGTGTGTCTGTAAGCTTCTCTGGAATCCTGCTGGAGACGGCTTCCTGGCATCCAGAGGATGTGCAGGTGATGCTTTTAGGGGCAGTGGGCACTGCAGGGAGACGGTGCTTGTGATTTTGGAAACAGAGCTTGACATCAGCAGCAGGAGGTGTCACCTGTAACATCACCCTGACGTGGGGAGCAGCAGGATGGAGCCAGCGCTAGGGAGAGGGAGGGCTCGGAGGAGGATCTGTGCCAGAGTGCTCTCCAGGCAGCGGTAGCCCTGAATTCCCAGCCTGGCTGACTGCGGTGCCGGGCTGCACACGCAGGGGATGGGAAGAGCAAGCAAAGCCCTGTAAGTATTTGGACAATGTGTTGTGCACGGTCTTTGATTGGGATTGTGTTTGGCATTCCTCAGCCTCTTCTAAATGCAGAAAATCAATGTACAATAAGGGATTCTGGGGCTCCTAGTAAGGTAAGGAAGCCATTACTAGGGGGGAGTTAGTGATGCTGCTGGTGGTTATTTGTCTTTTAGTTGTTGCAATAGTTTTACATAATCTGAGTTTGTCACCTCCTTGCTCAGATGTGTAGAATTTCTCATACAAAATGTAAAATGAATGTGCAATGAAAAAAATCTATTTCTGAGCATTGCTGAAATAGGACTGCTGAGGAGTGAGTTGAAAATGGTACCGACACCAAGTCGTTTGTTTTCAAAATGTTAGAACAATAGGATTGAGATAATGTTTTCCTTCTGTGTTCTGAAATGACCACAAATTTGATTTGAGTGGATTATAAAACCCCTTTGTGCTGAGGGAAAGAAGTACTTACTTTTCACTGGAAGACTAAGCTTCTAGAAATAAAAGTAAATAAACAATCACTACCAAGGCAGAATTTGAGGAAAAGCTGTTGAAGTGCCTGATGCTCACGTTGAAGCTAATTTTTGAAGGATATTATGCTTAAAATTGTTGGTGTCAGGAGAGACTTTGCTCTTTTTAAAGTATTTTTATACCATAGTGCTTGCAGTAGGCTTACATTTCTTTTCACTGAATTCTCTGTCATGCTGTCAGCATGACACTGATCTGAAATTCATGTACCTATGTAGGAGTGGAGGTTGAGTAGGAGGCCCCCCCGTGTCTCAGAATGAGTAACAGTCCCAAGGACCCAGTTACCTGGAAAGTGACATTAGATTTGGGGGCTTCCGGGTATATAATGTATTTTTTCTGGGCATAATTAGTTTTCCATTGAAGTTTCCCTGATGCCTTGCAATCTGTGTCTGCCTAGAGGTTTCATGAGTAGAAAACTTTTGTTTTGTTAGAATTACTGACTTGTCCCTTTTTAAAAAATAACCTAAAATACACACAGCATTTCACTGTGGTTTAAGCATCTGGATTTTCAGTCCTGTTTTATGCTCTTAATGTGGCAAACCCCGATGTCTCAGGAAGAATTTCTTCATGGAAAGAGCGGTCAGGCAGTGGAGGGGGCTGCCCAGGGAGCTGGGGGAGTCCCCATCCCTGGAGGTGTCTGAGGAACAACTGAACGTGGCACTCAGTGCTCTGGGCTAGTGACAAGATGGGTGTCAGGCCCAGGTTGGACTCAATGGTCTTGGAGGTCTTTTCCAACCGTAGTGATTCTGGGATTCAGTCTCCAGCAATGAAACCTGCTGGAAGGAGGATCCTCATTCAGTTGCAATAATATATGCTGAGTATTTTTTTCCTGGTGTATCAGTTCTTACTCTCCATTTTTGGGATTCCTCATCCATTATTTTGGGACTTGTGATTTGTTTTGACAGGCACATACTCAAATGGAAACCATTTGGGCTTGCAGAGATGAAACAGGTGCACGAATGTGTCCCTGCATGCTCACAGATGGACTTATATCTCTATTAAACCAATGTAACTCTTGGTGTGAAATGGGAAAATTTCTGATTTAAATTTTTTGGAGCTGTAAAACTCCCTGAAATTTATGCAGATAAATAGTGTGTCTATTTGTAACTTTTGGAATTAAACCAAATCCTGTGTTGGAGGCTTTTTGTTTGTTGGAGACCTGTCAAACTCATGATGTTTCTGCATTAATTTCAGGATAGTTTGGATGTGAGTTTTATTTTCTAAATAAAGGGAAGGAAAACAAAAGGCATATCATATTTATTGGCTTTTGAAAGACACTTACCGGTTCTAGCATGGATTTTCCTCAGTACTGTTTTCAAGACAAACCCTAACTGTCTTACTTTGATACCCAACTGTCTTTCATATTGACAGAGCAGAAATTGGAATGAGAGATATGCAGGAAATCAATCCCAGGTTTTCCCCTTGATGCTGGTGTGAGGTTGTTGCAGAGCCTTTAGAATTGTCTCTTCCCAAGGATATTTTTATTTGCATCAAGGCAGTTGGACTTCTCAGCCTTGCAGAGGATGTGGTAAACATGTCATCACAGCACTAGAGCTGGGAAAAGGTGATAATAGCTCTGCATTCCAGATAATTGTTTAGATACTTCAACAGAGGGAGAACCCCAAAAGTTTCTCTGGTGTAAGCAGTGTTTAAAAGGCAAAAAAATTGCCTTGAAACTCCATGGGTTTTCAGAGGCTCAGAGAGAGAAATTGTCCTTATTTCACGTTGGAACTGCACAAAAATGGAGCATCTGTCATGATTACACTTCTAGTATGTGAGAAATTTTAATTTTTAGATATAGCTAAGAGGTTTCTATAGCAAGAGGAGGTGGTGTAGAAAACCTCCTGTGGAGTTAAATCAGGCCATCACTCTTCTCTTGGCTATGTCTTTCCTCCTACTCCTGGAACGTGCCTTCAGAGATCTCCTGTGCACTTGAGAGCAATCACAGGATACTCATGTGGAATAAGCCCTTGCATTCCCTTGTTTTCTAAGGAAAAGCCCTCATCTTCAGCTGGACGTGTTCTCTGGATGTGTTCTCTGGTCCTCTCCTACTTCTGTCACAACAGGACAACCTGTTTTGGAAACTTCTTCCTGTGTGAAGAAGGAATGACCACGTGGGGTTTTGGATTGGGTCACTTCCCCAAAGATTGAGCATTATTTTTGCTGAAGTTAATTTCTGATGTGATTTGTACCTCGCTGGCTCTAACCATGCGGGAAGCTGTTATCAGGTTCAATTAAGCTCATGGTATTATCACCGGGTTTTGGATGACGCCACACATGAGACTTTCCAGCACAACATGAACAGGGTCCTGGTGGGCTCATTGCAGAGCCACATGCCAAGTTTTCATCACGGATCCCCTGACCAATGCTCAGACCACACAGGTGGTTGAAGATTGAGCTGGATCTTTGGCTCTGGACCATTGCTTTGGCACTTCTCTTTCCTTGCTCTGTGGTGGTTTTCCTGTAGTAGCTGTTCATGCTCAGAAATTAGTAGATAGCTAGGAGCTAGATAAATTCCCTAGATTCCTAGATAAAGAAGCTACAAGAAAGACAGAAGAGGGAGTTTTTAGCACGGCGTGTGGTGGTAGGATGAGGGAATGACTTTAAACTGGCAGAGGGTAGGTTTAGATTGGATATTAGGATGAAATTTTCTTCCCCGTGAGGGTGGTGAGGTCTGGCACAGGGTACCCAGAGCAGCTGTGGCTGCCCCATCCCTGGCAGTGCAGGTGGGGCTTGGAGCAGCGTGGGCTAGTGAAATGTGTCCTTGCCCATGGCAGGGGTGGGACTGGATGATCTTTAAAGTCCCTTCGAACCAAAACACTTCTGTGATTCTATGATACATTGCTGTTTTAAGCTTATTTGGAGTTCTGTCAGAGATGTCTTTGGCCGAACCTCCAAGCTGGATTCCAATATACTTTTGCACCTGCTGTTGCCAGAAACCTTCATCAATGGTTCTTGCACCTCAAAATATGCAATAGTATAATCCATTCCTCTTCCATGCACTTTATTAAGAAATAGCATATTGTTTGTTACCAAAATATGATGCTTCATTCATTTCCAAGTACATATCGTGTGTATACATTTCTGAGCAGCCTACTTTCTTATTCCAGCAGCAGCAGCTTTTTTAATCGGCAGAACAATCCCCCTCTAAGCACCTGCTTTGTTGAGCTGCAGCTGATGGCCTGAGGTTTTTATGCTGCAGGTAGAGATGGACATTTTTTTTGTGTAAACAGAGAAGAAACATCCTACAACTAAGTGAAATGAGAAAACAAATCAACCCAAACTGGTTTGAAATGGTGCTTTCACCAAAGGAAAAAAAAAAATCCTCATTTTGAATATTTATTTGGTTCAGTATCTCAGTATTTATTTAATCAAATATATGGAGTCCTGACACATGCATGTCTTGACTGAATGTCATGTATCTGACAGAGCCCACAGGTCTGGACTGTCTGTCATTGTCTGAACCCTGATTTTTAAAGGACTCCTGTGGCTTGTTTGTAGCTCTGTGTGTGACAGCACTGCAGATTTCACTGAGCCTGGTGCCTCACCAGGTGCTGCTTTAGGTCTCGATAGTGAATTATTCTTCACTTAGGATTTTTAAACACCCTGTTTTAATTTTCTAATCCTCTTCCTCCATCCCCCCAGTTAGAAAAGATGCTTTTGGGCTAGTGTCCTAAATCAGCCTGGTCATACAGGCAAGAGGCATGGCAATTGGAAATGAAGATATTCTGAAAGACTGGAACATTTCTAAAGCCTATTTTTGTTTTGGGTGTGGTTTGTTGTTGGTTTGGGGTTTGTTTTGTTTCGTTCTTGGCTTTTTTTGTTTGGTTTTTTTTTGGCTGGTTTTGTTGTTGTTGTTCTACACAAGAGAAATAAATAATTATAAAGTGATGAAGGGGAGTTGAGAGTGCAAGGAGGAACGGAGGCAGATGCAGACTGGAGTGGGATAATGCTCTGTGGCCAGTTTTGAATCAAGTGTGTATTGTGGGGCTGCCTTTGTGAAACTCAGCCTGCTCTGGAGCTCACTGACAGGCACCTTTATGTCTGATACTTCTATTGCAATGTCCTGCTCCAGAGTTTCTGTGGTGGGGAGAAAAATCCCTCTGCAGAGGAATGAGGAACGGCCACCATGCCCAGGGTCTCTGGCAGCACTTCACTGTCAGAATTGGACTGAGTGTTGCTCTTAGATTATAGGCTGATTTTTAATTGCTTTATTTCTCCTTGCCTGCTTTAAAAATTGTGTATATAATGGTGCTTGATTCTTCTCAGGTACATAGTCACCTGTGGCTGTATTTTGTAAGTCCAGGTAGCTACCACATGTGAGGAGACTCACAGATGGTGTGTCATGGAGCTGTGAGGGCACCTTTGGTTGTGCATGTTTGCAGGTTGTGGAACTTGAAATTTCTACAAGCGTTTTCTCTGCAGAGATGAAGGCAGGATTAGGACAATACAGGTTTTGTCCCTGTTATGCTTTTCTTTTTATCTTCTCAGCTGCGGAAGTGAGTAGGTGTAAGTGAGAAAGTGGGTTTTGGAAGGGAAGTCACCAGATGGGTGCGTTAGTAAATGGTCCTGGCCTTGTTGCGTGTTGTGGCTGTTGCTCTTTCAGCTTGGAAAGGAGCCCCAAGAGTGCTGCCTTCCCATTATTTGCACTTAAAGGACTAGACCTGGTCCTGGGACATGGGTGCTGTTGCAGGATTTGTGTGCACCAAAGCCTCAGAGAGGTTTTGGGTCTTAAATCCCCTCATGATGATTAGCATGGCAGTCCTGTGTCAGTGACAGTCAGCTCCAATCATCTTGTGTTCACACAAATAATCACATGGCTATTAGATATTTCAATTAAATCCTTGAGGCATGCCATGTGTCCTTGGCCCTGCTCCTCTGTGGAAGGAAAGGATGATGAGCAGTCAGTTATCACTCCTCAAAACAGAAAGTTCTAACAGCTCCTCTAATTTTGCAAGGAAATGAAGACTTGGAAAAGCAAATAAATTACTGACAACTACAGGTGGCTGAAATAGCAATTTTCTTAGGTAAAACCCACCTTGGAAATGCAGCATAGAACAGTTTTTCAAGTGTTAACAAACAAGTTCAGCTAATTCAGACTTGTGCCTTGCTAGATAAGCAGCTTCATTTTAAGAATAGAATATTCTGTGAAGCTGCTACCAGCAGAACAATAGAGATCCTAAATCCAGTTTCATATGAATGGAACAGTTTTGCATATGTGTCAACAAAATTACAGCTCTGGTGGTATCAACTAACCCAACTAAATTAGTTTTCGCATAGCAAAATTTAATTGACTTGCACAGAAATAAAATCACCTTATCTATTCTTAATCTCTTGCCTTTATTTTAAATGTTATCAAGCAATGGATTTATATTGGCTTGTAGCTGTGTAGTCCAGGTCATAAACAGTGGTTTATATAGTGAACAGAGTCCAGTCTCTCACATGCTGTACCTTGGGATTATTTGGGCTGTGAATAGTCGGATATTTTACAGTTTACGTTTCTCTCTTTTATGGTTGCAATATCTTGATTTGATCTTAATGATATGGTGGGAGAATGAATGAGATTTTATTTATGTGCAGCTTAGGCTTTCTGCTGGCCTTTCCCTGCCACTCCTGTTCCCATTTAATTTGCTGGTATAATTTGACACCTACCTTTGATCATTCTTGTCTGCTTGTAAAATACTTCAGCAGTACTCTTGCTGTCTAGAGTGAATAATTCCTTTTTTGTTATTTTATTACAGTTCTTTTCCAAACCCCTAGTGCAGGTTTTAATTTCTTACTGCTCTAGTTACAGAGAATCAGTCCAGAATCAGAGGCAGTGGGTACGCAGTGTGTGGGTACAGGCATGGCAAAGACAAGTTGGCAGAGCTTTGTCTGGGATGGCAGCAAAGGTAGAGCAGGTCATGAAAGCAAACTGGGCCAAGCAGGAGGAGCAGGAGGTGGTCAAGGGTGCTGAATGACTTCTCTGCTGGATAATTGTTCGTTTGTAACACCAGGCAGCTGACAGGCAGTGGCTGTGGCATCAACTGCTAAAATGGGCTTGGAGGGAGTTCTGGGAAGCTGCAGACCCGATGGCCTGGCGTGTATGTGGAACATGTTAATAGAAGGATGTCTGAAGGGCAGAGTTAATCACAGTCACAGAATGATTTGGATTGGAAAGGACCTTAAAAGCAATCTGGTTCCACCCCTTGCCATGGGCAGGGATACATTCCTGCGTACACTTCTCAGTGTAAAGAAAAATGGAGAGAATCTTAGAATTGCAGAATGGTTTGGGTGAGAAGGGGCCTTAAAGCTGCTCTAGAAGAGCTGTGCGAGAGTGTAAAACACTACGGATATAAACTACACTTCAGAAGTGTTTATATTGGACTTTCCCTTTTCTTCTGTGGGAAGAATCATCAGCTAAATATATTTTCTGTTTTTCTGGTGCCTTGAGCTAAATTAAACTTTGTCAGTGTCCAGAAAGGATTTGACAGCCTGACATGTTCAGCATAGACCTTTTTGAAAAGCTCATGAGACCCATGAGACACAAGCCCCTTGTTGGGGACACGGTGGCACTGAGCAGCTTTCCCTGAGCTTTGTCAGCTTCATGCAAGAGAGAGGGAAATGCATGTGCTTCAGTAGATGTTTAATTCGGTTCTGATTTCTGTCAGCTTGAAAGTTCAGCTTGAAATCTGAGCATTGTTAGAAATCGATGTAACAGGTTCTTTCTAACCAGTGAATTACCAAGGTTGCCTTTAATTTGATTAAAGTGACAGAGCTCTTCACTGCTCTCTATAGACTAAATGTCCCTTACAGTACATCCAGGTTCTTTTTGGAAAGTTTTCCTAATTTTTAGTGCTAGAGCAATATCTGAGTCACTGAATTACAGAAAGAACTCCAGGATAGTATGAGATTGAACGGGAATAATGCAATTCAGCACTTGTGCTTTGTAGTATTCTCTTCTCATCTGTTTTAAATTTAACATTTAATGAAATAAAACTGTCAGGGAAAGGGATATGAGGGATTGAAGAATTCTTTCTCCTCCAGCTCTACCCTGTTCCTGTCATTTGGGAGGGTCTTAGGGGTATTTGAGTAGATATTACATAGGCTTAAAATTTTGATGACGTTGTTTCATCCTGTAGTCCCAGCTCTCCAGTCACTCTGTATTTTTTTTAGTGCAGACAAAGTCTGAAACTTGAAAACTGACTGCAACAGAAATTTATTGCATGTTTTCATGACAAGATGATTTAAAAAGCTGGAGCAGGTGGTGCTGCCTTCCTTTCTCTGCTTTCATCTTCCTCATCTCATGCACAGGGTTCTACCTTGAGTCACAGGTGCGGAACTTCTGCTGAAAAAGGCAATTTTAAGAAGCTTCAGAAGATGCTGAAAAGAAGAATTTTCGATGGGAAATGACATGGAGAAGTGTGCAGTGTGCCGCTGCTCCAAGGAGTCAAAATGACTTGATAAGTTTGGATGGGAAGATGAAAGTCTCGTCTCCTCCTTCTGCCATGTCTGTATTAATGAAGTGATTTCTTTCTCCTCAGAGCTATTCCCTATCTGGACAAAGACTTGTTGGCAGCCCACGTTGGAAAAAAGGCCTTATCTAGAGGGAAAGTGAGGGTGTTTTTTTCTTTCTGGGATCAATAATAGGAGCAACTTTCTTCCTGAGGCTTGCCAGAGTATTCCAGGGAGCATCTGCTCAGAAGATTAATGCTGGGACCCTCCAAAACTAAACCCTTCGGGCTGAGCTGGGGGAGGGTGCTTTGCTGGTTGGTGTCTCCAACAGTGATAAGCTTGATGGAAAAATCAGTGTTCCATTGCTTTGAATGACAGAAAACTGTTTATAATAATAAGCAAAATGGAAATTGAGCTGAATTCCTTTTGGAAGCACAGGCTACAGCCAGGTTAGTATTTTAGGAGAAGTTATTTTCTCTCTGAATATATAAATGTATTGTAAGCATCATTGTATTGCCATTACTGAACACTTCAGACAGAAATCTGTATTATTTTATTTTGCATATATTTAAAATTCATATAAGCCTTTTCAAAACTGGGTGATTTTCTCCTTTGAACATTGAGTAGGGGTGTCTATTCAGACAGAAGACACAGAAGACCATTTTGCTCAATTACTTGGGAGGATTTTTAATAATTTTATTAGGTAGGTAATAATTTGTTTTAATTACACTTTTTCAGAAGACTCATTTCTTTTTGAGGCCACTGAACATCTTTTTGTAACTTGAGTGGAGTGGCTTGCTAATATTTTCTGTGCCTTGTTCATCTGCAAAGAGACAGAGAGGAAGGAAAGAATGTTCCAAGAGGTTTCTGCATTCCCAAAGGATTGCAAAATCCACTGCTTTGGAGAAGACTCAGGAATGGGAGCTTCAGTGGTAATTAATATGGGCATGGAAGTTTGAGGGATGTTACAGATTGTGCAGATTGTTTCAGTTTGCCAGGTGGAAACAGAACTTTCCCAGTGTTCTGAATCCCTGTTTTCAAAGAGAGTCTTAAAAAGTCAGGGTGCTGACATTGCAGTTACTAATGAAATACTTTCCCTGGTGTTAGTTCATCACCAGACCTGGTTTGGGTGGGAAGAGACCTTAAAGCCCATCCAGTCCCATCTTCTGCCACAGGCAGGGACACCTTCCACTAGACCAGGTTGCTCCAAGCCCCGTCCAACCTGGCCTTGGCCATTTCCAGGGATCCAGGGGCAACCACAGCTTCTCTGAGCAGCCTGTTCCAGAGCCTCCCCACCCACCCTCACAGGGAACAGACTTTGTCCCCACAAACACAGGAAACACAACCTGCTGCAGAAAGGGTCATAAATGAGCCAGCTAATTAAATTTTCTGATTCCTGGCCTGTCTAAGTGTTTTGCATTACATGGTTAATTCCTACCCTGCAATAAGCATCACTTTCCTCACGCAGGAAGAGTTGCTGGCAAAGTCAAATGAGATTTTATTTGCATCGACAGAAGAATTTTCAGTTTTGCTCTGCTAACTTGGACACCAATGGGGATTAATCTCACTAAGAACTACAGAACTGGCCCCAAAAATGTGCAGTATTGGTTTAAAATAACATCTTAGCCATTGAAATTGAAGTTCCTACTTCAGTAGTAGCAAGTCAGTTCCTATATGATGCCAACATTGTGTATGTCATCAAGCCATTGGGCACAGGACTGGCCTGTGAGTTGGACATAGATCATGGGCTGCAGCCATCGGCTCCTGGGCTGTCCTCAGTGACAGGTGGTGGGACCCCAGGAACAAGGTTGTGACTTTAGGCTCCAGGTAATCAATATGCTTTTCTGAATTAAATGCTAGCTTTGCAGTTCTAGAAAGCCAGTGTTGCTAGTGGCTGCCATCTTTGCTCAATCCATTATATTTTTATAACTGGTTATTGCAGACATCCTTTTTCCTGGTGTTCTTGGAAGATGTAATTTTCTCTGCTCAAAAAAACTGCAGTTGTGTAACAGGAAGGGCTATTTTCATGCTGTTTAGGGCCTGGAGTTGTTCAGTTTCATACAGAAAACCCTTACAGGAATAAGAGATGTTAAGGTCTCAGCAGGTACAGAATACTTCAAATAATTGTTTCAAGGTTTTGTTAGTTTTTATAATTTGTGCCAGAAGCTCATCACATGACTATGATCATAAGATCTGCCTTTGCTCTCAGGAAGGGGTTCAGGATCAAGACAAACTGTTGTGCCTTGAGGAGCCACTTTTATAAAAAGATCTGCATTATCCGTTAACATTTGGCTGTAGAGTGCCAAAACAGATTTTAGAGTTTATGACATTTCCATTTGTTATTTATTCCAGTAGAAGACTAATGCCCAAATCTGAATCTGTCAGGATAATCATCATTTGAACATGAGTCAGAGGTGCTTAATTCTTGTACATGAAAATCCTCCTTACCTAATCGGGTTATGGGTGAGTGAGGAGGAGTTTCTGTCCTTTCCACATGGAGGATATTTGTAATAACAGAAACTCTTCCTTCTGTGACTTTCCCCCACCTGTATTTACATGGAAAGGATTGTATTGACTTGAGCCTTTTAAGGTAAACTGTTGTCCGTGAGTCATGGTGACATGGTGTGTCTTGGTTGGTGGAAGTGTGCTTTTAAGGCTCAAGTTACGCTTTTGAGGGAACAAAAACATGATAAAATAGATGCCAGGCCTGGCTGGACAGTGTTCTGAGCAACCTGGTGTAGTGGAAGGTATCCCTGCCCGTGGCAGGGAGACAAACTGAATGAGCATTAACTTCCCTTCTGACACAACCCAGTCTGTGATTTTGTGATGCTATGAAAAGCATTCAAATTATGGGTATGGTTGAACTTGCACTATATGGAGATTTCACCACACTGGTGATATGTTCTTTATTGCCCTCAAGAGAAAAAATGCTGGATCAGCTTGTTCAGTCCATGAGCTGATCACATCTGCTGTCATCAGTCAGTTCTGTGGAGAAGGCAGGAATTTGTGGGGCAGTGGGCACCACAGTGAGGAGTAAAAGAGATCCAGAGTAAATGTAGAAATAAAACCTGATTAAATGGGAGATTGATTCTGTCCTTTCAGGTGAGAGGCGAACTGTTAAGTGCTGATCTGTCAAAACATGCAGGTCCTGCATCTGCCACAGACCTGTGTGTGTCCATGAGGCAAGTCGTGTAGTGATCACATTGCCCTTCCTATGTTTATTAAAATTCTCCTTCCTCTTTTTAAAAATAATTTTTAGTGCAGAACCTTCTAGTGACAGTCCCATCAGTCATTAACATTTCTTGAACTGTGAACATTCTGGTAGTTTTGTATTTTAGAACACGGTGAGCACTGCCACGTGCATGGTCCTGGTGTCAGCCAGAAATTGTAAAGAAAAGACAGGCTATTTTTAATATATATTATAGAAATGACTGTTACTGATACTGTGGTAAAACATATTTATTAAAACTGCAATTAGAAATAAAAATATTGAAGGATTGACCAGTGCAGAATTATTATTCTAATTTTTCTGGCCATAGCAATAATCTTCTCGGTATTAAAATGTTTTAATTGCATCAGGATCTGTCACAAGATTGTTACTGGGAATGATTTTTCATGGGTGTTGGCCAGTTTGTGGCTGTGGGGTGTTTGTGTGTGCACAAGTGGGATTTTTTTCCAGGGGGGATTATGTAGAATCAACTGCTGGCCTGTAGTGTTTAGCATCAGATTGTGTGTTTGAGTGGTACTGCACATCCATGAGCATTGTGGGATGCGGGGGGAGAAGGGGCTCCAGGCTGTCCTTATCTTCCTGAGTCTTTCACATTGCTCCTTCCTGGCATGGCTCCTGTTACACCGGCCCTGATGGGCTTGTAGGGGATGTGCTGGCAATATGTCTCATATTCATCCAGGATTTTTGTGTGTAAAACAGAAATGTGGTCCCTGTTTTCCCTCAGCACATCTCCTGAGATGGAGTATGAGGTGGTAGAGGAGGAGGGCTTTTAGCACACCTGTTTTGGTGTAGAGATGGGTGAGATTCCTTGCCTTTCTTTTGCTTCACAGGGACTTTAATATTGAAAAACCATACCCCAATCTTAATCTCTGTTTTGCACACTTCTTTTTAAAAGAATTCTGGAATCACTAATGTGTAGTTCTAATGTGTAGAGTGATCTGGTTGTGCATTGTCTGTCAGGCTCCCTATCCTTGGACCTTCTCAGCCCTTCCCAGCACCACAGCAGCTCCCTAAAACCGAGAGATAAATTGCTGCCTCAGAGATTCTGACATTCTCTGACCTGTAGAGCTTTTATTACAGGAGATACAAAATAGCAACCTCCCAATCTTTAGTTGCAGATGGCAAATTTAATTTGCAAGACATGGAACTATAAATATAAATTATGTAAATAGAGGGGCAGAAGCCGCTGACCCCCAGAATCGGTGCTGAGGGGCTTTTCAAATTAGCCTTTCATTGTAGGGGGTGTGAGAGTTTAACTTGGAAATGCAATGTGACAATCTCTGCATGTAACTTACTCTCTAGTTCTCTTTCTCTGGTCTGGAATATATTTAAAGACTTTTACTAAACCACTTTTATTAATTTTACTCCAAGAAAAAGTTGTACAGAATTTCATGTCTTTTAGAGTTCAGACTGTTAAAACCTGGAGAAAATCCCGTTTTTCTAGCACTAGTGGTCAGTGCTGCTTTATTACAGACATTTTACATTTTCCCCATCCTCTATTAAGTCTCTTGATCTTTTATGGATTTGCAAGGATAAAAGTGGACTGCTTCTTTTTGGCTTGGACAGGGTTAGCTTTTTTATGCTGTTTTGTGGTGAACAGCAAACTTGTTTGGTCCAACAGTGAGACTGTCTTTAAATTGAAATTTTATATTCAAGGAAACAGTTACTGAACATGGCATTTATGTGTTCAGTTCATATATTTACAGTTAAATATCTTAAAACCTGATGGGCTCTGTGTACCTATAAAAATTTTTTTAAAAGTAGGAGAAAAGAAAATGTTTTAGAGTATGAGGAATGTGTCTCAGTGTTCACACACTTTAAAGTCAGCCTGTGCAGTTTGAAAGTTTAACCACGAGCCATCTCCTGTGTAAAGAATGCAGATAATTTTTTTCCGAGCAAAAAAAAAAAAGAGGGTAACCTGATATGAGTCTGACACTGTAGTTTAGTTAAGTGCTTCCATCTGTTGCTTGCTATTTCCCTTACTCATGACCTCTCTTTTTCTCTCCCCTTCCTTCTCCTTTAGCCCCTCTGAGGAAAGCAAAGTTTGTTGAGAGCCCTCGAATCCCAGAGTCTGAGCTTGGTTCCCCAACCCTCTCTGCCCAGAAGCTGGACGTTGATGCATTCTGCCCTGGTAAGCTGCATGCAAAGACTCTGTGCGAACAGGGGCAACAGGCAGAAAGATTTTTTAAATGTATAATATGGCTCCTTTGGCTAGATGGCTGGTTGGACCTTCCCTAGCCAAGTTTCACTGTCTTGGAAATTTGAATAAGTATTAATTTGTGATAATTGCCATTTACATTTGTTTCTTACAATTTTGCATGTGGCTGCTCTCCCCACAGAATAATTTAGAAGGTCTAGAGAGTTGCTTTTGAGAAGATAAAAATGATCCAATAAACATACTGCTTTAAATTTAATTTTTAATGCTGGTCTGCAGAGAGGCTGGAATAAAATCACATCCTTGTTACCTGCATCCAAGAATACTGGGGTGTTTACTTTTATTTTGTTGTTAAAGAAATACCTTCTAATTTATATATCCTGTAGTAGTTGCTCTGAAACATATACATGTTGCTTGAGGCCTCTAGTTGAAAAATAAATAGAAGTGGGTCATGTCCCTTCCTGGCTCAACCCTATTCATGTCTGTCAGCTAGGGCAGACGTTGCCTAAATCCCCCAAGCCCCGGCAAACCTAGCACATGTGAGTGCCTGGAATCTGCAGCTCAGTAGCATTTCCCAGATTATTCCTCACTTGGAAGTGGCAACCTGGGGAGGGCTAGAGACTGTGGGAGAAGGCTGAAAGCAGCAGCGTTTTGGTGGATTTTGTGCTGAATTCTGCAGTTTCTTCCCCTGGCTTTCCTTGATTATGTACCAAAGGGATCCATACTCACTATAGGCTTTGGATGGAAAAAAGAGTGTTTAATATGTTGAAATGGTGTGCAAATGTGTGACATCTGCTTCTGAAAACTGTAGCTACAGTAGCCAAGGTCATATTAATAAATGACTCTGAAATCAGGGTGTTGCTTATTTCTGTGGCTGATGAACTTGAGGAAGAGCTTGTAGAGTACTCAGAATTGGAGGAATTAATTGAATGTTGTCCAGATTTTGAATGTGGGCTTTCTTGAATGTATTGTGTCTGAAAGAGAAGTTGTCTCAGAAAATTAAAAGACAGTTCCTGTGCTTGGCAAATGCCTAATTTGAGACCACAGTTGCCTTGAAAAGTGCTTCTCCTTTTTCAATCATCATGAACTACAATTAAAATTGTGCTGCTGCAGCCCTTTTTTCTAACTGAACAGCTTCAGCTGTCATGTTTATAATTGTTATTAATTATCAACTTATTATGATTGCATCCACAGAGAATTGTCATTGCATTGTAAGATTAAAAAAACATAAATTCCACATTCCCACACCCAGACATGTGCCTTTCCTCTGCCAGAGCTTTGGAGGGCAGGACTCCTGCCAGGCCCAGGGATGGGCTCTGACAATGGGATCTGCAATTTCTTTAATTTCTTTTTCTGCTATTTGATCTCCTTCTCTTGCTGATAGTTTAGTGATCTGAAAGGAAAAGTGGAGTTTTGTACTGCCTTGAAGTGTCATTAAAGGAACATGAAGCGTCATTAAGGAAGGAAAAAAGCGACAATAGCAGAGTTGTCACAGTGGAATCGTAGCACCAATAAGGTTGGAAAAGCCCTTAAGAGCTATCAAGTCCAACTGTAAACCCAGCTCTCCCAAGACTACCATGAAACTGTGTCCCCAAGTGCCATCTCGGTGTCCTTGGAAATAGGGAAATGGGATAAGAACAGAAGAATACATGCCAGAGAAGAGCACAGACTTGGAGTCAAGGTAGAAACTTCCGGATAGGGATTCAGGTTGTTTCAGTTTCCTTAAGTGTGATCCCAGGGAGCTGTTGGGGAGCCACTCTCTTCATGTGTGCCTAGGTCCAGGCTTGTGGCCAGGTTTATTTCGGCAATTGGGACTGGCAGGGGAAGAGGGCAGGATAGAATCCACTGGGGGAGGATTTCTGAAGCTGTTCATGGAAGAAACTGCTTAAATCTATCATTTGGTGAAAGTAGAATTAATGTAGGGGCTGGAGGTTTTGCTGGTCTGGAAGGCTGGATTGAAGGAGCTCGAGATATGACACCTTGGAAGAAGTAGGCAGTTGGGAGAGGTTTCTTGTGTAAAGGGAAAGAAAGAAAGAACAAACTTGTGGTCAACTTATGGGGACCAAAAGGAACATAACATCCAGCTCCTGATGGGAAGGTGGAGGAAGAGTCCTACTCTAGATCATAGCAAAGCTTCAGACACTGCCTGGAATCAGTTTTCCAAGGAAATGCAACTCCTTTCTTCTGTGCTAGGCTTACATTAAGCCTCTTCCAAAACATGTGCATCCTGTGAAGGATGAAGCACACAGTGCTAAATCCCAAGCATTTCCAAGAATAACGGTGTGAGTTGAAAGAAGGAAAAAAATTAGGCTGATGATCTGCCTGGCACTGGATGGGAGGTGGAGTGGTTTTTAATGTGATTCCTAACAAAAAATGTAATTAATTACACACTTGAAAGCAGTTTAAAACACTAAATAGCAAAGAAAAGATAACATTAGCTACTCTGCATATATAGGAATAACGATTTCAATTTGAGATGCTGAGAGGTGAAATTTTGCTCAGTATCAAAATGCTTATTTTAAGGCTTCAGGCACATTTCAGCACATTCCAGGGAGGTGGTTTCCTGAGCAACTGCGGTGCCACTGCTCAGCCCCTAATGCTGCTGGGGGGAAGATTTGCTTGTGACATCTGCAGGGTGAGTCAGTGTGGGGGAGTGACATGCTCCAACGTTCCAGCTCTGAGGAAGGAGAAAGAAGATCACGATACTGAGTGTCTTTTGAGGGAAGTTCTAATACCAAGCACAAAGAGTAAAGTTTTAAGCTTGGTATAATTTCTCCTCTTTTTTTATTACATTCATTGTATAGAGAAAAGAGTGTAGATACTTAAAAATTGATTGAATCTTCTTACATGAATTTAGAAATTGGCCCCTATTTTATAGTTGCTGCAACTAAGATGATGGCAAAAAAAGCTGTTCCATGACTTGGAAAAACCCCTTTCTACCAGAATTATCACAGAATCACAGAATAAGCTGAGTTGAAAGGGACCCACAAGGATCACTTGAGTCAAATTATTTTTCTGTAGATGTTTTTGTAGTTGCAGAGTTTGTTCAGATTTCAATCTAGCACTTCTTGACTGAAGTGTCCCTGGTGGAGAAGGAGTTCTACCTTGTCTCTTCTCTCTGTGGGTAGTGAGGCCCTGGCATGGGTTTCCCATCCCTGGATGAGGACGGGTTGGATGGGGTTTGGAGCAACCCAGTCTAGTGGAAGGTGGATGGTGGAACTGGATTAACTATTAAGTCTTCTCCAACCCAGCCATTCTGTGATTCTGTGACTTAGCAAAGACTTTGTAACGAGGGTCTTGGAGGGTTTCTGATCCATCGTCCCTCCTTGTCTCTGCTTCAATCCTGCAGACACTGTTCAGCAGAGGCATTTGTGTTTTCCGTCTTTCAGCCTTCTGAAGGCAGGGAGGCTGGGTATGATGCCCTCACATCCATCATTGCTCTTCAAGGAGGATAACGTAAAATAGCAGGAATTGACCTTCAGACCTCTTTTTTTTCAACTGTCAAACCTTTTCTGCAGTGATTCTGGTGACTCAGGTTAATATGTAGGGGTTTTCCCCCATTTTATCACACCTCACTCCTGCCAAGAGGCACTGCATGTGTGGTGAACGCTGTCCTGGCTTCCTGGTTCTTAGTTGTGGTCACAAGGGCATCTTTCTTTGAGCTGCTTTTTGTTTTTTGTGGTAGCTAAAACATGTTTTGACTTCTGAGTGCTCAAAAAACCTATTGGAAACCATCAGAGATGGATGGTGCTTTCAGGTAATGGCCTTTTGCCTCAGATTAATGTTTGCAGTTGCATTTTATGTAATTTATTACCTTGTCAATGTGTTCCAAAGGCTAAGTCTGTTATGACATTATCTTTTAATTTGATTAACTCCTTCTTCAGAAATTTTGGGACACAGATATTGAGTGTCTGGTTTGCTTGTTGCACTTGTTGCACAGGCTGGCAGGCATCTGTTTTCATTCCTGATTGAGTTAGGAATCACTGCAGTGCTCCCACCACAGACAGGGAGGGGAGTGATTTACCATGGCGGCAGCACTTGAGTTCATCTCATCACTCCTTTTTCTCTTCCTTTGGTTAAAGAATCGTTGAGCTTGACATCTGCTTGCTGCTGCTTCTCTCTTTTTGTCATGTAAAATGTGTATTTTTCATTTTACACTGTCCACGTGTTTTTCCCAAGCACAACAAAATCCTTCTCATGTCTTGGAAAAAGCCCTTTAAGAGGGAATGCAGGAACCAGCACTGCTCTCTGATTTTTCATTGTGAAAATACAGCTGCTGAGCCAAAAAATCCTACAAAACCCCTAATAAATTTAGCCAGCAGCATTCTGGTCCAGCCTCTGTCATATTGAACAGTGATGAACTGGGGGGAAGGAGAGGGAATAATCAAACCAACCGTGATCTGAAAAATGTTTTTACTGTTGAATCTTGTGGTTGTCCCAGCACTGTCGAGCCCACTGACCTGAAGGGAATGGGAAATCATTGTGATCAGCCCTAATTGCAGAAGAGCCATAATTTGGCACATCGGTTGCTATGGAAGCGATTGACTTCTCTCAGACTGTTCCTGGGAGGATGCTGCTGGTTCCTTCTGCTATATCGAGATGCAAGCAGTTTCAGAATAAAGTCCTGTATTATCAAACAAGTCCCCATCTGGTCTGAAATTCTGGATCAGAGGGAGGAATATTGAAGGCATTGCTAGATTTCCAGGCGTGAATCCATTTGGGATTGGCCACAGACCAGTTGTCATTAGGTGTCATCAAGTTTGCTTGAACTGAAAGTTGCAACTTGGAGAATAGTGGCTGGGTGCAGAGTTTAGGGTTTATTGAGTCTTCTTACCAAAGCAAAGTTGTTCAAGATAAGAAGTGAAAATAATACGAATCCCATAGATTATTTCCATATGTTTTAACTTAAATAATTGGAGACAACATGCTTTTCTTGAAGCTTCCTGGTGCAATCTGTTAATAACCAACCCTTACAACCTAGGGTTTGGGTTCACCTACCTGGAAGAGAAAAATAAGGGAAAAAAGAGGGGAAAAGGCTGTAAATTATCCAAATTCTGTTTTTGTGATGAGCTGCCCAACTTTAAAGTGTTGTGACTGCTTTCAAAGATGTAACCTAGATGGCTCCTGAGCTGTGTTTTGCTTAAGATACTTCAGCAGCAGCAGACCAGCACCTCTGGCTGCCCCATCCGGATGGATCCCAGGGAGTCTGAGTTGTTGTTTTGCTTCAGGAAGCAGCAGTACTTGCTTTCAACTGGCCTGTTGGGAAGCATTTTTGTGCTAATACTTTGGCTTTTTGAATATTTATAGCTTTCTGCTAGTGAATAAATATGTACGTAAGCAAACCAACCCTGATGGTTTTGAAACTATCAGTGATGGGCCTGCGAGGATCAGTGTCAAACCTTTTCTTCCACATCTGAGCTGGTGGGACAGATTTCTCATTGATGGAGTGACTCTGGCAGAGGAGTTTCTTCTTCTAGTGTATTATTTTTTGACAAGAGCAGCCCGCACTGATGCTCTCAAATCCCAGCAGGGTTTGGGTTGGAAGGCAGTCAACCCTAAGGATCATTCAATCCCACCCCCTAACATGGTCAGGGACACCTTCTATTGGAACAGGTTGCTCCCAGCTCCATTCAGTCTGGCCTTGCAGGGATGGAGGCAGCCACAGCTTCTCTGGGCGACGTATTAGGAAGTGTGTGTGCTATCAGGCACAGCCCCAGCAAGTGTCCATCCTCTGCTCTAAAGGAGCGGAAGTTTTTTGTTATAAAAATGTAGCTGAAGGAGAGGCAACTTTTTCAAAATGCTGAGGCATTTTAGCAGTGCAGTCAATGGGCGATGCTTCCCTGCATCCATGTTGCAGCTCCTTCAACAAACCAACAAATCCATAATTGCTCACCTTGTGATAGTTGTGTTCCTTCTCAGTATCTGCCAGGGTGGATTAGCTGTGTGTTGGCACTCTGTGGGTCCCAGCACAGTGACAACCTGACTGTCAGTGATAGCATCATCCCAGTTGTGTTTGGGCTCCTGTTTGTAATGCCCTTGATGTCTTTACACAAACTTAATTTTCTTTCTTAGTTCTCTGTTGAGTTCTTTAGTTCTTTAAGTGGGGTTTAATTTGAAGTTAGCTTTCGCCTTGTGTTTATGCCTGCCCTAAGTGGAAATAGAGGGATGCTAAAAAAGGCAGAAAGGAAGGAGATGATGGTTGTTAGAGGTCTTGCTCATGGTTGTGCTGATTAGTGACTAGAGTGACTAATCAGTCCTCCCTTTTTCCCTCTGGCTCAGATATTTATTACCAAATATTTTAGAGCCTAGAGGAAGTGATCAATAATTCTACTTCTTTTTTTCCTACAGTATTTTGGGATGCTGTTATTTTGTTTCACCTCTTTATGGAGGCAACCCCCTCAGTATTCATTTTACCATTATGGTTAGCTATAACAATAGAAGAAGGGGCTGTTGCATTTGCAGGAAACTGCTCCATTCTTTTATAAGCTTAGTTCCCATGTCCCAGTGCCTACAAATGAGTCCTTAAATTTCAGTGATGGTATGGAGAGCTGCCCATAAGTGAAAATATGCAGTGCTCTGAAAGCCACACCATGACTTGTGCTCTCTTGACCATCCGCTTGAAGGAATATTAAAGAACATCATCAGGAAAAGCGGTGGGGAGGGAGCAGTATTTATGTGCTGTGCTGAGGAGAATTTCTTTTGTTTGAATTTCTTCTTAGAGGAAATGTCTTTGGAAGGGGTGCAAGAGGCTGATGGAGTGGGATTAATGGTGGGAATTTGTGCAGTTTCTTACAGAAATTATTGGATGGAATGGGAGGCACTGTGGGGAGCTGCAGGAGCACAGCTCAAATTGGAGGTGCTGATTAGCACCTCCACAGTTCAATGTGGGGTTTTGGCTAATGAGAGGGCTCTGATGTCAGTATCTAGGGAGAATATATTTACTTTGCCACTTCTCTGGTGGGATTGACTTCAGTCAGACCATTTTCCATTGCTGCCACAGAACTACTAATACTTGATTCACAGAATTGTTCAGGTTGGAAAAGACCCTTAAGATTGTTAAGTCCAACCATTCCCCTAGCACCACCACCATGTTCACCACTAACGGTGTCCTCAGGTGCCACATCCACATGTTTTTTGAACACTTCTGGAGATGGGGACTGCACCATTGCCCTGGGCAGTTGCTGGACAACACTTTCCATGAAGAAATTTTCCCTAATATCCAATCTAAACCTTTCCTGGCACAGCCTAAGGCCATTCCGTTTCCTGTCCCTGTTCCCTGGGAGCAGAGCCCAAGCCCCCAGCTGTCCCCTCCTGGCAGGGCATCGTGCAGAGCCACAGGGCCTCTCTGAGCCTCCTATTCTCCAGGCTGAGCCCCTTTCCAGCTCCCTCAGCCTCTCCTGGGGCTTCAGACCCTTCCCCAGCTCCGTTCCCTTCCCTGGACATGCTCCAGCCCCTTCATGTCTTTGCCAAAACTGACCCCAGGATTGGAGGTGCAACAATAGAAAAATTGACTTTTATAGACATGCGTATAGGGCAGCCTTCATCCCTTAGTGACTAAATTTTTTTAAATCTCTTCTTGATGTAAACAAGACTAATGAAAAAATCTTCCATTAATTCTGAGATTAGAGAGATATGCAGAAATGGTCAAGGACATTTTCCAATACAGCTCAAGTGTATCCAGAATAATTTAAAGCAGATGTACATAATAATGGGACAGATTCAGGTCACATGGAGGGAGGGAAATTGTTAGATAAAATTCTGCAGTTACGTAATTGAAAATCAGGGTCCTAAATGGTATCATTTATTTCTGACCTTCCATAGATGCTCTCTTTGCACATAACTATTCTTTTTTCTTCATTGCTAATACAAGAATTTTTGATTTCCTGAAGGTAAATGTCTCATACGCGGGCAAATTCAGGGACAGGTGCCACTAAGGGAACTGTTACCCAGTTCTCGTTAGACACTTACTGAAATAGATTTCAGATGTTTTGAAAGTAAAAGTACAGCCATTAAACCAAAAATATTCTGTAGAGTACAGATGCATTGTTAATGTCTCCCAGGGGCACTACCCTCCATCATTTATCTAAAATTAGATGATGGTGGCTATCAAACAAGTCACAGAATTACCAAATAAATCATAAAGAAATTACATTTGCTTGTAAATATTTGCAGCTAAAATATGTGGCAGCTTTCATATAGGAATTGAAAGGAGGTAACAGAAACACTATTTGAAAATGACAATGTACAAAAACATTGTACATTTTAAATGGTTTCTTGAAAAGAGCAAACCTAATAACTCTGCCATAAAATTATATATTTGGTTTTCAAGGAATACTCTGAACATTTATGAGCACTTATGAGCTCCATCCTGCTGCATGTGATGCCTACAGAGGTGTTAGAGTGGACCCCTTCAGAAAACCAAAGGGTATTTATCAATAAGACATCTGAGAGAGCTGCCAGGCTCTGTAAAATTGCTCCTAAATGGCCTAAATCAGCTAAATTCCAGGGTGAATTGCAGAGCTCTGCTGACGTATTTAAAGTGGGTTGAATTTTTTGAAGGGAGGATCAGAGGTACTACATTGCTTGACAAGTTCAGGTTGTATTCTCTCTAATTTGCATTTTTGCAGTTCAGTCAAAGAAATGTCATTAACTTAAAAAGAGGCAGAAGTAGATGGAAAGTATGGGGGTGTTGACTGCTGGTATCTGCTAAAATTGTTTAAAATAAAGAGAAAAAGGTATCTGTGTGAGCCTTAGGTATCTTCACTCTTTCTGAAATGTCTAAATAATTGAATGTTGGATTTAATTATTGTTACTAATGACTTAAGTGTGATATTTGAAGTTTGCTCTTGCAGTATCAAACAGGTGAGGAGCTCTTGGGGAGGCTTGTGGCAGAGCTGCTCCATGTCCTTCCACATCCTGGGAGCCCTGTGGCCTCACTGCTCCCACCCCTCATCCTGGCTGATCGATCCATCGATCTCTCCGTGCTCTCCCATGTCTACCTCACCAGACTTTCTGCAGCCTGCCCTGCCTTAGGCTGCATGTGCTCCTTCCAGCACCGACCTCCTAGCATTCCAGGCCCCTGATCTGATTAACCTTCTGCCTGTCTCCCTTCCCACCCAGTCCTCTTTTGGCTTCTCTTCCAGTGTAATTCAATCCAGAAGCAAAACTAAACAGTCAGGAAAGAACCATGATGTGTTCCTCAAGGGCTAGAGGTGGAGAAATCACATAGTCTAGTTTCTATTACTTGCACAAATCATAGGATGGTTTAGGTTGGAATGGACCTTAAAGCCCATCCAGTCCCACTCCCTGCCATGGGCAGGGACACCTTCCACTACACTAGGTTGCTCCAAGCCCCGTCCAACCTGGCCATGGGCGCTTCCAGGGATGGGCCAGCCCCAACAGAGCCCAGACTCACCTTGTCTATAATCACCTTTAGCCAGAGATGAAACTACTTCCAGTGACATCGCCTTTGCACACACTGTTGCATTTACTGATCCCACATGGAAAAGGTCTTTTCTGAACCTTACTAAAAATTATTTCCTAATAATTTAATATAAAAACTTTTCCCCACTTGGAATTTGTTGTGGTTAAGTGGAAGGTAAGTGCTCCAAACCTGAAGTCAGCAATTCAGGTGCTGAAGTCAAAGATTGATGAGCTCTTTGCAACCAGTCCAAGGATTTCCATTACAGATACAGTCTGCAGAGCACAAACACATTGCAGTGAATTGCTTATTTCTAATAACATAAATAAAAATCCATGAACAGCTCCAAGACAGATTACTCTCCAAAGCTGCAGCCTTGTTGGAAGCAGAGGTAATTTGTCCAAAGGAGCACAGGGATTTTTTTTTTCTGTTTTTTTTTGGTTTTGTTTTTTTTTTTTTAAGAAAAATGTAAGCAATCAGCCTTACTTTGTGCTGCAAAAACAAAAGAAATCAAAAATAAAACATTCAGATTCTTTTGTACTGAGCTGTACAGAAATTAAATGTATCTTCTAAAAAATGAAAGATAATATTCAAAAGATTACATGAAATTCGCAGTCAAATTTTAGGTAGTCAGTAATAGCTGTGCTTCTTTCTTTTAATCCTTAATCTTCAGAAAAGCCAGGTAACTGCAGGATTGTATGTCAGAAGGAACTAAAAGCTCTCAGAGAAATGTGAAACAGGCTGTTCTTTTAGAACAAAATATTCCCTGTGTTCAGGTTATCTGGCATTTTTATTAACCAGAGCATTAAAATGCTGGGAACAATAACTCAGAGCCTGTGGATGTATTGCTGCCACATGCACAGAGTGATCGGGAGTGGGACAAACAGCAGGAAAACCAGGAGGGTGAGAGCTTCCTCTTCCCAGCACAGAGCCAGGGAAGGATGGGAATCACAATCCAGCCCTCCCAGTGGACTCCTGTACCTGTGCCCAGCACTCAAAGTCCCATCTTCATGGTAATGGAATAGTTGAAAATCCAACATAAGTGTGACTTAATTGCTCTGATGGCCTTGAAGATCCCTTCCAACCCAAATCGTTCTGGGTTTCCTCTCAGAGCCAGGCCAGTTACCATTGGGTGCCAGGCTGGATCACGCTGTGTGGGCTCTGGTGTCCTTTCCAGTGCCATTTCACTGCAGAGGGGTTTGACATTAAACTCTCTTGCTGACACCCAACCAACACTTGTTGGAGTTCACCAGCAGAGGGATAAGATGGGCTCTGTTTTACTGGGTAACAAACCAGAGCACTTCAGTATCCCAAGTTCTATTATGCCAACAAAAGAATTGCCTTTTTTTCATTTTCCCTGTAGAAGAATTGTTTCTCCTTTTTTCATTAGGAGCAGAATTCAGCCTTCCCTGCCATGGTTTAGCTGGTACGTAGTGGCTTTACAAGGAACTTAGAGGTGTATTCAAGACGTGTCTATTCTAAAGTACTTGGAAGATCTGGACAGGTGAATGCAGCTGATTTGGAGATGTGAGATGCTGGGATATGGCATTTATGTGGCTGTGAAATGATAGGAGATTGTTACTGAGTGATTCCATGAGACATAAATGACAGGAACAACCAAGTAAAGCTGTCAGTTGGCATGAAAACCCAAGTTACATGGTTTGGTGGCCAATAGAAAGCTGACAGAGACCTGCCTTGGTGGATGGCTACAATCACCTTCCAGCACAGCAGCACACCATCTCCCAAGAACCCTTTTCCTCCTGTTGCTTTGTGTGTTTTTATATAAAAATAAAAGCTTTCTGCTGAACATAAAGGGACATCAAGTTACACAGCCCACAGAACTCTTAAAAATGCTAGTGCACATGCAGTGTGTCAGGATTTTATTCTTTAAAATTCCTGGCACAAAGCATTTGGTTGTTTTTAGTATTGTTGAGTGTTGATGCAGAAGCACATGAGTTCATGGAGTAAGTGCAGCAGCTTCAGACCATCAGCATGTTGGGATCTCTTTAATCCACTGTTTGGCTTTGGGTTTGCATGTACACAGCTGAGCAGTGTGTTACTGGTTATTGATATACATCTATTATTGGAGTTGACTGGGGGGTATGTTGCAGCTGTTGTAGCTGGTTATAGCGGTGGTGTCAAAACAGTTAAAAATACCTCAGGCAGGTTCTGTTATCAATTCTGTACTCAAATTTCTTGGTGAGAAGGGAGTGTGCTGAAGTGAGTGTAAAATGTGGTTGCAGTGCCAACTGGATAATACACGTGGGAAGGGAGAAAAAAAAACAGTTATGCCCTTTCACTGAACTTAGGAAGAGAGTATTAGGTCTTACTGTCAGCCCTGAGAGGCAACTTACAGCTTTCTTCTATAATGCCCATTCACAGGCACCTCAGAGCTGCTATGTCTGTTCTTTGACATTCAGTTATATGATTCCACTTATATTTTAAGACTTAAGGAGGGGATAATCCAGTACAATGGAGCTTTGCTTAAGTTCAAAGTTATCTGTACTTTGAAAGCCAGGTTATAATAAAATAATTGATAGTTCTGTATGAAATATGGAGGTCTGACAGCTCCAGTGCTCTGGTTCAGCTGGTGATGCCTTGTACCATGACCAGCATCTTGCAGGGAATGAGCATGGAGTGACAAGACAAGGCAGAAGAACCTTAAGCTGAAGGTCTGAGTTAGATCAGATATGAGGAAGAAATTAATCCTTGTGATGGTGGTAAGGCTCTGGCACAGGGTGCCCAGAGAAGCTGTGGCTGCGCCATCCCTGGAAGTGTCCAAGGACAGGTTGGGTGGGGCTTGGAGCAACCTGAGACAATAGAAGGTGTCTCTGCCCATGGCAGGGGGTGGGACTGGGTTGGCTTTAAGGTCTCTCCCATGCCAAACCTTTCCATGATTCTGTGAATTACAGTCACAGACTGATTTGGGTTGAAGGGACCTTGAAGATGTTGTGGTTCCAACACACTGTCATTAGGACTGTTATAAAAGTACATAATTATTATCCTCTGTATCTTCAATGTACCTGCACAGTGACTTGGGGTAAGCTTGTAGTTTTCCGTATTTTACAGGTGAAAGCCAGGTTAATGCCCCTTGGAGATGTTTTAGGGGTCATTTAAAAGAAGAGGGAGGTTAAGAACAAGGTTAAACTGAACCTCCAAGGAGTGAATTGTGGTTGGGAGTTGTTCCCAGTACTAAGCGAAAGGAAACTGGCTGTGCCCAGTGCTCTGCAGCTGCCTCACCTAGGCACTCCTAAATCCTCCCAGGTGAGCAGTGCAGAGGTAGATCCAGCTGTTCCTTTCTGCCCAGATGTGTAAGTCAGCATCATTTGAATATTTTTAATATCATGTTGTGAAGACAGAATGGAGAATGCCCAGTAAACTGTGGAGCTGATGCCCTAAGTTCTAGCTTGCATATTTTCCAGATTCTCTACTGCATTAGTATATAACTCTAAACTTCATAAAAAGTGTTAGCCAGTTCTCCTCATGGTGTAGTTAGACAAAACAATCCTTTTCCAGCCCCAGAACCAAGGACACTGTTGCAGCTTCAGGCTCAAGAAGTGTAAACAACAGCAAATTGAGGAGAGCAATCTGGGAGGATGGGACTTCATAACCTGAAGCTGTCATTGGACAATTAACCCCAATATGTAAACGGCCCCTGTCAAGGTTTTAGTTCGATAAAGCGGGCAGAAACACCAAAATATGTAATGGTCTTACGTTCCCCAATTTCTGGTTCGTTTCCCGGCCAATGCACCAATTATTGTCGGGGTTTAGTGTTTGCAATTTTATATATATGACTAAGAGAGTTCAAAAAACAAAACAGGCTTACCTTAAAATTACAAAAGATAATTTATTTACACACATTAAGGGGAAAAAAAACCAAACTAAAACTAAATAAACAAACCACAAATGAAACCTTCAGACCATCCTTCTCTTCCCCCCCCCACAAATACTTCACTTTCCTACACACAACATGAAGAAAAACAAAACCCGTGACTTCAATCAGTTTTACCATGAAAAAAACTAATCTTCCATCAGTTCTTTAGGAAAGGAGTCTTTTTGAGTCTCATGGAGACATGGTCACACAAGGAACAGTCCTTGGGTGGCATCACATCTGTAGCAGCCTGAAAACAGCCTTGTTCATCTTCGGTGTCGCCTCGGCCGGGCTCTTGTATTGCCCAAGGTATATCCTTTGAAGGCAGTTTTAATAAATACGTACTTTATTCCTTTAACACTGTCTAGCCTCTCTTCTAGGTAGTCTCTCAAGGCATCAGTGCCATATCCAGGGAATGGCTCTTACCAAAAAAGTCTACCTTTAAAAAGGTAGTCTCTCTTTTTAAAGAAAGAAATAACCTCAGAAATAAAAGTCTCTCTAGTTTTCATTTTACATAAATGTCTCTGTTCTGGCTTGGGCTCCTAGAGACAGTAAATGCCCACAGATTGACTGTGGGTGGTCAGTAGTTCCGCAAATTGGGCCATCCGTCTAAATTTGTCTCTCTTAAATCTACCGGATTCACGTCAGCACTGGTTCAAGCAGTACAATGGGGATTCAATAACTTAGCTTATGTGGACCTACTATAGCATCCATTTTCATAACACTGAAGCCACTGTGGAAGGACAGCTCCAGATGCTCAACTCCCAGGGCTGGTGGTGCTTAGGAATGCAGTCATGGTTGCATGGGAGATGCTCCTGGGTTTTTAATTTGCAGTAGTGTAGATGAGACATCCAAAAATTGCTGTAAGCTTCTGTGAACTGTAAGCTCTATGAGGTTAAATGGGAATTTCTGGAAGCAACTGGCTTAAATTTCTTGAGGTTTTGTACATATCCCAGATTCCATGATTTGTGGGTTTCAGTTACAGTTACCAAAAAGCAATATTTTATTTAAAGTAGAATCCTTTTACTGGTGCTGCAGGCTGTGTGCGGGAGGAGCCCAAACCAGGACAGAGCTGGGAAATGGGGATGGGCTCTTTTCCAGATTGTACATTATCAGATGAGTAATTAACTGTAGATTAATTGCAAATCCTAATTAGTTTCCTATAACTGCACTAAGCACAGTATTACTTCAGTGGTAATGTGGTAGAGACCCTGACCTTCAGGCTTTAACCCTGCTGCTGGTGTGAGCAGGAAGGAACTTGACTTTAGGAACCCAAATTACATGTGTGATACTATAAGTCAAAAACCTCCACAGACTTCTGTTATAAAATCAAAAGGATACAGAAATGCCGGTACACATGCCTTGCCTTTTCCCGGTGTGCACTGCTAGCTGAAAGCTTGTCTGTGCTGCTTTCCCTACAGGTGGTGGGAAAAAACTAGAAAAAATACTTAGGAATGTTGGTTTTGGCTTGTTTTGTAGACTTGATGGGGAATTGGCAGGCAGGCTACTTTGTGGCATGACCCATCGGGTGAGTGCTGAAGGTGAGTTGTATGTGGAGAGACTCGATTTCCATATGATCACGAGTGCGCTGGGGACAGCAGGTGACAGTGGAAGTTGCACATGTATTTTCTGTCATGGTCTTTCCTGTTAACTACTCAGTAGCACAGGTTGGTTTCTCAGGTTGCACAGGTTTAGAGCGCCTTCCAAATGGCTCTCATAGCCTTGTCTTCTCTGTGAGTAACTTGGAGGCAGTTTCTGTGCCTCCAAGAAAGTGAGGGAGGAGAGCACGCTCTTCTCCAATGCTCGTCCAGAAAATCTTGTTCCCTGGTAGCTCTGGTGCTTCTGCTACAGGGACAAGATGCCTAGGTGTGCTTCCATGGGAGGTGCTGAGAAAATAACAAGCAGTGAAAGGAGAAGCAGCAGTTAACATGGATATATTAACATATATCTATGGTACATATCCTAAAATTAATGATGAGCATGGAATGGTAAAACAGACTTGAATAATGTGAATAACCTGAAAACCCAGATACTGAGGGTGCACAACAGGTAGCGATGTTGTGTTGGTAAAGCCACTGAGCAGCAGCCAAAGTAAACAATACCTGTCTGAATCTGGCTTTCTTCTGTTTAGGTGATACTGAGCAAGAGCTGGGACCCCCTCCATCTGTAGATGAGGCAGCAAACACACTCATGACTCGCCTGGGCTTCCTCCTCGGAGAGAAAGTCACGGAGGTTCAGCCAGGGCCCCAGTACAGCATGGAGGTGCGGGACGAGAACCAGGTATGACATCCCCGCCCCCCGATCCCAAATGGCATGGGTTGGCATCACTGTGGTGTTTGGGAGAGCGTGGTTATCGTCTAATTCCGTGGCAACTGGGTGGCTCCTAACGATGAAATAATGGTGCTGAGGTAAAGGTTGTATCTCCTCATCATGCGGTGACTCATCCTTACAGAACAGCAGGCCGTGGTTCAGGGATCAGCCATGTGAGACAGCTTCTGTTGTTTTTCTGTTTCTGCAAATGTAGGAGTGGGCAGTGTTTCTAATCAGATTATAGTGACCAAAATAATCTGTATTTGCCTGGCATCTTCTCTGTAATTTTTCAGAAGTACTTCAGTAGTGTTACATAAAGACTCACAGTCTCTGCAGAAGGGAGAGGGCAATAGTAATAGCATGATTTTACAGATAGTCACAGTTCTTGCTCATATTTGCCCAACAAGGTGATTTCATGCTTGAAAACAGATAAAGAAGGCAAATCATAAAATCTTTATTGTGATGGAGCTTGTTACGCCCCTGGCTGGATGGAAAGCTTTGGTCTATGACGTAGATTTTGTGGAAACTGAGCCTTAGTTTCTCCCTCCTTTGCCTCAGGTATGGACAATTTGCAGTTTTGCTGAGAGTGAAAATAGGAGGCCTTTCCTCACCACCCCTTTTTGTATTTAAGTTGACAGATGGATAGTCCAGTATGTAGCAGAAGAGCACAAAACTCAGCAGCCACTTCCAATTCTCTGTTCTTTTAATTGCCATTGGGTGATTCTGCATGGGTCATTCAGATATTTAACATAAATGTCATTCAGAGAGCCTGAATTCCTTAAAAAGAGAGTCAGTGAAAAGTGGCCTGTCCTCAGTGCAGAACAGATGTGGACCTGTTGGAGCAAGTCCAGAGGAAGTCACAGAGTTGGTCTAAGTGGTGGAGCCCCTCTGCTCTGAAGCCAGGCTGGGAGAGCTGGGAATGCTCAGACTGGAGAAAAGAAGCTCCAGGGAGACCTTAGAGCCCCTTCCAGTGCCTAAAGGAGCTCCAGCAGAGCTGGAGAGGGATGTTGGACAAGGGCCTGGAATGATGTGAATGGCTTCCCACTGCCAGAGATCAGGGTTGGATGGGATGTTGCAAAGCAGTTCCTCCGTGTGGGGGTGGGCAGGCCCTGGCACAGGTTGCCCAGAGAAGCTGTGGCTGTCCCTGAATCCCTGAAAGTGCCCAAGGCCAGATTTGGTTGACTGACTGACACAAGATGATTTTGATCTCCTGCATGAGACAAGAAATGTGATTTTGTAAAGTTTTTGCCTTTAACACACGTTACACTTTTAACACTTTCCATTCCATTTTTTAAAGCAAAATGTGGATTTAAAATGGATTATACTATACATTGGGCTAGAAAATGTCCTTTTAACAGGCGTCTATTTCAACTGAATACTTCAAAGCCAAGCAGAGCTTTCCACTATAAATTCTTCCTTTTGTTGTTACCTTTCGACAAAAATTAAAATCCCATCTTTCCTCTAAAGCCAAAGATGTCTTTGGTGAATAAATAGAGAAAAAAAATCTAAAGAGAAATAGCAGAGACTTGTCCTCTAAACTAGATTGGTATCTAGATTGGTATCTTGGGCTGTGTGCTGATTTTTGCATGAAAAAGTTTTTTCCAGGGCCTTTGAATGCCATTCATGTTCAGGAGAAGATAAAGAGAGGCTGGTTCCTCAATTACCAGGTTAATTTCTTCTTCTTTGTAAGCATCTCCTGATGTCAGCACTTGCCTTGAATCCTGGAATACTCAAGGTTGGAAATGACCTCGTGAGGTCAACCCATCCACACAGCCCCCAGAGGCAGGGCTGGCTTCAGGGAGGGACCTTGGTTCTCAGGCTCACCCAGCCAAGGTTTGAAGATCTCCACTGATGGAGATCAGTGGGCTCTCCTGACAACCTGTCTTGGGACTCACCAACTTTAACTGTGAAAAACATTTTTCTTCTACCTAGTAGAAATTTTGCTTAATGGAACCTGTGACTGTAGCTCCTTATCCTTTCCCTTTCCACTTCTGAGAGAAGCATGGCTGTGTCTTCTCTCCAGGCCCTGCAGCTAGTAGAAGGGTGCAGCTATCTTTGATCCAGTGTAGCTCTCCTTTCTGTAGGCTGAATGAACCTTCTCCATCAGCCTCTCCTCCTTCTCTCCATCAGCCTCTCCTTCTCAGCCCCAGCCATCTCTCATTTCTGGGCTTCTCCTCTGACTGCCATCTCTCACTGGCTGCCTGAGCAAACAAATTCTGTCCAAGGTTAAGCTGCTTTCAAATTGCAGCAAATTTTGGGAAAACCTCTTCGGATCTGCATCCCAAACTGAATTTCTTCCACTACCCTACTTCCAGTCATGTTGAAAATCACGCAATGAGACATTTATGGGATTTGCAAAGATTAATTCTTCTATTGATCATTGATGAATTAAAATCTGATTGAGCCTTCGACCAGTAGCTTGCACTTGAATCTAAAATTACAACAGTCTTCTGGGGTTTAATGTGTTAATTTACATGAGCTGAGCAAAGAAAACATTCTTTGTATCAAAAGCTGCTGCTTGTTATTCCAGCCATGCTTTGCCTTCTCAGGCGAGACAATAATTATTGCCATCTCACCAGTGCTTAAGATGAAAGGAAAAGAAGGAATGGCAGTATTTGCACTGAAACTACCCAATCTCTACATCTCTATGTTGTCTTTTCCCCCAGTTCCCTTATTTTGAATATATCCAAGGATATATTCTCTAATCCAGATTATAATAAAATAGTATGTTTTCTGTGCTTTTAATCATGATTTCCTTAATGGGATATCGCAAATGCTGAGGATTAAATCCTTTTTCTCCTACTTTTTGGGATGTTGTCTGCCAGAGCAGCACAAAGGACATCAAGGCTCTGGCAGAACAGAGTAACTTTTCAAAGTTCAGTGAAAATGTGACAGATGAAACAGCAGCAATAATAATATAGAATGTTCTGTCAATGGAAATTTATATTTAAAACTGGCATAGAGGAACATTTTTCTATATCAATACAAAAATAAAACATGTCAATCAATGCCAAGTGATATACTGTGTTATTTCATAATTTCCAGTTGCAAAGACCTTGTTCTTCAGGAGCTGCATTGATAACACAGCAAATAAAGGAACTTCTATCACTTCTGGCATTTCATGAAACAGTAGTTTTATCAGCTGGAGGGAAGATGAGTGTACCATCCTTGCATTGAATTTTAATTTGCTTTAAAGTGCAATGATTTCTGTGTTTTAAAGTTAGTGGATGTTATTTTGTACTGAGATAAGTTTCAGTGGGGATTTGTCTTAAATGACAGTTAAAACAAAGACATAGAAAAACTCCACCATAAAGAATTTGTAATAGTAATAAAGCTTTACATTCTGGAAGATCCCATATGTGTAATCTGATCAAATTTTTAGATGCTGTAGTTTGAGATTGGCAGGCACTTCGGGAGATCATCTAAACCAACCTTCTGCTTCAAGCAGGGCCAGCTGAGATTGGGTTGAGTTGTTCCCCACCTGGAATTCTCTATACAGTTCTGGTGCCCCCAACATATAAAGGACATGGCACTGAGCAGAGCTGGACAGAGGAGAAGCATCACCCCCTTCCCCTGCCAGTATGGCTCTTCCACATGCAGCCCAGGATACCCTTGGCCTTCCTTGTCCAAAGCTCCCCAGTTATATTACCTTAAACTTGATGCAGTTCATTGGACTGTCAGTGAGTTAAAAGAAAATATTGGGAAAAGCTGATTAAATAACTCAGGTGTGCTGATGGAGTCCCATCAGCTGTGATAAATCAGTAGATAGTCCCACTGTGATAGGTAGCTCACTGAAAACATCTATGTGGCACAAGCCAAAAAGAGCCGTGTATTAGGAAAAATAATATATTAAGCCCTATATTAAGAATAATAATGAACCTCGTCAATTTTAAAGGGAAAAAAATTGGAATATTTTCATTGAATATGACACACAAGTAGTTTTTACTTTGGCCACTACAATGAATGAGCTAGAAATAATTTAATAAAATAAAAATCAGTAGTGTATTTAGACATCTGAAAAACTTGCAGTATGAGGAGATGGAAAAGGTTTGTGGAGAGAGAAAGCACATGACAGGTGATGTAATGAATGTGTGAAACCAGAATATTCAGAGAGCCAAAATTACCAGAGCAGTCAGCTTGCCTACAGTTCTTAGAAGGCAGTGGGGAAAAAGGAGAGGTACTGGTGAGTGCCTAGAATGTGAAAGAATGGAAAATAACAATAACTGGGAATTACCAGTGGCAGTTTAATTCGATGGAGAGATCAGAGTGTTGCTTTGCTTGTCCCGGGTACTTCAAGAGAGATGACCATGTGTTGGCAGCCACCATGTACACTGCAGGTATTTTAGAATCACTGATCATTAAGGTTGGAAAAGACCTCCAAGATCATCAAGTCCAACCTTTGACTGAATCCAACCATGTCACTAAATCATATTACAAAGTGCCACATCTACTTGTTGTTTGAATGCTTCCGGGGATGGTGACTCCACCACTGCCTTGGACAGCCCATTTGAATGCCTGACCACTGTCAGCAAAGAAGTTTTCCCTATAATCCAACCTGAACCTCCCCTGGCCCAGCTTCAGGCAGTTTCCCCTTACCCTGTTGCGTGTTGCTTGGAAGAAGAGACTGACCCTGATGGATACCACAGGGACATTATGAATTAACATGGAAATACTTGCAGTTCCTTTTCGGTTGTGTTGGGGTGTCTGTGTTAATACACAAACCTGCCAGCAGAGCTGTGACACTGGCGCTGTGTCCCTGGTTTGCTGATGTGCTGATCCACGTTGGGGATATTCTGTAATTAGGCTGAGGTTGATTCAGCTCCCTCTGGCGTGAGAGCAGAGCTGTGGGGTGACCAAGAGGCTGCCCCATCCCCCCCTGCCAGGGATGCTCTGTGCTGCCTCCAGCACCAGGGCAGTTATGCTCTGAGTAAGGATTTTTACCTTGGACTCATGGAGATGCTTGGACAAAGTAGGTTTTTTTTTTTTTTTTTGGTAGCTTCACAAGATAACTGCCTCCTAATATAAACTACCATGTTCGACTTCAAAAAAGTCCTTCCCAAATATTTTTTAAGTTTCAAATATGGAATAGGAAGGAAGAAAAAAATTATATGTCAAGCCTGTTATGCAGTTTACAGATATGATGCTTTCTGCTTTCAAATGCCACAGAGAAGGGGATACAAAGCCACACAATTACATGGGGATGCTCACACAGAATAAAAGAAATCTCATTTAACCAAATTCCAGATGGGGAATGAACCTCTGCTGTTCCTTCCTTGGGAACAGGCTCATTGTAGGGTGAGTGAAGTGCTGCCTGCTGAGCTCAGCTTCAGCCAACAGCAGCAGTGCAGGAGAACTGGCTGTGCACTGCACTGTCCCCTGAGCCAGGGAGACATGGGGTCACCTCCCTCTGCAGAACCATAAAGATGAACTCAAGGGAGGATCACATGCTGAAACTCCCATTTTTTAATGCTTAGTTTTTGCCCATCCTCAAGGGGTGATGAACTGACCTTCCTGAGGATGTGGCTCCTCCAGTGTCCACCCAGTAAGTGGGTGCCTGTTCTGTTGGTCAGTCCTGTGCAAGGAAAGTGTTGAAATTACCCATTTATTTAAAAAAAAAAAATGCCCTGAAGTCCATGCAAGAGTGATGAAGTTGGTGTGTTGGGTGCACAAGAAGTCACCTGTGCCTGCCAACCCCTTTGACCCTGCACAGCAATTTTTTCTCCTGCATATGCTCCAGGATGTGTCTTCTCCTTTTCCAAAGGAGCTTCTGTATCCTGTAGCCTGTGGTTAAAACAAGGGCTCTGACATGTATCAAATTGTGTTCCAGAATGATTTTGGATTTTTGATAAATCCATCTCCCTGCACAGGATCAGATAGATAAACTCCTCCAGGTTCCTTACATGCAGTATCCTATAGGGTCTTACCAGAAATCACTTTTAAAACAGCATCTTCTTTGTGCTGCTTTATTTTTCATATTATTGAGGGGTTTTTTAAACTTTATGTGGTGGGGAAAACATGCCTGGGCAGGGAAGGGCCATCTGGTATCTAGATAAGGGATCTCTGTTTTCGTGGAATGGAGGAAGCATTTATAGAGCAAAATAAAAATGGCAGCCCCACAAGGATTCTGAGCAGATGGAAATGGCCCAGAGGTCTTTGTAGGATTTCCAGGGTATGATGATTGTAGCTGTTAGTAAAGGTGAGATCACACTGTGTGCTTCCTGTCCCAGAGCTCTCCACTTCAACAGAGGAATGGAGTTTACCTTTCTGTCACGGTTTTTGCTTATTTGTGCTTTTTTCTTTTAAGCTTTCAGTTCAATGCTAACAAAACAATCAAAACTCCTGATCAAGTATGGAATCAGGCTTTTGATAAATACCACTGTTTATGTTTCCTGTGGCTCCTATTGAACGTGGAAGCTAGGATCTCTGAAGCGTGAAGGAGAAAATGAGCCCAGTGTCTGCCACAGGTGGGGAGTCGCCTAGTGGATGTTTTCATTTCAAACTGTACAGCACTTTTTAACCTCACCAGACAAAGCAGATTCTCAAGCGTGAGCTATAGAAAGACTTTCCCCCTCGCAGTGTCTGTGGTGAGTGATGCATTCCTGCTTCCCTGTTTTGCAGAGCTCAGCGGTGACACAGCGCATCAGCCCCTGCTCCACGCTGACGAGCAGCACGGCCTCACCACCGGCCAGCAGCCCCTGCTCCACCCTGCCACCCGTCAGCACCAGCGTCACGGCCAAGGACTGCACCTATGGGGCCGTCACCAGCCCCACATCCACGCTGGAGAGCAGAGACAGTGGCATCATTGGTGAGTGCCAGGCCATACTCCAGCTTAAGAAGATGTTGTTTTGCCAACAATTTCTGTAGTGTTTAAAAAAAAAGAAAAGAAAGGCAGGCTGATAATTTAAGGGGGTTAGTTGCACTAGTGGTTAACATTTTGCTTGGCTGATCAGGGAATCTGGGCTTTGTTCAGCTCTTGGATGCCACAGCACCCCTTGCAGCACTTCTGCCTGCGTGATCTTAAAATGCAAATGGGTGAGCTATTCTGAGCTGTGTGCCAAAGTAGGTTAATGAATCCTGGGAAAAGTCACTACAGGATCCCACCCCCTCACTTCCCAGCTCACCATGTCCCACCATCAGAGCCGCACCTTCTCCCACATCCAACCCCAAAGCTGGGCTGGGCTGGAGGGGTCACAGTGAGTACAAGTGGATGTTTGATCCCAGTTGGGTCCTACCTCTGCCAAGGCTGTCAGTCAGTTCTAAGAGCTGAGCAAAGGTTGAAGGGATAAAAAAGAATTACAAGGTCCAGATCTTCAAATTCAGATATTCTTTATTTGTAAAAGAAAAGCAATGGGGAATGGGAGAGAAGGTGAGCTAAAAGGAGAGGTAGGAGCAAGTCACCCCTTTCTCCTGGATGCCATGGAATCCTTTCCATGTAAAATAGAATGGCTAGTGAAAATTCTGACCTGACTGTAACCTCTGAATAGCTTCCAGGGTTTTTTGGCTCTCACTATGTAACAGCAGCCAACTGTTAATATTCAAAAGTCTGCTACTGAAAAGAAAACTGGTCAAAGAATCATGTGCTGCTCTTGGGGAACTTTGCACCTCAAAGCCCCTCCAGTGAGGACTTGCAAGCTTTGCTGCTGGAATGCAGCAGCGTACAGGAAAACCTCCACCAGTCTTAGCAATCCTTTGAAATAACCCTCAAACTTTTCTTGCCAGTACACAAAGCTTATCCAAGTGATGTTCAAGAAGCACTTTATGTCATTAGCAGCAATCTCCTAAAGAATGGCTGTTTTCCGTGTGGCATCTTCCTGTAGAAGTGTGTTCATACACCCCAAGTTGAAATGGGGACACAAATTTTCCTTGTGATGATCTGCACTCTGCTCCCCTCTGAACTTCCAGGGGATCATCCTACGCAGGGACACAGGTATGAGGGAAAAGCAGCTTAAAAGGGAAAGCAGTGAGCAGCATAATCCTCTGGCTCTGCTGCTGCAGTGAAGTGTACAAGTCTGGTACAGTATGGACCAGATGTCTTCGCTTAGATTTTGTGGATTTGATGGAAAATAACATAAAAAGGAGCCCTATTGCCTCCTGGTAGTCTGTGGCCTGTAGCTTCTTCCAATTATTCTTTTTTTGCTATTTTTTTCCTCTTATTCCTGAGCTTTTATCAAGATGATGCCTTCTACAGATGTATGTGTTTGTTGGTTAAGAAAAGGTTTGTTAATAAATTTGCCTGAGTGCCAGCTAAGCAAAATAGATGCTGCTAAGCAGAATAGATGCTGCTGACAGTGAAACAAGATGTATTTGTTTCCAATTTTATCTGCTTTGAGAAGGGAACAAAGAGCAGCTCAAAAGGCACATCAGGATAAATTTACCTCAGGTTAAATATTTTTGTGCTCTTACAGTTAAAGCATTTGAATTCTGACATTCTCATCAGTATTATGAAATGCTCTGTTAATAATGAATAACATTTGTGAGAGTTACAGATCTTTTTTTTTGTATCACAGCAGCTTTTAGTTGGGCTCATTCCCCAAAGAGGAGCATCCTGAAAAATGTTTCATCTCAGTGACTAGTGAGCTTTTGTTCACTAATGCACCTTCATGTTGTAATTGATGGGGATGATGGTTCAGGAAATGAAAAGGGAGCTAACTTTTCAGGTTTTTCATCAGCTCTTGGGCTGAATCAATGCAAGCACAGAATGCCAGCCACACAAAGTACACCATCTTTCTGTACACACAGAAGGATCTGTGAATCCCAATTCAAGTCTTTCTCCATTTCGTTAAAAGGAGAGATAAAGCAGAAAGCAGAGTTGTACATGTGAAGTGGTTCATGGTTGATGTTGGGGTGAGAAACCACAAAATCATGAAAAAACACTTCTGCTGCCCCCCTGTTAAACCGCTGAGGCATCAGGGTTTGTGTTTGACCCCAAGCTCTGGGTCATAAATACTGAGGAGGTGCTGGTTACATTACTGGGAAAAAAGGAGGAAAAGAGACTTTAAAGCTGAAGAAAGTGACACAGAACAGATGGTAAACTGTGAGATTGACTTTGGTCTATGGTCCAGCCCAGTAGATGGAAAAAAAAAATAGAACAAAAAATTGAAAGAAAGAATAAAGTGAAAGGCAGCTCAGAAGACAGCTAGAGGAGAGTTGAGCATTGTCAGTTCCCACAGTGTTATTTTGGATACTGTAATAAGTGGCTTCTCCTTAATGTTTTAGATGGTGATGGTGTGAGATTGGATGGGACTCTGCTTTTATTTAAAGAGCAGCAAGATATTAACCTTCATGGTTATGGAAAACTTCACAGTGATCCAAGCTTGCCTGAAAGTTTAATGCTAAGTCTTAAATAATCTCCCTCCTCTTGTGCCTCCTTTCTGCTTTGTTTTTTAAATCTCATAATTTTAAAACCAGTTTAAATTTCAAGGCATGGGGGCTTGGACAAAGGAGCTAAAGAAGGAAAAAAAGGGAAAATAGAAAGCTGCTGTTGATGAGACAGGCATATAATTGTTTATATGAATTAAAGAAGGATCCAAAAGGTGAAAGATGGACAGTACAGAGAGAGCATTGAATCAAGAAGGTGATGGAGCCCAATGTGGAGTTAGAGGGCTGTGTATGTGCATTTCTTCTTGTGAAATTTTGAACTTTCAAAATCCATAGGTTGCCTGGAGCTGGCTGTTGTGGTTTAGCCCCAGCCAACAACTGAGCACTGGGAGAGAATCAGAAGGGTAAAAGTTGGTTGAGCTAAGAAAAGCTTAATAATAGAAATAATAATAATAATAATAATAATAATGGCATTGAAAGGAAAATAATAAAAAGAAGAAACAGCCAAAGCCAACCGGATAAACAAGTGATGCAAATGACAAACACTACCTTCCACCCAATGCCCTATTAGATAAACTGTTTGATAAATGGAATTTAACATCATGGATGAAAGAACTTTTTAACATGTCATACTTGCTCACCCAATGAATGCCCTGTCAGTTCCTCACCTTTCAGGTACCAACTACCCCTTTCAGGTCGTTGTAGAGAGCAGTAAGGTCTCTCTGACCTTCTTTTTGTCCAGGCTGAGTTACCCCAGCTCCCTCAGCTGTTCCTCATCAGACTTGACCTCCAGGCCCTTTCCCAGCTCTATTGCCTTCTCTGGACAGGCTCCAGCCGCTTCATGTGTTTTCTGTAGGAACTTGTTTGTAGAGAGAAAGCTCAGCATAGAAAGTCAGGGCAAGGTTAAGAGCCAGTGGCTTATGGCCACTCCTGCAGTTCCATAAGCCATTGCCTCTAATTTTTGTGCCTCTGTTGCAGAGATGTCACTCCAGATGTGCATGTGTGCTCTGAAAAAGGGATATGTTTAAATAATAACATACGGCAGGGGGACAGGTTGATGTTTTGGTAAAGATTGTTAAGGTTTCTACCTCTGTATTAGAGTTGGGAGTTGTTTAACAGATTTCATTCATGTTTACAATAGTGGACTGTGCTTTACAACATTAATTACCTTGTTTCTGCAAGTAATAAACTGCAGTTTCTTGTGGGCCTGATTTTCTGAGTCTTAAGATTTTAGCCTGTTAGCAGCGCTGAAACTTTCCCAAGGGAGAATTTCTCGGGAAGGTTTCTTCTCAAAACAATCTTGGTAAACAGCTGTCCTTTCTCAAAACAATCCTGTACAGCTGGTGCTTTTGTGTTTCTCTGGTTTAACCAATGGAATTAGAGAGGTGTCGTTCCTGTTCACCAATCATGTTGTCAGTGTCAGAACACATTATAAAATGTAGTAAGAATTAGACAATAAAGCTTTTTCTGTGCTCTTTGCCTTCTGAAATATTTGGAGTCTCTTGTGTCCTACAGTGACAGTTTCTAAACTGAAACTTTGCTGAGCTGTTCTGTCTCACCATGTTTGCAGGGAGTTGGGCTCAGGAGTTGTGAGGGTCTCACTCTGTTGCAGTGCTCTTTTACCCAGACCCTGCATTTCTAGCCTGAGCAGCAGCCAGGATAGAGCCCTGCAAGGCAATCATCCCATATGTCATCCCATTCTTTATCCCATTCCTCATCCTGCTTGTCAGATGGTGCAGCAGGGAATTCAGATCTAGCACAGAACGGATTTAGGGTCAGGTGGTGCTACTGTCAAGGTATTTTTCATTTCATTTTAAGACCTGTTGCTGCTCACCATGATTTATAACACCCCCAGGCCTGACACAGAAATGGCTTTACCTGCTTAATCTCTGTCTGTTTGTGGAATTGTTATATGAATTAAGCCAGTGATCTTAATTTTTTTTTTCTCCTGTTTGAGACCATTGCTGAAAGAGAAGTTAAACATCCAGGAAGTGGTGTGGATTTTGGCCTCAAGCCTTGATCAGGACAGACCTCGGGGGTTTCAGGTTTGGGTCTTCTTGCCTGAAGAAACTCACTGCCTGGTGGTGTCGAGCAGAGAATAATGTTCTAAAGGTGTGCCAAGGTTGTTGGGGCACAGACCGTGTGTGACTGCCCGAGGCTGCCGCCTTCCCTTGTGAACGGTTTGGAGTTACACTTTCTGGCTGCCAAATTTTTCTGTTTGGCAGCTGGAGCGGTCTGGGGTGATGTGACTATATTTAGGTGTATCCTTCTGTGGCTGAGTTTATGGAGGCTTATGTAGATTAGGGTAAAAAAATTATTTCGCTCCTTGCCAACTTGTATGTGTTAGCTGGGACATCTCTAATGGAATGAGGCAAGTGGTGCTGAAATGAAATGAGGTTAATTCAGGCTGAGTTTGTAGCTCGTTGCAGTGCAGCATATGGAAGCTCATTGCTTAGCCACAGTTATTTCTTTAAATCAACAAAATCTCTGTTTCTTACTTGAGGCACTATAAATCTTTACGTGTAATTAATGTTACAGCAACTGGTCATTGTCAGGTGGGGCCTAGAAAAACTGCTTCTCCCACAGTTACAGCTGGAAGGTGAATGTAAGGTTGATGTTTCCCAGACATGGTCTTTGTCTCGAGGAGAATTGGATGGGATGGTAAAAATTCCCTTGTGTGTTTGACTAGGGACACATTCAGTTGACAACCTCCCAGGGCATAGGCCAGCTTGCAACTAAATGAGAAATAACATCTGTGAAACAAAAATTGTAAATACACAAAACTGTCTTGAGAAGTGTTGTGCTGTCTGTAGTGCTGAGGGGCTGTTTGGGGGAGGCTGCTGCTGCTTTGGTACAGCTCTGTTATTTCCCCAAAGAAATAAAAATATTTCACCCATATTATTTGCAAAAAGTTTGAATCAGAACTTCTGTTGCCAAGGGAAACAAGCCATGTTGGAAAAGGAAAGTTTGACAGAGGACGCACAAGAGTAAATCTTGAGTACTCAAAGCAGGGTGGGATTGTGAAGTGACTTCAGCACTTCTGGAGTGTGTTCCCTCCTAGCACTGCAGTCCATGTGCCTGCAAAGCTGGTGCAGCTGGTGCTGGTGCTGTGGGTGGGTTGGGATCATGGGGCTAGAGATTCATCAAATCCGCAGAAAAAGCTTCAGACAGGATTGCAGACGGGCACCTCAATGACTGCACACTCATCCAAAGGGCTTTCCACAGGATATAATTCATTATGTTTTTTCCAGCACTCAGATGATCTGGATGCCTTGAATTCTGTCTGTGCTCACATTAAAGAGCATGAGGCTGCGCCAGTGGAGACTGGAGATACAGCTATGTATCTATAAATATATAGATCTGTAGCACACTTGTCTGTATTTATGTCCTTGTGGTATTACTTCAGTGCTATAGAGAACCTCAGCTGTTTGTGCATGTCAGGTTTCTCCTGTTCCATGTGTGAGTCACATACTGTCCCATCCTTCTCCATCCTTGCAGTGTCTGTTTGCTCCCAGCAGCTGCCAGCACGCACTGTGGTCAGTGTGATCTGATGGAGCAGGGCCTAGGCATGGCAAGATTCTGATTTCTTTTTCACCATGGTTGTGCTTTTTTGTCTGGATAAAGCAGCTGAAGAGCCTCAAGGGTTCTCCCGTAGCCTCTTGCATGCTGGTGGGTTCTTGCTCTGGCACCCCCAGTATGTCCCATCTGTGCCCTGATGCACTGGGTCATTTGGAGACTGGGATTGAAAGATCTGCCTCTCTGCAGATGGCTGAAGGCAAAAATTCCTGCTCTTTGATAGATTTGAGTTCATCAGTTTATCTCTTCCCAGTTTAGAGCATGCTGTCAGTTCAAAGGTTGCACGTTTTGAGCTTTTGATTAATGAGGTGTCCCTGTGCTTAAACATCATAGAATTATAGAGTGGTTTGTTTTGGAAGGGGCCTTTAAAGACCAGCTAATTCCAGTCCCCTTGCACTGTCCCCAGGTCCACATCCACATGTTTTTTGAACATTTCCAGGGATGGTATCTCCATCACTGGCCTGGACAGCCTGTTCCAGGACTTCACCATCCTTTCAATGAAGAAATTTTCCCTAATATCCAATCTGCACCTTCCTTGGTGGNACGGAACAGAACAGAACAGAATAGAATAGAATAGAATATTTCAGTGTGAAGGGACCTAAAATGATCACCTGATCCAACTCCTTGACTATTTCAGAGCTGCCCAAATCTTTGCACTTTCCTTGTATTTATCTGCCACCTTGGCGTTCACAGCTTTTCTCCCCTGAATATCACATTGCATCTTAGTAGTTGCAGGTAATGAAAATTTTCTGAAATTATCTTTCTGAAATATGCTTTCTCCAGTTGTCACTGTGAAGGTGTAGTGTCTGAGCAGCTGTGGGGGTCACACTACGGGAGGTGTGCTCAGCGTGTCAGTTGATGTTGCTGACTCACAGCTAGTCTGATGCTTTTGCTGTTTAACTAAAGTTAAAATTATTTTGGTTTATAATAGCTCCTAGAAGAGATTAAATCCATAGAGCCATCACTTCAGTGTGTGTAGCAGCATTTAGATCATCCAGGGCTGTTCAGCAGGTAAATTAACCCACAGGGAATAGTCCTAAATACCCGATTCAATGATGAGTTTGCGCATAAAACAGCTTTAGTATAAACCAGAGAAAATTACGTTTAAAATAAACACAAATTTTTAATTAGAAAAGGGGGCAGCAGGACTTAATAGCTCTTTTTTCTTTTTTGTTGTTTCACTTAGAGAAAACTTACTTTGACACATGGTTATTTTGTTTTTCTTGGGTTTGATGTGTTGGAAGATGACTGATGTCAGCTGCTGATTTGTTTCTACAAAGACTAATTAGACACATACTGAGACAGGCTTTTAAAATTAATAGATTCTAATGGATCAATGGGATTTTTTTTCCTGTAAATAGAAAACATGGCATGCCTTGCCCTGCAAACCCAGTCTTTGAAATGGAGTTTTTTATAGAGAATTATTTCAAACATATTTCTTAGACCATATGAGGGAGCAAGAGAAGTGTCTGAACAGTGAAAGTGTGTGAAACTAATTTTCTTATCCTAAATCATAAATATGTTTACCTGACAACAAGCCTATGTATAAATGCCAACAAATAAATACCAGTTCTTAGCAGTTGCATGTGTTGGTTTTAAATTTCAAAACATGTTGCAAGCAACTAAATTTTGGCACATTTGATGGAATGCAAAGATACTGAGCCCACTCCCTAGAAAGAAACCCAATACTGACCAAGCCGTAGAAATAGGGGTGAAGATTGAAGCTGTTGTGGAGTCTGTTAGGATGGATAAAGAACGGGGAAGCTTCTCTTCCCTGAGAAACTGTGGCTTTGACTATCTCAGGTTGCTCCTGCCCTGTTCCTGAGAGTGTCCAAAGCCAGGTTGGGGATTGGGCTCGGAGCAACTTGGGATAGTGGGAGGTGTCCTTGCCCATGGCAGGGCATGGGACTGGATGGTCTGTAAGGTCCCTTCCAACCCAAACCATCTAAGTTTCTCTAACACGCTCAGATAAGCTGGTGTGAGTGTTGGGACCTTGTCTCTCTCAGTGACTGAGATTATGACCTTGAATATATTGGGGACTAAAGATGAGAGGAAAGTCAATAACACAAAGGGATTTACAGCCAGGGGCTAATACAAATGGGGAGAACATGGGGATGTTCTGGATTGATTGTTGTCACATCCCAGTAGGAAAGTCAATATAGCAACAGTCCTCACATGTAAAATGAAACAATATGGGGGAAACTGAGTGGATTACAGTTAAAGTTTCATAAAAACTGTCAGTGAAATGAGGTAAGGAGTTCACTTTCTGAACCAAACTAATCCATGGGAGCTGGTTGTTCAGGCAGGTCAGCAGAGGCTTCTCAGTGTCAGACCTTGCAAGACCCTTCAAACTTCTGCAAACATTTCCTGGAAATGGAAAGGTAGAAACTATGATGCCAGTTGAAAGACATGAGAAGCCATGGTAATGTTTCCTCCTAAATAATTTCTATTCTTTCTTGAATGGTGCATTTGAATACAATGCAGCACAGAATTTTTAATACTCTTTGTAATTACAAATGGCTTTTGGTATGAGCCAAAACCCTAGAGCTTAAATGTTCTTTTACAAGTCGTAAGCATAAACACTATCATTAAACTAAAATCCATAATCTCTGATTTAGGTGGATGTGGAAAATATGATGAAGATCATTTTTGGCTCTTGCATGTCTCAGCTCAGCATTGAGTAGCATGTGTTCAAGCCATTCTTGCTTTGTTACTCATTTTGTTTATAATTTCTTCCTTCAAGCTACGTTGACAAGTTACTCTGAAAATGTGGAACGTACTAAGTATGGAGGGGAAAGCAGTAAGGAACTTGGATCTGGGGGAAACCTGAAACAGTGGCAGTCTCAGAAATCCAGCATGGACTCCTGCCTGTACCGCGTGGACGAGAACATGTCGGCCTCCACCTACAGCCTCAACAAAATCCCCGAGAGGAACCTGGAGACGATCCTGTCCCAGTCAGTGCAATCAATTCCTCTTTACCTTATGCCACGGCCAAATTCAGTAGCAGGTAAGAAATTCATGTTTGTGCCTTTAGGTCAGAGCCAGACACAGCACACAGATGCCGCAGCCCTTCTTGTGTTTCCTTATCCAAGAAATCTCCTTCCTGGAGTCACTGTCCTTAAGAATGACAAAAATTGTTTTTTTGCTTGGTTTATTGGTTCTAAGTGGCAAATTCACCTGTGGAAAACGGTTTCTGATGGTGGTACATGGTTATTTCAGCAGTTTATGGTCCCTTTTTTACAAAATTATACAAGAAGATTTCGGGAGAATATGTTTAAAAAGAAAAAAACAGGTTCTTTACTGTAATTGCAATGCAAATGTTTTGGATTTAAGGTGCCAAGACATCATAGCCATTGCTACTATTTCAAAGGATTCATTGCAAGTAAAATCAAGTGTCTGATGTTCTCTGAAGAGCTTAAGAGCTCTGGAGTTAAGAGAATGGTGGTGCTTTCTGTCTACGGAGGATTTGCTCTGGGTCCCATCTCTCCTGGTGGACTGTGCCCCAATCATCTCACAGCTCACAGCACCTGGCATTTGCTAGTGACTGACATTTTTCGTCTTGGCATAAAATCAACATTATTTTCATTTAAATTAATGTCTGCTCCTTGAAACATTTCTAAATGATGCTGTGCCATACCTTATTGATGTATTTTACTGGCCTGCTGAGTGTTCCCCTGAAGCTGGTAACAGCAGGGCAGAAAAAAGTGATGAGATGAGAAATATTAAAGCTTTGCTGCAAAGCTACTTGCCTGGAATTACTTCCGGTTCCTTTATTGCCCCATATTTTTTTCTTGCTGGGTAACTTCTCTGGGGTTCTGTGTGTAGACATGTGGAGAAATCCACACTTTGAATTCTGAGTCTTGGCAGATGCTGGTACAGAAAACCCAGAGTCAATTCTGAGAGATACCCCAAAGAGCTGGGGATATTGTCTGTTAAATCAGCATCCCTTGGTGAACCAGTATGCATTGCATAACTGGATTAGTTTTCCTTTTTAATCCCACTTTGGCCAGTCACAGACCTAAGAGTGATGTAGAAATGAGATTAATAGATGGTGAAGTACAAGCCCAGAGCATGGAGGTGCAGTAGAAAACCTGAGATTTCACACTGGAGAGGAGGGATAGAAAAAACTCAAACTCTGCTTGCATAGCCTGCTTGCTTTAGATGAGTTCCTTATAAATGACACTGTGCAAACACTTTCCAAAGCAAACAGAGTAGTCTGGGCACCATAAATTTAAATACATGTGTGTTGATTTAACTGTCTTTGGAAGTTGTTGACTTGCTTGGTGCACCTAGAGGCAAATACTATTTCAAAAGGAAGCTATCTATCCAGTAAAGTTCAGGAACAACTTTTCCTTCTGGATGTTTATTTTTTGGTAGTGATTTTGCTGCTTTGAAGTACTATGTCAGCTAGCACAGTTCATGTCCCTGGTTAAATCGTGGAAGTAACTATGATGAGAATTCAAGATTTGGCTTAACATTTTATCATCAAATTATCACATATCAGCTCCTATATGCTTATGGTGCCAGAAAATTATGGGGCTTAAGTAGTGGATTTATATGGGTGGTTTTCCCCAAACAGTTTAACCTTGTTATCTTTGAGCCTGAATGATGGGAAAGGGAAACCAAGTGTAGTTTCAGGGTTGATTTAAGTCTGCCTGCAAATGTGACATTTGCATGCTCAAAGACTTAATGCTGAGCTGCCAATTCCATGTCCTTGCTCCAGTGACACGTTGGGTGACCACTTGATAAACCAGATTAGTTGACTAATCCAACTGAAACTTAACCCACCAGAAAATAAGTATATTAATTTTGAGCCTCAAGGTCATCAGTGTGGAGACAGTGTAGCTGGGAGTGGGGCAAAAAGGTGCCTTTCTTTTAGCAGTATTCCATAGTATTCCATATTTTAAGGTAAGCATGAATTCATAGCTTTGCTAAAACAGGCTCTTCTTCTCTTACTGTTTTTCGAATGCCATTGAATTTGTATACAGTCTGTTCTTGCAAAGCATAGCAGCACTTACACCTGCTGACTTTTTTTCCTCCTTTTTTTCCTTTCGGCTTTTTTTTTTTTTAAGGCTCTCCCCAAGTATCTTCCAAAACAGCACAAAAATACCCATTTTTATAGCAGCCTACAAGCGCAGTCACTAAATGTATTGTGTTTGTGCTGTCACTTAGCAGTTTACAACTGGGAGGAGCAGTTCTTACAACACGTTCTTCCCTGTGAGGTTGGGCAGGCCCTGGCACAGGGTGCCCAGAGCAGCTGTGGCTGCCCCTGGAAGTGTCCCAGGCCAGGCTGGACAGGGCTTGGAGCACCTTGGGATAGTGGAAGGTGTCCCTGCCCATGGCAGGGAATGGGATTAGATGGGCTTTAAAGTCCTTTTCAACCCAGACTATTCCACTATTCTTCAGTTAATCTTGTCTTGCACTTTGTTGCATAACATAAATGCCAAAATGGGATTTATGTTTGGCATAAACATAAACATTTGATAGAATACATCTGGGTCATGGTGAATCTCTGAGATTCACGCATTACCACTTACGTGGCCCTTTTTAGAAGTCCAGTTGTGGGAGCAGTGGGAGTACATCTTGCACACCAGCTTCTCATGGTGAGCAGTGCTGAGTTACTACACAGAGTACTCTCTCTCAATTTACCATCTTTTCAGAACAACTTTGTGGCCAGTGTTAGTTCGTGTCTGCCCCAACTGTGCTAGTGTAGTGATGGCACCTTGAGCAGAAACCAGTAAATTATTCCTATTTAATCCAGCATTGTAAAGAAAACTAAATTCTCACATGAGCAAGTCACACTGGAATAGTAAAGTTCTCTTCCTTTGTTCAGATAACATTTTCCTAATTTATTAATGTATTTTTGCTGAGCTGTTGCAAGTTAATTTTTCTGCCACTAATTCTGGCTTTAGGGATACATAGGTGTTAATATCCAAATTAAATACCTCTAAAATCAATGAACAAGAGATTGTGGTCTTCAGCTTAAACTGCACCGGTGAGTTGTCTTTCACCTACAGGAAATGTTGAGTGTCTCTGTCAGCTTTGCACAAGTGTGACTGAGTTTGTGATTGGCAGAACTGAGATCAGATACAAGAGACTTCATGTCTCCGTTTTCCATATATCTTCTTTTATTTGAGGACACCAACAGGAGACCAGACCAGAGCAAATGCCAATGAAGCATGAGAAAAAGTCAGCAAAACACTTTACTTCTTCCTAGTGGAAATGGTACTTGGTTCACGTCAGCTCTGTTGTCTCAAGGTCGTTAGATCTCCATGTATTTTCATTAAAAACCGAAAAATACAATAGCCAGAGTATGAGATCCAAAAGCCAGGCGTGATGTACTTCTTTGCTTTCTTGTGGCAGCCACCAGCTCAGCCCACCTGGAAGATCTGGCGTACCTGGATGAGCAGAGACACACTCCCCTGCGCACGTCGCTGCGGATGCCGCGGCAGAGCATGGCCAGCGCCCGGGCACAGCAGGACCTGCGAGGTAGGAGCGCAGCGGGGCCCTCGCGGCTGCCCAGTCTCGGCCGTGTCTGGGTGGGCTGCTCGGGCAGCAGCCAGTTTGTCCATGTCCGTGTGAAAACCAGAATCCCAGGATGCTTTGGGTTGAAAAGGACCTTAAAGCTTATCCAGTTCACCCCTGTCATGGGCAGGGACACCTTCCACTGTCCCAGGATCCAGCCTGGCCTGGGACACTGCCAGGGATCCAGGGGCAGCCACAGCTGCTCTGGGCACCATGTGCCAGGGCCGCCGCATCCTCACAGGGAGCAGTTCCTTCCCAGTGCCTCATCCAGCCCTGCCCTCTGGCCATTCCCCGTTGTCCTGTCCCTTCAGGCCCTTGTCCAAAGTTCCTCTCCTGCTCTCTTGGAGCCTTTTTAGGCACTGAAAGGCTTCAGTAAGGTCATCCCAGAGCCTTCTCTTGTCTCTTCTCCAGGATGAATACCCCCAGCTCTCAGCTGGTCTCCTTGGACTTAAGATTTCAATAAGTTAATAAAAATGAGAAATTTCGTGGACTACTACTGTTCTTCTTATTTTTTCGATCAAGACCAGGGATTGCAGTTCTCTTTTGCATTCGGCAGTGTGCCAGTGGGGAAGGAGCCCAGTGCAGTGACGAGGCCACCAGCTCATCCAGTGCTTGTAGGGATGCTCACAATGCCCATATTCAGGCACCTCTTCGATTTCTAAAAAGCCTTTTGAGAGGGAAAATTTTTGTGGTTCTTTGTGGCAAATTCCACAAAAAAGACGTTAGCAATGAAAGGAGCAGCCAGGGCTGATATTTTAGTGTTTTGTTTATTCCCAGGCAGCTCCAGCTCAATTTGCTCCATGTCCTTGGGATTTCAGCCCACCCTTCAAATTATATCCCTCTTTTAATCTGAGCTCAGTCTTCCACCACGTGCTTAAGCTGTCACTGTGACAGTCCTGAGTCTGCAGCACATCACCAGGCTAATGCTTCAGCCCCATGATTTTTTGTTGCATGGATGAGTAAATGGCCAAGAAAGCTCATTTGGGATATTTTCAGGTTGTTTCTGTGCCATGAGACTGGTTTATTCTCCCGTGTGCATAGAAGAGGAATTTCTTTTGGCCATATGTGAAACTTTCCTGTTCTCTAGGGGGGTTTTTTTGAGCCCACCATCTTAGGGTGAGGAACTGGGGAGCTGGAAGGCACAGGCTGGGTTTTCACCCAACATGCTCAACCTGGTGCACCCTGGCTGGGCTTTGTACCAAACACATGAGCCCCCAAAGAATGGGTTTGTGAGCTTTGACTGGCAGTCTGTAATGAAATCCTCCTGGCTGCTGAGGCAGTTCTAGAAGTGCATTAGCAGGCAGTAAGTGAAGAAAGCAAAGTTTGATAGACCAAATTTCCATATGTTCAGAGGCAGCAGCTTGCCAAGGCTGTGTAATTTGCAGTGATTGCGTCCAAAACATTCAACTTTATTGTAGGAACAGAATCAAATTGTTTTCCAGACACACTTGTAAAACCCTTGTAGCACTACGTATTTTCCTTTTGCGTTTTGGGGGTTTTTTTCCCCTTTTTGTGACAGTTGCATGATAATAGCAGCAGTGTTTCAATTTTTAAAAATTTGTTTCTGATCCTACCTGAGGTGCTGTGCTGTTTTTAAAAGGAGAAGGAGAAGAAGATGTGAAAAAGCAAACCTGTCACTATTTGGAAATACTTTCATGTCATTGCATATGCAAGGGGGAGTTCTTCCCTGAAATGCTGCATTTTGTAGCTATTGCTATGAAATTACATCAATCTGGGCTGTTAAAAACAGCAGCTCTTTGTTGCAGCTGGAAATCCTAAACTTGGTTTAATTTTAATATTCCTAGTCTTGGCAGTGGGCTGAAATAGTGAGGACATTCCTGGCCCTGTGCTGGGGGACACATTACAGCCCACTGTCTGTTCCCAGTGTTACAAAATCCCAGTGAGAGAGACTAAATGGGAGATAGTCTCTGCTCTTTTTTGTTAAATCAATTATTTTAAGCAGGGGAGCAGTAGAGGAATCCCAACACTCTGAGTGTGACGACTCACACCAGTGACAGGTTTTTAATAGGATGGGGAAGGCAGTTTTTGCATTCCCTATTTTCATCCCTGGGGAATTGAGGCTGTTCAGATTGCTGTAAGCCAAGGCACAGGCTGATGGTTGTGATGTACTGTGGGTTTTCTTCTTCAAAAAGAGGACTGCAGGATGGGAAGAACCAAGATTTTTGGGTGAGGTTTGGGATGGAGGAGAAGATAGTTCCCACGCCCCCAATATATTGTGGATCTGTATATGTAATATGGCAGTGGTATGCCTTCCTTAAGTTGTTCTTATAATTTTCAAGGAATTTTCCTCACAGTATGTGTTCAGTACTGGTGTCTTGTGGGTAAGATAGTTTCACGTGCTTCTTAGAAACACTAAAAAATAGTTTAGCCTTTTCAAGCACAGAGGCTGGGGAAAAAAAGGAACTGGTTTCATCCCAATGGATGTAGATGTTTAAGATGACACTTGAAAGAATCACAGAATCAGTAAGGTATGAAATGCATCCTGTAAGTTCATCAAATCTACCCATTCCCCCAGTACTGCTTAGGCCACCACTGACCCATGTCCACAAGTGCCACATCCTTTTAAATCCCTCCAGGGATGGAGATTCCACCATTGCACTGGGCAGCCTGTGCCAGCCCTTTAAGTGAAGAAATGTTCCCTGCTATCCAGAAGTTGCAGTCTAAAGCAAGTAAAGGAAATAAACTCAGACATTTGCTTAGTTTAACATCATGCACCCAGATCTGGGTTGCTTGAATTGAAGTTTTCAGCCGCAGGAAAGAGCCTGGCTGCATGTGGTGGGCAGTGTTTCAGTTCAGTATTTTAATTTATTGCTTGGGCTCTACAGAAGTTGCACAGTATTTCATCAGCACCAGCACACATTGTGTGTTGAGGAGGTATTTCTTGCTCTTCTTGATAACTTTACAGTGCTTTAAAACATCATTTTTTATTGTGAAAAGAGAAGATGTTTTAATTGCCAAACAGGAATATCCTGTCAGCAATCTGTTTAACTTACTTCAGAAGAATTGAAATAACTTTGCTTAGATTGAAGTACTTTGCTTAGATTGAATGCTTGTAGGTGCTGAGATTGTGGGCTCGTTGGATTGAACAGGTGAACACACATGGTGTGTCTCTATGTTGAACCATCAGTCCTGTCTCCCAGGAGGTCCTGTGCCGAGTGCAGCATTTTGCCCAAGGCTTTTAACTGTGGTGGATTTAAGAAGAAAATTAATTTCTCCAGACACAATTTTTCCCCAGCTCTAAGTGACTCCCTGTAAAATCCTCAATGCCTTTAGTGGAAAACACTGTAGATGAGAGAGATGCTTTCACAACAAACCTGTGGACGATACAGGATTGTGTTTTAGTTTCACCTTTTGTAACGGAAAGATTTCTGTGTGAGATAAATATCCATTTCCATGCTTTCCCCTCTGGCGTGGATATGGATGTTTTCCCATGTCTCCCTTTCCAGTGCGCTTCGCACCCTACAGACCCCCCGACATCTCCCTGAAGCCGCTGCTCTTCGAGGTGCCCAGCATCACCACTGAGTCCGTGTTCGTGGGCCGGGACTGGGTGTTCCACGAGATCGATGCACAGCTGCAGAGCTCCAACGCCAGCATCAACCGTGGGGTGGTGATCGTCGGGAATATCGGCTTCGGCAAAACCGCCATCATCTCCAGGCTGGTCGCACTCAGCTGCCACGGCACCAGGATGAGACAGATTGCTTCAGATAGCCCCCACGCCTCTCCAAAACGTAAGGACAGCAGCGCGTGGGTCTCCAAAACTCAGAGAGCTTTTACGTCAGCTTTTGGAGTGGTCTTGGCTGAAATAACCTCATTTCTCTTCAGGCCGAAGAAATCGGCTTAGTCTTCGTTGTAAAGCAAAGGGAGGACCTTTGAGAAATATGTCATAGAAGCCCTGGATGGTTTGGGTTCGGAAGGACTTTAAAGATTATCTTGTTCCAACTCCCTGCCATAGGCAGAGATACCTTCCACTATCCCAGGTTGCTCCAAGCCTCATCCAGCGTGGCCCTGGACACTTCCAGAGATGGGGCAGTCACAGTTTCCCTGGACAACCTGTACCAGGGCCTCCCCACCCTCACAGGGAACAATTTCTTCCTAATATCTAATCTAAATCTACCTTCCTTCAGCTTGAAGCCATTCCCTCTTGTCCTGTCACTTCATGCCCTTATGTAAAGTCCCCCTTCAGCTCTCTTGGAGTCTCTCCAGGTACTGCTACAGGCAGCTTTTATACTACTGTTCAAAGCTGCTTTTTGAAGTGTCAGAGTAGTCTGTGTCTGACTTGTCTGGCTTAGAAACATCACAGACTTTCTCTGACTGGGAAGACTCCAATTTTAGAATCATAGAATCACAGGATGGTTTGGGTTTGAGGTGACCTTTAAAGGTCATGTAGTCCAATCCCCCAGCTCATGACATCTCCAGCCAGATCAGGCAACCAGTATTCTATGTTTATGAATCTATGCCAGTGCATTCTTCTTCCCATATGGATTATCTCATAGAATCATGGTGTAAATATTCCATGCAGATCACGAGCCCATGTAGGCTCAGGACCCAAGATGGCTCTACCTCCTCTGGTCCCATTGAGTTCCTGTCACTATGGGCTGACAGGTTTGCAGGTGGAGATGACAACTTTAAAATCACTCAGTTCTCAGTGAGTGAGTAAGACAGAACTAAAAATACTGAGTTAGGTACCTGAAGGTATCTTTAAGGATGTAGGTCACTGTATCTCAGTGAAGCTGTAGGTAAATCTGTTCACCGAAATGCTGTCCTCTTGCACTATCAGAAGAGCTGAAATGTCACCAAGGTTGACACGTTGAACAGTGTCACTTGTCAGAGCTAAATGAGCAATGTGTAGTGAAAGGCAGGGCTTGTTTCTATATTTTAAGTGCAGCTCTGCAGTGCACCAACTGCAAGTATGTGTCCCCAGTCTGCTTAGGGTGATGGTGAACATTAAAGAGATGACTGTGCTTAACTCCTTCTGGACTAAAAGCTGGATTTCTCACATGAGGTGCCCTGCCCCTTTCGTTCATAGATGATGAAGATCCTTGGTCCCACCTGACATATTGTTTAGTTCACTCTGGTGTGACGATGGAGTTGAAAACTGAATGATTCCTCAGCGTTAGTTATTAAGATGGAAACCTTCAGAATCAGTAGTTAATTTTTGATTTGATTTCCTAAAGAGATCACAAGTACTAGTCTAGCTATAGAAGATAATAATTACTCTACAAGATCCTTGTGGGTCCTTTCCAATTTGGGATATTCTATGATTAATCTCTGATTTTGTGATAAGTTTATTTGTAATTTCTTTTTACACATGCTGAAAAAATCTATTATGCTTATTAAATCCCTGCTAATTAATACATGCTAATCAGGTGGTCTGTGCTGTGGCAGTTGTGCAATCAGCTAATTAAACTGGCTTCAGTAGAGCCTCATAGTTCTAATTCCTCTCTCAGAAAATTAATACAGGTGACTGGTGTTATACTCAGAATCAAGAATATGCCTCATTCTAACACATTCAGGGTTTAATTATGGAGGCAGCAGTCATCCTCCTCTGTTGTTTGCCATTAAACCATTAAATGGGTCACTGTTGGCATGATTATTTCCAGTCAAGCTCAGGGAAACACTGCAGTAATCCAGGAGAATCTTCTGCCAGCACAGACTGCGCTTCAGAGTAGTGTTGTTCTTAAAATAATCAATAATTAGACATCACTAAGTGCTGTATGTTGTGGTGTCATTCAAAAATCCTCCATATGAGTACTTAGGAGTGAAAATAAAAATCGTTCGGGAATGTTATCCACAAAGGCCAAGTGGATGAGCTTTTTTAGCAATCTGCTGGTAAAGCAAATTTCTGTTTTACCAGGCAAAAGAAGCACCTAAAATGCACTAGAACACAGTTAAACTTGCCAGAGATAATTCCAGGATAATTTATTATTTGCTTGCAAGCCTTTTCCAGATCTTGGTGCTGCTCCTGCTCCTCTCCCCCTGATTAAATTAATGGGCTTCAGATGGCTGCATTAGCTGGGGCGCTTCATTTATTTATGTTAGAAAATAGGCCTGTAATTCAGAAAAATAGGCTGTCTGTGCTGAAGGAGGACTTGGAACCAAATTAACCAGCGATTGTTCATAACAAGGGAAGATCTGTTGGCAGAAGTGCAGAGCAGGAAAGCTCTGCACTCAAATCCACCCAACCTGAAGGCACAGCCTGCCAGAGGACCCAGTTCGCTCCATTACTGTCATTATTTTAAGGTCAGTGAAATTACAATGGGAAAGATGAATAAGACAAGCTCAAGGCTTTTTCTTAGTGGTCCTTACCTGCCTCCAAAAGAAGTTCCTGGAAAAGCCTCTGGAAATCCCTGAAATCCCAACCAGGGTATTTGTGGGAAATGTTTTACCTTCCATGCATAGGAAACAGCAGCTGCCTGGTTTGTAATAATAATGTTAGTGCTTGTCCTAACCTCTTTCCTTGGACAGATGTGGATGCCAACCGAGAGCTGCCCTTGGCCCAGCCGCCCTCTGCCCACCCCTCCATTGCCAGTGGGAGCTGCCCGGGGACGCCCGAGATGCGCCGGCGCCAGGAGGAGGCCATGCGGAGATTGGCCTCGCAGGTACAGCAACACCCAGCTCGGGCTCTTTTGGTCCTTGGGAAAATGTTTTAGTGGGACTCCTTGGAAATTCTCCTGCTTGACGTCACTTGGAAAATCCGTGCATTCAAATGCTCACTTGGGGAGCCTTGAGAGAGACTTCTGGAAGGAGTTTTGTTACCCAAGAAAATTTATTTCTCTACATGAAACTCCCACTACATCAGATACACTCCCCTGTTACTCTGAGGGTTTGTCTTTCACAGCCACCCTACTTTCTCATTACAAATGTTAGGATATGACACAATTACTGGAATAATTGTGGTTTTTCTTCAGCACTGATAACAAAATTGCTCAGTGTTTCAGCAGGGTTTTGTTTGAAAAGGGCAGATACTGTACTTGGGGAAGGCACTACCTGAGTGTTAATGCTGTGTGTGCACTTGGGAATTTTTCAGAAAATTCTCCAAAGTAGACCATAGCCTTTGGAGCCATACACAAATTACTTGCTGTTATGGCAGGAGTAGTTTGTATGGAACATATGGAACACTGTCACCTATGGACACAAGATTTACAGCTTGAATTTTATTGTATTACTGTGATTTAACCCTAATTCTGTAGTGGTGGGAACATGCCATTCTATTGCTTTGAAATACAAGGAGTTTGCTCTTGTTCCTCTTCCACCTTTTGGGAGGATGAGAGCAGTTAATGCTTTCCTGTCACCCACTCCCATTTTGGAGAGGAAAATAGCAAAAAATTCTCTGTTCTAAATTCTGAGCAAGCCATTTTCATTGGCTTTTTGTGCCAGATACTGTATTGTCCTGTCTGCTTTCCTGCTGCACCCAGATGCAGGCAGGGAGCATGTGCTGCGTAAATAAATACTGAGATATGATACTCTCCTCTTCCACATGGTGTTCTTGAAAGGAATGCAATGCCCAGGTCTGGTTCTGTTCAGGATGCATGAGTCACTGTATTCCTTCAAATCTGAATCTCTGCAGACTACCAGAAAGGGCAGTAAAGTGTGCTATCTCTGCTTAAAATACCTCATCTATCACTTCCTCTGAGTGCTTAAGTGATCTTGCTGGGTATGTAATTGATAAATGGATGCCGTTTTACCTTCAGTATCCTTCTGGAAAAGGTAAGGAATGTGGCTCTTTCAAACACTGTGTCACATCCACAACATAGATCACTCATTGAAGCTTTTTTTGCATCTTTGATCACTGGAGAAAGAGCTAAAACCAATCCTTATAGCCAAAATGAAAGTAAAAATAGGTTGTTATACCTTGGCTGCAGACTCTTTAGGAAGGGTTGTAAGGTCCTGCTCATCCTTTAGCCAATTTTTTTTTGTAGAATAAATCCAGTGCGTTGCTGTCAGAACACAACAGCTGAGGTAGGGAGATGAGCTGCCCATAGTGCCTGCAGCAGGATTACCCACTGGGAGCAAGATCATTAATCTCCCAGTAAATCTTCACTACTATAAATGGAGGCAAATTCCAGAAATAACAGTCCCCAGCTTTCAGACATCAGGCCTTGATGAACGGATCAATGCCAAGGCTGATGAGTTGACCTTAGAGCACTTATGCCCGAATTGCTGACACAGCACATGGAATTTAGAAAAAGCTCCATCATGTTGAGCAGACAGTTCCTGGGATGACTCAGAGCAGTGGCACGGCTTGATTCAGCATTCAGAGGCCTTGGGTCTATTCCCAGCATTGCTGTTACCCTTTTTGGGACCCTTGGAGACCAGCATCTCATCTGCCTCACTCCCAGTCCCTGGCTAGCAAAGGAAAAGTGATCCCTGCAGGTAATGGTCCTTGGACAACTGATCAACTGATGCTGGTAGGGACATGTTAGGTGTTAGTGGCTTACTATTTAAGAAAAGTGGGTGACTTCCAGGTATGTTGGATGAAGACATGCATTGAAATAAAGCACATGCTTAAATCCTCACTCAAAGCTTCATTTCCTGCCTTGAAGGGAAATTGTTCTGAAAAAAATAGGATTTTTGTTTTGTTCAATTTTGTAATTAATTTTTTTGAGCTCTATGTTCCTGTTACATTCTTTGTCGTATACAGCAGTTCGGTTTATTGCATCAAAACGTTTTCCAGAAGGGCTGTGCAGCACACTACAGTGAGTTTGATGGCTTATTAAGCCTCAGGAAATAAAATAAAGACAAATAAAATGGTTAAGGATGTTTGTCAAACTGGTAGCTGGGAGTCATGTGCACAGTGCACTTGTAGTAGCCTCCTGGGTAGCAGAACTCAGCATCGGCACTAAGGAATCCGTGCTGTCAACAACAGATGAATTGATTTGTTTGGAAAGAGCTGTACCATGTGATATCCTCCTTGATAAACAAACACCCCCTGTCCCACCGCAGCCAGTTTGACATCTCTAAGTGACATTGGGGGAAAAAGCAGTACTGGCCTGGCAACAGAATTGGAAATTTGTTAAAATAACAGCATGGAGCCCTTCATTGTGTGTGCAGTCGCCTCCTTCAGAAACTCTGTCACACATCTATCTTGCCTTTGAGGCATCATAAGAATTTTGAGGCTTTGAAGATACTGAAGTGTTAGCTGAGGAAAACCACCGAATGGCTAGTAGACAATAGTAAAACTAGTTGGTTAATATAATTCAGCTTCTAAATCTGAATGTCTGATGGCACATTCTCCAACAGGCGTTTGTGGGGACAGTTTAGGAAAACCTTCATATAGATAAGCTAAAGGCTTTCCAAAGTCTAACAAAAAAGCAAAGAAAGAGAAAAAAAGACTGGAATGTCCTTTAGTGCTGGAGGAGGGGGAGAAGATCAGCATATTCCTGTGTCAGTAGCTGTGGAATAAAAAAAGAGTTGCTGATGGTTTCGTTAAACAGGTTTTGTCCAACTGGCTGAAGGAAAAACAGCCAAAGGAAGGGAAGAACCCTTTGGTCAGTCTGAATAGAAGAGTATTTATTGGACGTGTGTGTTTCATAGTTGCATTTACACTAAAGTCCGAATTGAAGTACAGAGGAAAGTGTTGACAGTGGTGGACAAGAACAGTTGTCAGGGTTATTTTAGGAGCTAGATGAGCCATATGTGAGGAGCTGGATGAAACTGTGTGCAGATGTTCCACCTCTGCCTGCACTGAGCAGAGTAGGGTTTTGTCAGATTGGGCTGAGGTCACTGTGCTGGAGAAATACAGATCGTTACAAAAGCAGATTAATCAATATACAAATAGTCTTAGGTAATGGCTGATGCAGGCTCCAGAATGCTGATGGGAAGCTCGTTGTCCTCTCACCCACTCCCTTCCCTTTGAAAATGTCATTTACCCCAATATTCAGAAGTTGTGTATCTATGATGACAGAAATGAAAGGTGAACAAGCAGTTGCTTTTCTTCCTCTGGATTACTCAGGGTTGTACTTTTCTGCCTGGTTTTTGTACAGTAAATTCTTGGGGGCAAAATTTGCATTTAGCTCTTAATGTCAGAGATGAGCAAATGATTAATTTTAGAACTAAATAACTGCTGACTGGCAAGCAGGAGCTCGACTTGGTCCTGCCATGCTGACCCTCCATTTTCCCTGAAGGTTTATCCTTTAGTCACAGAGGGTTTTTAATGGATTGGCTACCCAGTTTTAACTAACCCATTGAACAGCTTTATTCTTCGGGTTTCCGAATGCTGTGTGGTGGCTTTTGGTAGCAGCACTTTAACAAATGGACCTGAAACCCTGCACTAATGTGTTCTACACTGTGCAGAGCAGCTGGTGGAGGAGCTGCACATCCATTGCATTAGTGCATTTTGCTGATGCTGGACACAGCTGGTGGCTCCAGAGGCTCTTCTCCCCATCCTCCAAGCCATATGCAAAGCATCACTAACATTGCTGCAGGCATATAAAAAGAGAGTGCTCGTACCTTACACAGAGGTGGGGAGATTCACTGCTGCTGAGACTTGGTGCCCTGGGTCACTAATAAGTTCCAGAGGGCATTTAGCAGCATACTCAGCTATGTAAAAGTAATGAACATTTCCAATAAACTGGGTCACCACATGCCATATACTGGGTCATTGTCATGTACAGTGCTGATGGCCATTTCCTTTATCACAGCCAGCGTTGTCCCTGATACGTGGCATAGTGGCAGGTCAAAGTGTTACACTGTGTTTATTTGAAGCTATTTTGTATGGGTCCAAAAAAAAAATCTTGTTAAAGGTTAAAATACAGTACTGAAGCCCTCTGAGAGCATTGGAGGGAGTGGGTGGGAGCAACAAGTAGTTGGTTGCTGTGAGCTCAGGAGTCTGGGAGGTTGTTCCAAGGGGGGTTGGCTGTCCTTGTACGACACGCTTCCCAAAGGAAGCCAAGACAAACCACAAAGGAGGTGTGATGGCAAAGGAATGCTGCCTAAATGGAGTAGCTTCTGTTTCAGAAATAGTGCTGGAGAACTGCTTAAAATTGGCCTGTGCTAATAATTAACCTATTTCCCTTGAGCTATCTCCAGATCCTCCCACTCTTTGATGTTCATGCTGTCCTCCAGCCTTTCCCGTTACTGTCATCTTCTCCCTCTCCTGCCATGTCACTTATTCCCCTTCACTTTCTTTTCTTTTCCTCCCTCACAGTTCAGTCCAGTCTCACCCTCTGTACTTGATGACTCTACACAATCTCATTTGTGTCTTATTATTTCCCTCTCCTTTGCCCTCTCACCCACTTCCTCTTGCTCCATTCATGTGGCTCTTGCCCGCTCATCCACCAGCGTTTGCCATTATCCTTGGAATAGCTGTTTTGCTTTTGACATCCTTCATCCAGCAACTGTTTCCCTCGGTTACTTGAAGGTTACAGGAGACTGGATGAAGGCAGAATTGGGAAGTGATTGTGGCAAAAAAGGGAGAGTAAGAATGACTGGTGTTGGAAGGGTTAGGAGACGAGACTCCTGAAGACCTGGGTTAAACACCTAGAGAGCATACAAATAATGTCTTCATCGTTCTGCTTTGGCAGTTACAAAGATGAATTTTATGTCATTTCAGAGTAAATGAGTGTTTTGGGGCTCCTTGACACCAAGCTCCAGAGGAGCTTTTCCTTTGCACAGCTGTATTGTTCTTCCCAAGTTCAAAAATACAGTTTATTTTGCAACATTCTGTGCTACAGTGCTCCAGGGCAGTGGTGGTTTTGGTACAGAACTGCTCCCACCTGTCTTGCTGAGATATTTTTGGATACTCAGTGATATTTGACAAGAAAACCCAGTCCAGAATGGGAGCTGGAGAAAGGCTTTGTGCCCTGGTAGAGGCTCATTCCAAATGGGCAGGCAGTGCCTGAGGCTGGGGACAGCAAGAGAGCAGGAGAAGCTGGGGTGGAGTGGTGGCAGAGCAGCTTCCCAAGGGATTCACAAGCAGGGACAGATTTTTGAGGGCCTTTTTTGTGTTGGAAAAGAAAACAAGAAAGTTGGCAGCATGGCCTGAGAAGGTATCACTGATTTTCTGCTTATTTTAATAAGTGGGCAGAATATAGCAGGGTTCTAGCACAGTTTGCTGAGCTGGAAAAATCAGGAGAAAGCTGGGAAAAAAGGAACCTTTTTTTAACTGAATTGGTTTTTTGAATGAAGCGTGGGATCACAGTGTATGAGTAAAGTACAGGAGCCTGACATCGCCTCCAGTTCAGGGGAATCTGTACTTCCGAGGTACTGCCTCACTGTGATGGAATCAAGGAGTGCTGTCTCTCCACTTCCACAGAGCTTGACATGTGAAAACAAAGCAAATAAAAAATAAGTTCAAGAAAATACTCACAAGTTACTACTGACCAAGTCCTTGACTATTGTTACTGTCTGTCTCTGCAAACAGATACAGCTTAATTTCATTTATTCCTCAAGTGGAAGGTCCAGTCATTTTTCAGGATCATTGCCTGTTTTTACCAACTGATTTGTCTGGATTTTTGTCATGGGCAGTTAACACTTGCTGCTCTTAAAAGACTTCACCTGCCAGAACAGATCAAGCTCACCAAGGGAAAAACTGCTGCTTTTGCAGCTGTCCCGACGTGGCTCGGATGAAGACATGGAGTTTTTCATTCTTTTCTCTTTGCTAGGTCGTAGCTTATCACTACTGCCAGGCCGACAACGCCTACACCTGCTTGGTGCCGGAGTTTGTGCACAATGTGGCTGCCCTGCTCTGCCGCTCGCCGCAGTTCGTCGCGTACCGGGAGCAGCTGCTGCGCGAGCCGCACCTGCAGAGCCTGCTCAGCCTCCGCTCCTGTGTGCAGGACCCCATGGCCTCCTTCCGAAGGGGGGTCCTGGAGCCCCTGGAGAACCTGCACAAAGGTACTCATGTTCCCCGCGCTTGCCCCAGCCTCCCATGCACCTTTTTTAATTATGATTTTAGAAATGACGTGTAATTGGATCTGGGCATGTAAACAAAGTAATGGATTAATCTGTCTGCATCACTTCTTGAGCTGAAGGGAAAAGGTGGGATCTGGAGAAGGTGGGAAGACTGAGAATCATGGAATGGTTTGTATTGGAAGGGACATTAAAGCTCCTCCCATTCCATCCTCTGCCATGAGACCTACCACTGTCCCAGGGTGCTCCAAGCCCTGTCCAACCTGGCCTTGGACAATTCCAGAGATCCAGGGACAGCCACAGCTTCTCTGGGCAACCTGTGCCAGGGTTTCCTCACCCTCACAGGGAGGATTTTTTTCCCAGTATTCCACTTGGCTTTCCCTTTTCTTGCTTCTTTTATATCCCAAACCTGTCCTTGCAGATCTCAAGGTGAAAACAAGCAAGCAGTTCCATTCACAGCACTGCTTACAGCAACATGTTCTGATTTATTTGTGTAGGGGTGACTTTTTTTTCCCTTTCCCTGCCACTATTTAGTGGGCTTTGGAGAATCTGAGGCTTTCACCAAAGGACTGGTGTCATGGAAGTCCATAGACATCCTGTGTAAAACTTCTGGGGCAGCTGGTGACAAGCCTTGTCCTGATTACAGACTTAGGGTTTTTTCTGATACATTGATTTTGTCTTCTTTTCTTTTTCCCCTCTGCATGTTATAACTAATTCATTGTGACAGTCACTAAATTTAAGATCTTTGCTTGTTGCCCTGAAAACTGTCAGAGCATTGCAGAATTCAAGACTGGTGTCCTGCAGAATCATGTCTGTTGCTGTGCCTGTGCTGCATCTTGGCTGCAAAAATAGTTCAGATAATTTTGTTACCACCCTACTCTCTACAACATGAAATAGATGCAGCTTCTGCCAGATTCAAAGCCCTGATGTTCAAATCAGCTCTTCAAAACTGTGTCCAGGCTCTGAGCAGCAGCATCTGGGTACAACCTGCCCAGTTCCACCAGGCACAAAACATGTAGAGCCAGCGCAGCATGATAGCAGTTGGTTTTCTCGCATGGAGAAATGTCACTGTGTCGGAGTGTTTCAGAGGATTCTTACTTTTCTTGGCAAGAAGGTTGACCCCTATCTGGACCTAAATTCTGAGAGGTGGAAAAATTTTATATGAAACATTTTTTTTCCCCCTTCCTCTTGGGCTCTGCAATCAACATAGCTCCAGCAGAGCCACTGACCAAGACTCCCACTTTTCAAACCTGCTTGTTGAGAGTGCTGGCAAGCTAATTTGCACCAAATGTTCTCTAACAAGATGAACAGGATCTGGAAATTGGTTCTAAAATACATAATAATTCTGAATAGAATCTAAATAATATATAGGAGAACAAAGTTCTGATTCTTCCCCTTCGCCCTGCTTTCTCCGCTCTCCCTTAGGCTTTATGAGGAACATGAGATGTGGGTATAAAACTCAGGCACTGTTCATGCCAAGATTTCAGAGAGAAATAAAGTATATTTTGTAGTGTATCCAAAAATCTTAATGACAAGTTAACTGAAAAAGCAACTAGGGTAATTTTAGTGCAAAATGTGTATTTTTCATGTGCATGTTTACAGTGCAGTAGGAAATAAATGCAACGTGTTGACGTAAGGCAAGGACAAGATGCTCAGCAGTCCCAAATACAGTGTTTGCACGTCTGTTCTCCCTGGAATACCACAGGGACCACAGGCTCTCATCGTCAATGAACATTCTGTGCTGGGGTTTTACAGAAAAGTTTCTGGTGCAAATTAAAGTCAAAGAGAAAAACATACCTGCTACTGGGAATTTTGAGTTTTTTGATAGCAGGAGTTTATCTGTAGTGCTTTACAGATCAGGACTTGTAGTACATGTGAATAGCATATGCCTTCAGTAGGCTCAGATTTCACATTTTACACCTGGTTTTGAGTCTTATTAGGCAAAATTACCTTTGAGAAGATACCCCTTGAGCTTAAGATACAAGTACAAAAAGTATCTCTATCATTAGTTGTAAAGCCATACTCAGCTCTCAGTGTCTGACATAGAGAAAACAACTGCATTGTCAGCATCACCTGGGTTAGTGTATTTTCCAGCAGCAAAAAAATTCTGTTTAAACACAGTCCATGATTGACTTGCAGGATTTTCAAGGCCAGGTTGGAACAACCTGGTCTAGTGAAAGATGTCCCTGTCTCCAGCTGGAGAGTGGAATGAGATGACCTGTAAAAGTCAATATGCAATTAATGTATCATTAAAAAGAAGCTGCTACTGTGGGTGTTTTCTTCTTTGGCAATATCTGGTCATGGTTTAAAACTCTGTAGTGACATTGCAGTACATTATGGTTGTGTGTCTATAGCCTTTCCAATAAATGCTTTTTCTCTTTCTCTCAGAGAGCAAGATCCCTGATGAAGATTTCATTATATTAATTGATGGTTTAAATGAGGCTGAATTTCACAAGCCAGATTATGGAGACACTATAGTATCGTTTCTGAGCAAAATGATTGGAAAATTCCCTTCCTGGCTGAAGCTGGTAGTGACAGTCAGGACAAGTCTACAGGTATGTTGAGACCCAAAACAGGGATAAACTGTGTCACTGTCATGGTGGACTTCGGTAAAGATCTCACTGGATGTTCTGGATTTGCTCAAGACCCTTTATTTCAGGTTATCCTTTTGGCTTTTTTATTCTTGGATTTACATCCATATTCCCAGGCCGACTCTACAGCTTTGGAAGGATCTCATCCATTATTGCTTATTCATGTCAATAAATGTTCATCAGCAAGTAGTTCAGATCATTTTGCGAGACAGCCCACATGCCAATAGGCCCCGACTCATGGAGCCATTAGGGAGGCAGGACCTAATGCCTGTCAGCCTGTGCAGCTAAAGGACATCCTCAGATCCTTGTAGAAGGGCAAAGGAATTCAGATCTTCATTCCTTCCAGCGTGACCTAGAGCATGATGATTTCAGTCTGATTAGGCCAAGACCTTACCCAGCTCAAGACTGTTGTCAGCAGGTGTGGAAACTCAGCAGGGAGCTGAGTCTGGTTCCAGCCCCATCGGGGCAGCCAGCCCCCACATAGTCCTTGCCACTGGTAATGGCAGCTGCTTCCCAAGATCCAGGAGGGCACAGACTATTTGCTGTTCCGTGCTAGGGTCCATTTTTTGCTCAGTAATGGAGTAAATTAAATATAATTTGGAGGAAATCTTTTTGTAATTGTAAGTAAAATGCATCCCAATGGCTTGAATTCCTCATTTAATCAGGGCTTTTGCATCCTTAAAGTCTTCACTGCAGCTTGAGTCGCACTGTGCTTTCCCTCTCTGTTTTGTTGGAGAGCTTCTGGCTTTTCTGGAGTTGGCCTTGTACAGATCTGTTGCATCACTTCTCCTCTCCTCACAGTGGCTGAGAGCACATAAGGCAAGAATTTCTTTGGAGAGGCCTTTGATGATCTTTGGTTTGTGTTGAATCAGGGACTTTGGTAGATGAGCATTCCCTGAATGCAGTGTCCTGTGGCAGACAGACGTAGTTGCTTGGCACTGGAAAACACTCACTGTTGTCTGTCCTGATGTTTCCGTGCAATCGGTGAGTGTGGAATGCAGTAGGCTGCTCCCAGGGAAGCTCTTGGTCTCAGCTTCAGCAAATTTCTTCTGGCCTTAGATTTGTCACCTGGATGTCCATTCCCTCTGACAGGACAGCACAAGGGCTGGGAGGTCAGTCCGTGGTTGGGAGGGATAGGAATAACGAGGGCACTGCTCTGTGTGAATTTACCAGCCCTTTCCATGGATGTACTGAGTATCCCTTGTTTTAATTTCAGTCATGTTTCACACACAGCCTGTTTGATTATAGATGAGAGTGTGAGGCCCTGAGGGCACAAACTGTTTGTGTTCCTGGCCTGATGGAAGGTCTTAAAGGAGTCTCAAAGGTGCTATTGTAACAGAAATTAAGCTTACTTAATAAATAGTAAACACTGCCAGCATGAGTTTTTTTTTTTTTTCTTTCTTTCTTTCCTTTAGGAAATAATTAAGCTGTTGCCCTTCCACAGAATATTTTTGGATAGACTAGAAGAGAATGAAGCCATTGACCAGGATCTGCAGGCATACATCCTTCATCGGATACACAGCAGCTCGGAGATCCAAAACAACATCTCACTCAATGGCAAAATGGACAACACTACATTTGGCAAACTCAGTTCTCACCTCAAGACCTTGAGCCAAGGGTCCTACCTATACCTGAAACTTACTTTTGATCTCATAGAGAAAGGATACCTAGTTCTAAAGAGCTCCAGCTACAAAGTGGTCCCAGTGTCCCTGTCCGAAGTGTACCTGTTGCAGTGCAATATGAAGTTCCCAACACAGTCTTCCTTTGATCGGGTCATGCCTCTCTTGAACGTAGCAGTGGCTTCTCTGCACCCATTAACAGATGAACATATTTTTCAGGCCATTAATGCAGGTAACATTGAGGGCACTTTGGAGTGGGAGGACTTTCAGCAGAGGATGGAGAACCTTTCTATGTTTCTTATCAAACGTAGAGACATGACGCGAATGTTTGTTCATCCCTCTTTCCGAGAATGGCTTATTTGGAGAGAAGAAGGTGAAAAAACCAAGTTTCTTTGTGATCCAAGGTAAGCAAATGCTCTAAGAAATCAGAGCTTACCAATGTGATACTCTGTTATCTGAATCATTTTATTTTACAAGGTTGCACATGGCTGCAGTTACCCGACTTTGCTCTGTGTACACTGTAGGTCTGTACATTCTGTACTGATCACCTGAGGTCTTTATGTTGTTGTTCATGGAAAGAAGCAAGTACCCCTGGGCACACACCTGACTTGGCAAACATCACGGTCATCTTTAGAATGAGATGAGCTATTGCTCTGAAGGTCCCAGGCTGTCTAGCTCAGTAATCACCGGGGGCAGGTTAGTCCTGCCAGCCCAGTCCTGGAGAAGGGGAATCATCTTCCCTTTCTCCAAAGGTATCAAAAACACAGGAAGTGGAAGATAAGAAGTGGAAAGATGAATAGTCTGGATACATCTTTTGCAGTTGCTTCTTTTTCAGGTTGTGTGCCTCTTAGTTTTACTAGATATTTTTTGAAAACAAAATAAAGAGCAGAGTTGTTCTGTAGTTATTTTGGACTGTAAATGCATCTGTAATCTCTATCCTAACAGCAGCTGAGTTCCTGGTTTAGTTCACAGGGAACAGAATTTAATCACATTTAGATGGATATTCTCTATGCCCAATGATCTCTATCAACATTACTTTTGTTTCTAGTGACAAGTGGAAACAGACAATCTGACTGTAATTCTCATAGTTTATCCCCATAAGTTTTGCTCCATTTTTCTGCCCATTTCTTAAAGTATGATCATAATAATCAGGGAAACACTCAAATTCAAGGATGTGTCAGTTGACTCAATGGTCAGTCTGAAGACAGTCTCATGGTATCTGCTGGAGCTGGAAAGCTGTGGCTGTTAGTGGTGTCAGAGTAATTTACCACTTTAAATTTTGAGGTAAACAGGCTGCAGTAGAAAAATACAAAATAGCTCCCCTCAATGGGCATCTTCCTGGTTTTAGTGGGTTCTGACAATATTCCTGTTGAGTGAGACCTTGTTGAAGCATCTCACAGCAGCAGGTGCCTTCAGATCAATCAAAGAGTTATTTAATATCCTTCCTTGGAAGTCAGTGGGTTTGTGAAGCTGCTTTTAATTGACTGACCCTGACAGAGTGTGAGTCCATTACGAAGGAAATTGGGATAATGGGCCTCGTGTCCACTCATTGCATCTGGGATAATCTTCCTGATTTCATTACTGAGAGTGAGTTCTCCTGTTCTTGGAAGCATGGAAAGGAGGGGAGGGGAGAGGAGGAACACAAAGTCCAGGAATTAACCCATTTTTCTATGCTTTTAAGAAAAACAGCAGATCTCCACCCTCTAGGGTTTTGGTTAGCCTGTTGAGATGCTGACCCTCTTCTTTGAACCCTCATCATGCGTTTGCTGTCCAAAGCAAAGGCTAATGGGCTCTGAAGGGTAACATTCTCACTGCTGGTCTCCCCAGAGAGGAACCCCTCCCAGCCCCTGCATTTTTTAACCCAGGGCTCCAGTGAGGCAGTTGTGAGAGCACTGAACCAGCATTGCAGTAACAACCTCCTCAGCCTGTCAGGCCAGCACATCAACCAAGTGGCTTCCTTGACAAATAACATAAAACATTTTAGGGAAAGACCTAATCCTTTGTGACTGGTGTGTGGAGAAAATGGTTCTTACTGCACATTCCTCCTACACTTGTATTTCTAAACCTAAATTCTGCTGTGATGCAGTGCTTCTTTCTGCCCAGACTTAATCAGAAACTACTATGCAATTATTTTCCATGCTTTTGCAACACTAATAAAATCTTTTATCCTTGTGCTGCTGCTGAAGGGGCTGTGAGACAGAAATGAAGTGACTTGTCTTAGCAAGGCAGTGAGAGAGCTGTAGTCAGATATGGACCCCAGAAGTGAAATTACTTTATCCAGGTTTAAGTATACACATCTGAGTTACTTGTCTAGACTTGCTTTATAGTCAGAGGAGAGAAATTAGAGTGATTCATTTCATCCTGAGCTAAAAGGCTACAGTAGGTCAGATGAGGAATGCCTGGGAAGCGTCTCCTCCAGCTGAGTTATGAGGAATCTCAGGATGATGGGCTCCCCGGGCGATATCTCCAGTACTGACAAGGCTGGATGAGGTGAATCTCTCCAATGTGCTCCTCTACCCCACACACGGGGCTTTGAAGTGGATTCACAGATTTTCTTTTCTTGTTCAGGAAAAATATACGCTCAGTGTTGTTGCCAGTACGAATATCCCAATTTGGGCTTTTGTGTCTCAGGGTGGCACGAGACCAACCAACATTGTGTGTGCTGGTGGTGGTGGCTGAGGGAAGAGGCTCTTTGTGCTGCATGGGGGTGTCCCAGCATCCATGGGACCATAGCAAAATGAAGCATTTTAGATTTTCACCTCAAGTGCTTCACCTCTGGCTTGGTGAAGCCAAACCCCACCTAATTTTAGGGGCCTGCCATCCAGGTGTCGGTTGCTCAGGCAGTCACTCCCATCTCCTTGAGTCCTTGGAGCAGTTCATCTGGCCTGTTCTAACTGCTGAGGTGAGCTGAAACCCAAACCCCAGTCCCTGGACTGGCCTCCAGGGTCACTGAGGCATGAACATGCTGCCCCAGGGAGGTAACCTGTGTGGAACTGGAGCTTGGCAGAGATGGGAAGTGGCAGAGGTGGTGCCTTTTGCATAGGTTTGCTCCTGGTTACTGTTCCTAGGGCAGTGGGTTTTGAAGGACAGGCGCTTTATGAACCCAGAACAGAGCCATTTCCGTGCCTCTTACCTCCTCTTCTACATCCATAAACCAAATTTGTTCCTCAAACCCCAAATCAAGATACACTGCATGGATAAACATGCAGCAGCAATCCAGGCAGGAGGATACAGCTCTCATCTAACACCCAAGTTGCCATGGTTTCTGGCAGAGGTGTCTTTTAGTACAATACATTGTAGGTATTTTACATTTCTCTTTTTCTCTTGGGAGCACATTGCAAGTGGAGACTTTTCTTAGACAAAATTAATGTTTTTATGTATTACCCTGCAAAATGATAAGAATGAAGGCTTTAGAGCAAAATCGGGGGGGGGTTTATTTTGATGGAATGCTGAATCTGATTGACAAATAACAGTCTTGAGTGTAAAGATAATTCGTTTAGAAAGTTGGGAGAAAAATAAGTTGGTGAAAGTGATATTTCTAACAATTCAGGGATCCAACAAACAGCTTTAAATGGGGAGTTGGTCCTTGCATTGCACGGCTTAACTTCTTAAAAATTACTCCCAGATCAGTCCTCCATATGGAGCTCTTAGGCATTTTGGTGCATGGATTAATTGATTTTCTTTCTCTTTTGTATTATAAGACTCTCAAAAGCTCTTAAAATACACTCAGATTGATTGTTAGCTGAAATGATCAAATGTTCACCAAAACCCAGGGTGAGTCTTAATTGTTTTCTCCACATCCATGAGGAGTGGCTTTTACAAAGCACAGCAAAGGCATTGTTTAAATTCAAGGTGAGGTAGAATAATGGGTTTAGAATTTATTTGAATTCCTTATATGTTAGGCAGAAGATGAAAAATAATGCAGTGCCCACTAGCACCTTGTAGGGTCCGAGATGGAATAAACAGGTTTTCCAAATTGGTTGGCAGCAGTGCCAGCTTTCAAGGGGCTGCTATCATTATTTAGCATTGCTTTACACTTGGAATTACCTCTCTTAATATCTTTTTCAGTGCTGCAGAGTGCCAGTTTTGTAGCTCTGCAAGTGTTGTAGCTCACAGTGGGCTTTCTGAGTGCCCCAGGTAGAGGTACAGGCAGCACTCGCCACATCAGCATAGCCAGGAGGGACGTGTCAGTTGTGTTGCCATCCCCAGCCATGGGCTGGATGCCACATGCCACTAAAATACGTGAGGTCAGGTTATTTCCTTGTTCTGTCTGCTGTCTGGTCATCTGCACTTAGGCAAGGCCTGTACTCAGTTAATGCAATTAATTACCAGATCACCGTGGGATCTGCTTGTTCAAGATCATTTCCACAGCTCTGATTTTGGTAGAAGTGTGGAGTGTGGTAGAAGTGGTGGCTGAGCTGTCATTTGGGGCAGAACTCCCTCTACACCTGTTGCATGGGAACGAGAGTACAACATTTCTCATTCTTTTAATTTACCCCTCAAGCCATATTTAGTGAGTGCAATGTTTGTGAATCACAGAGATGAGTCCATCATCATGTCCTCCAGTAAATTGGAGCGGCAGACCCAATCTGTTCACCAAGTATGGAGTGCTGATTCTGAGAATCCATCTTTTAGGCTTCCCTTATGTCTTCCAGAATAAAGTTTTTTGATTGCATGACTTGGAACCAAGTACATTTTGAAATGTAAAATAATGGGCATTAACTCAACAGAATTAGTGTAGGAAAGTTACTGTACGCGACTTCTACATCTCCAGCATCTCCAAGACATTAACTCTAGTCAGAGAATCATGGAGTGATTTGTGTTGAAAGGACTTCAAAGCCCATCCAGTCTCACTCCAGCCATGGCAGGGACACCTTCCATTACATACACCAGGTTGCTCCAAACCCCATCCAGCCTGGCCTTGGGCACTGCCACGGATGGAGCAACCTGTGCAAGGACCTCACCATCCTCATGGGGAAAATTTCTTCCCAATATCCCATCTAACCCTGCACTGTGGCAGTGGAAAGCCAGTCCCCCTTGTGCTGTTACTCCAGACCCTTGTCCAATGTGTCTCTCCATCTGTCTTGGAGTCCCTTTCTAATCTCATGAAGAAATCAGAGATCAAAAATAAATTACATAAGCTGTTGGTAGCTGGGGATCTGTAGCAAGGATTTAGCAGTGAAGTGACTTTTCTGCAGGTTTTCCCCTGAACTGGAGTCAGAGCTCTGGCTGCAGTGTCAGTTGGAAGAGATGAGGAGAAAAGGCAGACAGATTATAAATTATGACAGATGAGATGGAGAGCAGATGTGATCACTGCCACCATAAAGGACATCAGTAGAGCAGCTCGTTTTTAACTGGCTCATTAGACATGCAAACCTCAGCACTGGGATGCAGCAGGGGGTTGAATACATTTAATATCTTAAGGTACTGTCCTCATACAATCCGCTCTTTTTCTTTTCTTTTGGACTTTAAACTTTTGTCTTCTGGGCCATTTGCACATCTAAATGGAAGAAAATATTCACAAAATAATTCATCCTGTGACACTGAGCCACCAAGAGATGAGTGGATTTAACCAAAAACTGATCAAAGAAATGTTACTGAATTTCTTCCTGTTAATTTATTCCTCAAATATTAAGACCCAGTTTTAGAGCAAAATCATCTTCCAGCAGTGCAGGAAAGAGTAGCCTTGACTGTTTTGTTTTAATTTTTTTATAATGTGAATTCCTTCCAAGTTAATTTGCAATTATAACATCAGAGGGAAACTACATTACAAAAAGTCAATAAATCAGTTTAGGTGATAAACTGTTCCTTCGAGAGGGGCTCCTGGAGGTGAGCTTGGCCTTTCTGCGGGACAGACATCGAGATACCCTTCTGCAAGGGAAAAGGTTCTGGGCCTTGTCAGAGCACACATCAGTCTCTGCACTGCAGTTATGACATTACACTTGGCAGAGCTGAATAAAATGTGAATACACATCTTTTGAAGGCCACATTCACTGGGCACAGTGTCAAATCTCCTGATTTTGGAATGGTTTCATGGGATTAGCTGGAAGAAGGGAGATGTGGGTGTAAATCAGGGAATTTGGACTTTGATAGATTCAGAAGTGAACAGGTTTCACTGTTCAGAATTCAGAAGGACTGATTTCTCATTTATTTTTTGCTTGTCTTCTACTCTGGTCCTGCAATGCCTTTACACGGGAGTAATTTTATATACTTTTAAATCTTTTTTACTTGAGAACTGGAAGAGTTTAAATGACACACAAGGCCTGGAAGGTTTTAATATTTTCTTTTGTATTTAATCATTCTCCTTCACTGCTCTTTGGTCACACCAGTATTTTATCTGTGAGGCTTTGTCCTTTTCCATCTATGACATGAAGAATGGGGTCACCTGGGGACTGTGTGTGAGGTACCAACATCCTGCTCTGCACCCAGAACTGTGTGTGACTCATGTTCAGATGGATAAGGGACCAGTTGTGTAGAGAGCAGATCCAGAATCTATTTATAAATGCATGGAGTGGCAGGACAAGGGGAAATGGCTTCAAACTGACAGAGAGTAGGTTTAAATTGGATATTAGGAAAATATGTCTTTTTTACATACATGAATATATTTATATGCTTACACATATAATTATATGTCTATATACACAATGTATATATGCACATACGTACACACACACACATCTAGGCAGATTCTTGACCATTACAGGAGTTGATACAGGCACGGAGAGCAGATTAAAGCTGTTGGAGCTGAGCTGGCAAGGCTATCAATTTTTCACACAAAAAAAAAAGCTTATATTAAAAATAGAAAAATTTCTGATGATAAACTCTGCAGTGGTGAAATTCAAAGCATATCAGTTCCCTGAGCTCCTTGATGTAGAAATCATTACTGCCACTCTGCTATAGTAAAGAAAAAAAAAGCCCGTGCTGTTGCAGTCTGGTTTAGTTTCCAATTAATGTTGACAGAGCATGTATTTATGAAGCAGCCGAAAGCCAAGGTCTGGGAAGCATTGCAGAGGTAATGTATTACTCATGAATACTGTACTTTATTCTGGAGTAGTTCGTACATGCCTTATTCATAACACCAAAGTCATGTCTATAATTAAATTTAGGTAAATACCATTCCAACTGCAGCTGAAAAGCAATTTAGGAGCTGACTGAGGAACCTGGACTGGTGTGTCAGGCGGGAGCTGTGCTTCAGCTCTTGCTGCAAGGAGCAGGCACTTCAGGAGCTTCTGAATTTTCAATTCAAGCTTAGGATTAATGCAGTTATAGATCCATTCAGAGCCTTCCTAAACATTCTCAAAGAGTTTTTCACTCACAAGCAAAAACCTGGTATTATTTGCTCTTCTGGGATGTGGAACACAGAGGCAGAGGGGCGTGGCTGAAGAGTCCTTGTGCGCAGCCGCTCGCAGTCTGGAGCAGAAAGATGCAGCTCCTGATCTCCTGCCTGAGGATCTCCCCAGAAGGGGCAGGAGCTGATGGCTCTGAATCATAAAACTTCAGAATGGTTTGTGTTGGAAAGGACCTTAAAGGCCATTCAGTCCAACCTGCTGCCATGGCAGGGACACTTTCCACTACACCAGGTTGCTCCAAACCCCATCCAACCTGGCCTTGGACATTTCCAGGGATGGGGCAGCCACAGCTGTGCTCTGAGAAACCTGTGCCAGGGCCTCACCACCCTCACAGGGAGGCATGTTTTCCTAATGTCTAATCTATACCTACTCTTTGTCAGTTTGAAGCCGTTGCCCTTCTGTTCCAGTTTTTTATGTTTTGTCCCTTCTGTTGGTGCTGCCGTATGGAGAATTCTCACAGCACAGTTACATGGGATTGGAGGCATTGCCCTGTGCACTAGGGCACCGTGGTGGATTTTCAGCACTCAGCTGAGGCATCAAAGCTGTCTTGTGAAGGGCAGAGTCACCATCTGGAGAGGCTTTTCCTCCAGTCATGGGAAGCATGGAGCAATGGGATCCTGGCACGGGCCATGTGCCAGCCCAAGGTGTGGAGAGCAACTTGACAGGCAGAAAAGGGGGTTTTCTTCAATTTCTTTTTATGGCCAAGTCACCCTAAGGGTGAAAGTACTGTCAGTCAATAAAAACATTTCAGAAAACAGTTATTTGAGTTGATGGTGCCTCTATAAACAGAGCTGCATTTTGGAATGAAGCACAACAGAATTCCCCACCAGTGCAACAGTTTATTACCTGTAAATGGGATGTGGTGCTCTCCCACGTGTCCAAACCTGGGGCTCAGGTCCTGCCTCGTAAGAAAAATATGATTTGTTTTCCATCCCACTCCTCCAGTGTGGCAGCTGAGCTAGCTGAGATGGGTAATACCTTAGCCGAGGTAGCCTGTGCAGAAACCATAAACCTGAGACCCTGGGAGGTGGGATATGGAAATTAGGATGCTGATGGCATCGTTCCAAAATAAGTCATGTCTCCAGTTCTAGCTCTCTTATGGTTTGGGACCTTTGACATCTGAAGTCATGTCCTTACCCCCGTTCAGAATTGGACCCCTGCCCCCAGGTAGTCTTACCTGTTTAAGGTAAACTTAAAGTTATCCCCGCCCCCGGGTCTTTGGGTGCTGCCTCCCCACACCACGTGCGTTTGTGAGGGCACCACCATCCCAGTGGTGCCTGCGGGCGCTCCCTCCTTCCTGTCCCGTTTATTTCTGCCACGCCCTGCCTGGCCGGACCGGAGCCGCACTCACACTGCTGGCCGGGAGACTCCAGCAGGCACATTCCTGTCCTCCCAGCACCACGAGGGCTGACAGCATCACTGGGCTCTGCTCACACAAATCCATGTGCTACCGATCCAAAAGGAGGTTCATTGGCAGGGCTCAAGGGGCACCTTGCCAAAAACCTGGCTGGCGCATTACAAGTCATTCACTTTTTTTTCCTGAGTTTATTTTGAGATGGACAGTAGTTCACTCGGAATGGGGATGAGCTGGTAATTCCCCACTGCTGTGAGAGCTTCTGTCTTGTGTAATATTTACTAGATGTTTGGCCATCCAAAGTATTTCTTTGCTTTACCCGACAAGGATGAGCTAATAACATTTCCTGTCCTTAAAAGCCCTTTTAAAGCCATAGCTGATACCATATTTTCCTTGGCTGGAAAGGGTTTGATTGCTTTTAGTGCAGTCACATTTTTATGTATTTCCAGAAATGAAGTGGCTTAAAAGGAGTCCCCTGGGAGCAGCCAGGGGCTTAAGGAAGAATATTTTTTATCATAATTCTGTTGGTAAAACCAAAAAAAAAAATCACACAGACCACTGAGGTGTCAGCATGGAGCCTCTCTGGCTCCTGCCCTGCTCACTGCATCTCCTGCTGTGGCATCCACATGTGCCTGGGGCACCCGTAAGATCAGGTATTTGCTGATCTCATCCAGAAATGGTATTAACACTTCACACTTTCGCATCATATGTGTTTTCTCTGTCTGTGAAGAGTCATCTACTCACATCTTTGAGAAGATTTAGCCATGTTGAACTTGCAGTGTTACAAGATGGAAATCTCTAAATGTTTAAAGGTCTAAAAACGTCAGTAAAAATCACCTTCAGCAACAGAAGTTATTGTCTGTTTTATTTTGCCTTAAACAGGACTTGGTGTGTAGTTCACTTAATTTGCTGTGGTTGTCAATCTGGTAGGGCATTGCCAGAAGCATCTTTATTACTGGAAAAGCTGGAGAATGTGTTTAGAAGGAGTTTTGCAATGAAATAAAGTTGTTTCACTCAGTGGGACTATCCACAGGGTAGTGAGTGCAGGTGTAATTTAAAGGACATTTTATTCAAAGTGTGGATATTTTAAATATGCCATTTTCTACTGACTTCAGGTTGGTTACATGCTTTGCAAATGAGGTTCTCCTCTGTGAAATGACTATAAAAGTAACACTTCAGCTTTCATGACATTGTACCTCTGGTGTTTCTAAATTTACATCTGCTCATAGAAAAGATATTGGGGGTGTTGGCTGTCTGCTGATGTCTGGAGGCTTTTGAGCTATCAGTGATCACCAATAATAAAGGATGCAATTAGTTGTTGGTTTACAAGTGAGAATTCAGCCAGCTCTGTTTCCCAAAACTGGATATGGTTGAAGGATTAGCATTTTTGTCCTCAAAAGTTGTTTTGTTGGTGTAATAACAAATACTAACATACTTTTTCTTGTGATTTTAGGAGTGGTCACACACTGCTTGCCTTCTGGTTTTCCCGACAAGAAGGAAAATTAAATAGACAGCAGACTATTGAACTGGGACATCACATTCTCAAAGCACATATTTTTAAGGTAACAAAAATTCAAAAGAAGGTTTACACCAACCTCATCTGCAGCATTGGTGGCACTCTTGTCTTGGGGTTGCTGTAAGAAGTGTGATTGCTTGAAGCTGCTGAAGTGTGTACAAGTGAGCTTTAGAAAATTGGCCATGATATCTAAGAAATCCTTAAAATTAAACCCTCCTTCAGACAGTAAATTCAGCAGATAACCTCCTTACCTAAAACTGGTCTTCTGTCATAAGATGCTTCATGCCCTGAAAGACGAGTTCCTGTAGCAGCATCTAGAAAAAAGGAAACCTTTTAAAAGGAGCAGTTTTGAAGAATCTAATGCACAATTTAGATTGTAACAGGAAAATTTGATGGTTGTTGAAACTGGCTGATTGGTCCGTCTTATTCTTCACACAGACATTTAAGACCTGGGTAATTGAAAGGCAAACTCGGATGTGAATGAATATCAATATGACCCAGAGATGAAGTATCGTTCATCCTGCTGGCCTAGGCACCAGTTGGTGGGAGTGAGAGGGTGGATCTGTAAGGTCAGAGGAAATACAGATTTTCTCACAACTGTTAGGACCTGTGGGTGCTTAATGCTAGTAAAAACAAGGCTGTATTTTCATCTGGTCTCTGTATGATTTTATAGACTTGAGGGTTTTGGCACTCCGGTTTATGTTCCTAGAGCAAACAGGTGATTTCTGCCTTGTGTCAGTCCCGTTGGATTTATTTATTGTATTCCCTGTGCCAGATTCACCATCAGGTGTAGCAGCAAAGTCTCCTTGTTTGGGAAGACGATGGCTGGAGCCAAAGGGAAGAACCCTAGATTGGTGCATTACCCCTTAGGGTATTAATTTCACATTTTCAGTTACATTCCCAAAGGCAGATCCAGCCCTGAGTTTACTGTTCAGCTGCTGTTTACATCTGAATCTGGTTCCAAACCTTCTTCATTTCACATGTACATAGCGGGAACCAATAACAGGGATTCAGACTCGGAGCAAATGACAATTTTCATTAAGTGGGCAAGTTTCCAATAGATTGCAGGTTTAATTGAGCAATATTTACAATAGTAGAAAATGCCAGTTGGCATGTGACAAATGTCAGTCCAGCCTTCTCTTCCTCATCACTCAGCAAAATCCTTGGGTGTACAACACTGCAGGAAGACCAGTGTCACAGTGACTGATAAGCACAACAGAATGTTGTTTACAAGTACTACAAAGGTTTGAAGGGGTTTGAATTAGCTAGATTAGAAATTATAACTTCGTATTTTGCTTTTCCATGAATAGATCTATTTTTATTGGTTATTTTAACAAGTGTTTACTGAGAATTTGTGAGTATTTACTGAGTGAAACAAGAGCTGTGTTCGTTTCTGAAAGAGGCACGCGGTTGCAGTAAATATTAATATTTATTACCATAAATAATTAATAAAATAAATATCGCAGTAAATATTGCAGACCATATTTAAGAGCTTGAGCATTCTTTAAAGAAAAGATTTCCAAGAGTACATCCACAGACTCTTTGCCAGTTGTTACCAATTGTATTTATGTCTAAACAAGCATTTTTCCCATTCAGGCTTTTCATTCTGGCTGATCTTTTTGCTGAAGCCATTACCAGTGTGGCCATGGGCTTTCTGCCAAGCAGGGAGCATGTCAGGTCATCAATACAGGGTGTTTTTCCTCAAGTTGCCATGTTACAGCAGCAGGCACAAAGATCTTTCTGCAGACACAAAGATCCTAATTTTGAAGGTATTTATGGAGGCCTGGTGCCATTATAATTCCATTTTATGTACCCATCTGGAAGCCAGGAGAGTATTAGACTAAAGCTAAAGCATTTTGTCCAGCAGGGAGTACTGAGAGCTGGATATAGAGGCAAACTTCGATAAAACGGAGCAGAAAATTCATTTATCCTTCTCCAATCCTTCCTAGTTTGAATCCACTGGTACCTTAGCAAGGTGATGATGAAACACTTGGAGTTTCCAGGTGTAAAATAAGGAAGTCATGCACAGACACAAAGTGTTGACCTAGCATGTGGGTGAGAAGACATTTTCACATTCCTGTCTTCACTTGCTGGCTGAGATCTGATGGCTTTGTCTTCTCTTTTAAACACAAACATCTTCAAACAGTTTAGGGGGAAAAAAAGAAAAGGTACAAATGTTTTAGTCTTTTAAATCAGTCGCAAGTCTTAATGGGAGCATACAGAAAGCCAACTTGAAAAGCCTGGCGTGGAATAAAAGGGCACAAAATGTGCAGTTGTGATACAAGTGGACCCAAATTTCAGGCTGACGTGTGTTTTGCAAATCAGCCAAAGAAAAGGCTTTAATTTAATCTTAAATTAGTTAAAATATCAGTAACCCAGGAGTGGGTGATGCTTGGAGCAACCTGGTCTAGTGGAAAGTGTGACTGCCCATGGCAGGGGGATGGAATGAGATGGGCTTTAAAGTTCCTTCTAACCTAAACCAGTCTGGAATTCTGGGATTCTGTAAGGTGCCAATGGCCAAATAGCAGAGGAGGCAATAAGGTAAAAATTAAAGATGCTGGCAGCTGCATACAAGACAGGACAGGAAAAACCAACTGTTTGAACACTGGAGTTGTGGAGGCTGGCAGAATTGTTCAAACTGTCAGGCTGTACGCTGGTCTCATGTTGGATGGTCCGAATGAAGTGGGAACCACTGATGGTATTTTGGTTTGATGCTGCATGAAGCTGGGATTTGTTTTTCGTGCAGGATTCACTCAGCTCCACAGTTCTGAAGAGAGGGAATTGGAAAAGGAAGATATGAACTGTAAAATGAGAAATAGGGCAGGCTTTTTTGAATGGCAATTGAATGATAATGGTGTTGAATGTACTTTTTCTTTAAAGGATAAATGTCACCTTTTATGTCTTGCACCAGTATCTAAGTGTGTATATATATATATTCTAATGCAACAGTTAAGATTTCTATAGCATCTGGGATTATCTTCCGAGGACTACTCTCAAAATATCTACCCTTTTCCTTGGTCCTGATGATGATTCAGGCAGCTTATTTATGGGCTTGATAGTAGTATAACTATTTTTAAATTATTTTAACCATTTATTATAAAATTGCTTTCCCTTTCCAATTTCACCATCCTGAGTTCATGAAATTTAATATTGACCTCTAATGTTCTGCCTTGTGTCATTTCAAAAGCAGCATTTAACAGTGGCTCAGATTCCGGAGCTCCTTTTTCCTCAACACAAGCTTTCTTGGTTTAGCTCCCTGAATTTTAAGGAAACAAGTACATGGAGCTGTTATTTATAAAAGCTTGTCTAATCTATGGCTTCTTTTGGTAATGAAACTGTTTCAAGTGACAAATTTGTTGATGGCTAGGGCGATGCTGCAGATTATCTTTCACACAGAGGAATTAGGGGTTGCAACTGAGTCCAGCAATGGGTTGGGGTGATGATTCCTGCATATCTTCCTTCAGAGGAAACAAATCCCACCTTGTGCTGCTGGTTTTGTTCCGCCAGCATCATCCCAGTCCCAGTCACACAAACGGGAGCTGGGGCCCTGCTGTTTTGCAGGGGTGTAGGTGACACCCAGCATGCAAGAAAGCAGAAATCAGGCTTTGCATATCAAAACAGAATTAAATGTGCCATTAAAGATGCCTGTGCAGTTTCCATGGAATCAGCAGGCTTTCATGGGATATCAGCAGCAGAGCAACAGCATTCAGGGCATACTCACAACATGGCTCCTACTGGAGTCACCATCCCACCCCTCTGCTGTTCCATCCAGCTGTTCCTCCTGTAACTGTGGAGAAATTATGGCTCCTTCCACAGGAGGGAGAAACCTGCTTAACTATGCTCTGCCAATTAGGGATGCTGGAAAATATGTCAGACCTTCAATATATTATATACAACCTGATCATGGACAGCAACTAGAAAAGTTGGAGACAGTCTGGTACAAGATACTGCTCCAGGCTGTGGTTGAAAGTACCTGAATTTATCTTATTGTGAGCAGATACTGTGTACTTTATTAAAAAAGAAAAAAAAAAGCAGCAATCTGTGCTCCTTAACATGGCATTTTGTGAGGGTGTTGAATGGATCTGGTTGCTCACAGTTAAATCCTGCCTTTCCTAGACCTTGGAGATGGATACATTATCTTTACAAGTAATTTTCTGCAAGCTTATTAATTGATTGTGAAGGTCAGATATGGCAAATTGTCACATTATCTTGGGTGTAGTCATTGTCCTGAAAACTCCTTTGACTTCCAGAGATCCAGGAGGATCTGCCCAGTGTAACTGTGCAGATTTGTAAGCTTGGATCTAAGTTACTTTCTCCTTTTCAGGGTCTGAGTAAAAAAGTTGGGGTATCTTCTTCCATCCTGCAAGGGCTTTGGATCTCCTACAGTACTGAAGGTCTTTCAATGGCTTTGGCATCTCTGAGAAATCTCTACACCCCGAACATAAAGGTACTGGAGGAGGAGGGGGACAACCAGAGGGTTCAGAATCCACACAAGAAGCTCAGGCAATGGGCACTGACCATGCAGATTACTATACACTGGAGCTGTGTCCAGTGTCCTAGCCAGGCTGAGCAGCTTGTTGGGTGTTTGTCCTGAGCTGAGGAGAGGCCTTTAGTCAGTTGAGATTTTTTTACCATTTGGGGTAGTCTGTCAACTCTGCTACTTTGACCAGGGATCTCCTTTTCATTGCAATGAGCAAATAGTGAGTTTGTGCCTGTGGAAAATGGGATTTCCTTCCCAAAGATGTGGAATGCAGCAACTGATGTTGGAACTTGACATGTAAAGGACTTTGGCTTGAATGGGCATGAACTCTGAGGTGACATCAAATCCAGCATCACGTGCTTATGTGCTGGTTCAGGTACTTCTTTTGCAGTGGTAAGATGAAAGTGTTGACTTAGGTGAGCCCATCTCTACAGCAGAAAGGATTTCAGACAGAGATACAGGTTTGGAATTTTCTCACATGGAAGGATATTTATCGCAGGTCCTTCCCACCCAGGCAAGGTGAGCTCAGTGTCTGTTCCTGTGTCCCTTCCTTGTCACTCTCCAGCCTCAGGTGTAGCTTTTTCCACTGGTGCCAAGTGCAAAGGGAGCTGTGCAATGGAACAGCCAGACCAGCCCTGGAGAGGAATCCTATGGGAAAGGTGCTGAGTACAGCTCTCTCCAGCTCTGTGTTTTGATTCCCCATCCCTGCCATGTCCCCAGTTCTGCAGTGGAGCTGGGGTGACTTTGTTCCAAAACAAAGGGTGGCTGCACCCTTCAGACCACTTCCTAGCCACTTGGGAAATGATTAAACTGCTCCATCTGCATCAAATGGGACCATCTGTTGGGCAGATGTTTTTACTCAGCATTTTATGTCCTTTGCTGTTTGCTTGGATGTGCCAAGGGCCCTGGTTTCTGTTGTGGTGCTGCCCTGATGATTGTTGTTCCTGTCTCTCCGTGAAGCTCAGCCAACAGCTCTCTTTCCCCCCACAGGTCAGTCGGTTGCTGATTTTAGGAGGTGCAAATGTGAATTACCGGACGGAAGTTCTGAACAACGCCCCCATTTTGTGCGTCCAATCCCACCTGGGATACGCGGAGATGGTGGCTTTGCTCTTGGAGTTCGGGGCCAATGTTGACGCTGCTTCAGAGAGTGGCCTGACCCCGCTGGGCTACGCGGCTGCTGCCGGGTTCCTGAGCATTGTGGTGCTGCTGTGCAAGAAACGGGCCAAGGTAAAGGAACCGTGTGGCTCAAAAGCTGATCTAAACTGCTCCATGCTGGTTCAAGGCTGGGTAGGAGCTGCAGGCAGGACATGGAACGCTTACTAGGGAACATCCTCTGGCCGATGAAGCCAGGAGGCTGCTTTTGGTGTTGTTTTTTCTGCTAAAATGTAATGGGTTTAAAAGGCCCACGTTGACACCAACTCCTGAAAGTCAGTAATTGGTGTCTGGAATTCAGGTCTGAGGTAGAAGCTGCCTAGTGATGCTGTACTGGTGACCTGCATAGGGATGTTCTGGAGAAATCCTTGAACCTCACAAGGTTAAAATGTCAACACTGCTTTTCCAGCACAAAACATTCTTTAAATATCTCCCTGAGACACATTTTCCAAAAATTTTCATCAGGCTTGTCCTAGAAAAATCCCCTTTGTTTAGCTTTGTGATGAGTGTTTGGAGTTTTAATTGTATGTAATGAGTCAAGTTAGAATACTTTGTTGAAGAAGAAAACTATGCTGATTTTTGAAGTGGAGCCTCCTGGAAACAATTTGTGGTTTCTCTATATCTTTAATTTCAGTTCAAAAGGCAAAATATGGGTTTGTGTAGTTTTGGTATGGATGTCAGGATGACTGAGGGACTATTTAAGTCTTGCTGGGTTGTGTTGTCTGTAATAATGTGAAGATGGTATAAAGGAAAAAAAGAATTTTGCTTTTGTTGGATATTTTGAGAGAGTTTAGTGGCAGAAGTCCTCTGTCACTTACAGGTTTCCTTGAATATCCGTAACAGTACTGAGGAAATACCCCAAAGTACAGTTTGGTGTAGTTTGAAGACTGAGATACTTGAAGAATTGCAATACTGATTACTGCACGAGCTGAGAAAGGAGAAATATTGATATATTATTAATGTGAATGTGCAATAATATATGAAATATTTCTCATATGTAATTTAGCAGTCAGGCCCTGGCACAGGGTGTCCAGAGCAGCTGTGGCTGCCTCATCCCTGAAAGTGTCCAGGGCCAGGTTGGACAGGGCTTGGAGCAGCCTGGGACAGTGGGAGGGGTCCCTGCCTATGGCAAGGAGTGGAATGAAATGGTGTTTAAGGTCCCTTCCCACCCAAACCATTCAGTGATTCTATGAGTTAATATTAGTAAAGTATGTTATTATAATAATTATTTATTAGTTTTATGATAAATAGTACACTGCAGAGCACAGAAGGGCTTAACCAGCAGAAGGATGGTAACTGACCTGCCTTTCTTGTGTTCTCCAGGTATTCTTTTTGGGATCGTATCTAAAAATCCCAATTGATGTATTCAGGTATCAAGTGGAAACCATGCCCCAAAATATAACCAAAAAAGTTCCTCCAGGAATGTCAAGCACTGTCTCTAATTCCTATTGATTGTTCCTGCACTGAGTTCATGTTACAGTGTCTGACTGCAGGCTGAGGCACTTCTGGGACTCTCAGAAGAACTGAAACCTGGAAAACAAACTGGTTTTCCATTTGTAGATATGGCTAAAGGAGAATACCAGTGTGTATGATTTCAATGCACAAGAAAATTTGAATGCTGGACGTAAGGACACAAAGGAAAAAATATTTTTGTAGCCTTTGAGTCTGAAGAAAACAGAATAAGCCTAAAAAAATAATGAAATCTTCCCCAGTGCAAACATGGCCAAGATAATGCCAGAGCCTGGGACATTGCTTTGGGAATGTTTGATTTCTGGTCGTGGAAGTGATGGTTTACCAGAAAAATGCACATTTTGTACATGTAACATTATTTTGAAACCGGGATTGGAAATTCTGAAGAAGCAAAGACATGTTGATCGTGATTTTGTTTATCTCTCTTATTTTTTCATCTCTTTTCAAGGTGGATCATTTGGACAAAAACGGGCAGTGTGCCCTGGTCCATTCTGCTCTCAGGGGACACTTGGAGGTGGTGAAGTTCTTGATCCAGTGCGACTGGAGCATGGCTGGGCAGCAGCAGGGAGTGTTCAAGAAGAGCCACGCAATCCAGCAGGCCCTGATCGCTGCTGCCAGCATGGGCTACACCGAGGTAGGACCTACTGCCTCTGCAGGGAGGGAAACCAAGGGCTGGCCCTTTCGTGCCCTCTCACCAAAGAACATCTGGAGGTGGGGTCCAGAGTGCTCCTGTCCTGCTCTTCCTCTCTATCCCATCCCAACATTCACAGATCCCTTGGCAAACCCTGTGGTCTGGGCAGGCATCCAGGAGAGGAAGCACAACAAGCCTTTAAATTGTGGGAATAAACTTTTGGAATAAACTTTTAAGCAGGGATAAGATAGATTGCACACATTGCCTACACTGCTCCTCCAGCGCTGATGCAGAGTGTTAGAATATGTATCTTTGGACAGTGTCGGGGGAGAGAAGAGCCAGAGAGCTTCCACCTGCCATCCTGACAAAGATTTATGGTGGGGAAAATGATATATAGAATAATTTAGGTTGGAGTCCAACC